>CM019822.1:103094757-103583652 GCA_009763385.1 Coix lacryma-jobi var. lacryma-jobi | reverse complement strand
TTTGGTTTCCGGCTCTTCCTCTAACCTCTCAGCTGGCTTTGCTCTTTCTTGTCTCTTTTCTGTTACAGAGGACCAGCTCGAGACGTTGGGAGACGACGAGTTGGCTTTGCTTGCCAACCGGTTCTCGCGGTTCCACAACAACCGCATGAACCGCCGTCGTGGAGGAGGACGCACGGGATGCTACGAGTGCGGCGACCCCGACCACTACATCGCCAACTGCCCCAAGAAGAACAAGCACTCGGGAGGGCGATCAAGGGCGCAAGCGCGACTCCAAGTTCAAGGAGAAGCACGTTCCCCCTAGGCACAAGAAGCGGGGCGGCTTCGACAAGGAGTACATCAAGAAGAAGTACTTGGAGAAGCACAAGCCGAGCAGCGTGCTTTCTTTGCCACGCTCAGCGACGTCGACGGCTCGGATGACGACTCCGCTGATTTCAGTGAGGACGAGTCCGTGAAGAAGAAGCTGGAGGACAAGTTCAACGGCTTGTGCTTCTTCCTTCGCCGGCGACGGAGGCCTGTGCACCATGGCGCTCGGAGATGAGGTCGGAGGCGAGCTGGAGCACACGCCTCGGAACGACGACGACGACGACACCTCCCAGGTATCTCTCACCTACGACGAGCTTTCCTCCGAGGTAGAGAAGTTGACCGCTGCCTTGATTAGCCAAGACAAGTTGCTTAGGGCGCGCAACTAGAGAGCGCAAGGAGTTCAGGCAGAAATGGAGGACACGGTGAAAGAGCTTGAGTTCGCTCGTTCCACCGTGGTTGTGTCAGAGGAGTTGGAGTGCGAGAGTTGCGCCGCGCACATGACAGATCTTCTCACTCTAAGGAGTAAGCATGCTGCGCTGGTAGATGAGGTGGATGAGCTCCGAGCTAGACCGCAGCTGTTGGGTGCATGCAAGACTTGTCCTGTCTTGCAATCTGAGTTGGCAGAGAAGAATGCCAAGCTTGAGTCCTTAGAGAAGCCAGCTCAGATAGCACTTGTGTCATGAGTGTGTTTTGTGTGAGGGCCTGGAGATGGAGATTGCCAATGTGAAGCATGGCAAGATGCAACCGAGAAGAAAACACATACCTTCGGTCCATCTTGTCATGGGTCTCCAGTAGTGAGCCACAGCTCGGGATGATGATCTCCCAATTCAAGCGAGCTGTTGGTGCCCCTGGTGTAGGTCTTGCTCAGAGTGTTGATCTCTCAGCTTTTGGGAAGATTGGAGAGTGTAGTGGTCTGAACCCATGTGAGAAGCCCAACTCCACCACTACTCCCAAACTTGCCAAGCTTCCACTCAAAGAGTCAGCCAAGCCTATCACCAAAGATGGTATGGTTGAGGAACCCTCTAGAGCTCCTCCCAAGAACCCAGTTTGGGCACCCAAGCCAAACCACCTCAAGAACAAGCTTGATGCTATGCCACCCATCCGAGAGGAGTTGCCACAGAAGGGCAAGGGCAAGGTGAACCTACCCACATCCCTGCAAACCAACAACCCCCTTTGCGCGCGGTGAGGTTTCAGTGTGACTTTTGTGGGCGGGATGGTCACCTGAGTGAGTTCTGCTTTAGGCGCAAGAGAGAGGCGCGCCGTGCTAGGGAGATGCAGAACCCGGACATGTTTCACACCCAGCTCGTGGTGGACATGCTCCGAAGCCTCAGGGGAGAGCTGCTAAGTCTGGAGGGAAGCGTACCCAGCCTAGGCAGCAGGAGAGAGCCCCTAGGAGGGAGACTAGGCCTAGAGGTGGAGCACCTCAGTTTGTTAGGTCTAGGCAGGAGAGAGCTCCGAGGAGAGACGCTAGGCCTGGAGGTGCAGTTGCCCAGACTCCTAGGCGTAGGCCTCGTAGAGAGCGTGCCCCGGCGGGACCTGCAGCTGCTGGTTTGGACCCCGTGGCGGAGGCTTAGTTGAGCGCCTTTCCCCACCGCATTTGGGTATTGCGGTGAGCGCTTCTTCCCGAACGGACCACGTCTTCCTGTGCGTGGTGATCGCTATCCCCCTAGACAGGATGGTTTTTCTGCTAACCGTTTTTTGAGCAGCCGGCCCAACACTGGTATTACCCTTATTTCACTAACCCCAGTGTTGGACCGTATGCTCCCCTATGTCTTTTTTTGATGTAGGTAGAGCGGTTGGAGGACATTTGGTTGGTGGATTCCGGTTGCTCGAGGCACATGACCGGAAACGCCAAATGGTTCTCCAGCCATAGTCCGGTCGCCGGAAAGGAGTATATCACCTTCGGCGACAAAGGTAGAGGTAAGGTGTTGTCAGTTGGCTCGGTGCGGGTTAATGAGCATTTTGTGTTGCGCAATGTTGCTCTTGTTACTAATCTGCATTTTAACTTACTTTCTTGTTTCGCAACTTTTTGATGAGGCTATGAGATTCGGTTTAAACCGAACCTTAGTCGCATCTTAGATCCTTAGGGCGATCTTGTATGTCTGATTTCGCCCTTTGGGAAAGTCTTTCGTGCGAATTTTCGGAGTCGTTTGGATCTTCTCGCTGTCTGTTGGCTAGTCCTTCTTCTTCCGATCTTTGGAAGTGGCATAGGAGGCTCGGTCATTTAAGCTTCGACTTGCTTGCAAGACTTAGCTCACTTGGCCTAATCCGAGGATTGCCAAGCTTTCGATGGAGAAGGATCTAGTTTGCCATTCTTGCAGACATGGGAAGATGGTTGCCGCTCCCCACCATCCGGTGACTAAGGTCATGACTTCACACCCCGGAGAGCTTTTACATATGGACCTTGTTGGTCCAGCTCGGGTGAGCTCGGTTGGTGGCAAGTGGTATGTTTTGGTTGTTGTTGACGACTTTTCGAGATATTCGTGGGTCTTCTTTTTAGCTGAGAAGATCGAGACTTTCCTTTTGTTCGCAATCTGATTTTGCGTCTTCAGACGAGTTCCCTTTGAACTCGATGCGAGCTATTAGAAGTGATAATGGTTCCGAATTCAAAAATTCAGATTTTGAGAGTTTTGTAACCGCCTTGGTTTGGAGCATCAGTTTTCTTCTCCCTACACACCGCCCCAAAATGGTGTTGTAGAGAGGAAGAATCGGACCCTTGTTGAGATGGCCAGGACGATGCTCGATGAGCATAGGACTCCTAGGCGCTTTTGGGCCGAAGCTATGAACACTGCATGCTACATTTCGAATCGCATTTTTCTGAGAGCGTTTTTGAAGAAGACCTCTTATGAGTTGCGTTTTGGTCGCCAGCCAAGGTGAGTTATTTTAGAGTCTTTGGTTGCCACTGTTTTATATTGAAAAAGGGCAACCTGGACAAGTTTGAGTCTCGCTCTTCTGACGGTGTGTTTTTGTGGGTTATGGCTCTCACACTCGAGCTTATCGTGTACTTAACCTTGACAATAACCGAGTCATGGAGACATCAGATGTCACCTTCGACGAGACTCTTGTTTGTCCCTCTTCTCGTTTTGAGCGTGCAGGTGATCATGAGGTTGGCGAGCCTCTTTTCGATGAGGAGGATGAGGGTGCTGAAGGTATAGATGATCCAGCACCCCCTCCACCTGCCATGCCGCAAGGAGCGGCCTCGACGATGACTCACGGCCCCGACACCTCTTCTTCTTGGGGCCGTGGGATCTTCCACCTCGCGCGGTACCTTTTGTACCCGGGGTGGAACCAGCTGCTGTTGAGGGGGAGGTTACTTCTTCCCGGGAGGCGCCACGACATATCAGCACCGGCACCCTCCTCAGCAATGATCGGCGACATCGACGAGCGAGTTACTCGCTCCAGGTCACACAGCACATCTCTCACTTCGCTCACTCTGCTTTTGTTGCTAATTTTGAGCCCCGAGATGTTGGACACGCATTGACGGATCCAGATTGGGTCAATGCCATGCATGAGGAGTTAGAGAATTTTGAGCGAAATCGGTTGGGTTCTATTCCCACCTCCACCTGACTGTAGCCTATTGGGACAAAATGGGTCGTTAAAAACAAGCAAGGAGAGGATGGCCATGTTGTGAGAAACAAGGCCCGCTTGTAGCGAAAGGCATAGTCAGAAGAGGGATAGATTATGAGGAAACCTTCGCTCCTGTAGCACGTTTGGAGGCTATTAGGATACTCTTGGCTTATGCTGCATCCAGGGGTTTCAAAACTTTTTCAAATGGATGTCAAGAGCGCCTTCTTAAACGCTACATAGAGGAGGAGGTTTATGTTGAGCAACCCCCCGGTTTTGAAAATCCCAAGTTTCCAAACCATGTTTTAAACTTCACAAAGCTTTGTATGGTTTGAAACAAGCCCCTAGAGCCTGGTACGATAGATTGAAAACTTTTTTGCTAGCCAAGGGTTTTAAAATGGGATGTGTAGACAAGACGCTCTTTCTCCTCCGGCAAGGCAAAGACACACTCTTGGTCCAAATTTACGTGGATGATATCATTTTCGGTGGTTCTTCTCACGCTTTGGTTGCCAAGTTTGCAGATACTATGAGCAGGGAGTTCGAGATGAGCATGATGGGCGAGCTGACATTCTTTCTTCGGGTTGCAAATCAAGCAATCCCGAGAGGGACGTTTGTGCACCAGGGCAAGTACACGAAGGACTTGCTGAAGCGGTTTCGATATGGGTGAGGCCAAGCCTCTTCCAACCCCATGTCGACGACGACTGCCCTGGATGCGGATGTGGACGGAGAAGCAGTGGACCAGAAGGAGTACCCCGCAGCATGATTGGATCGCTGCTCTACCTGACGGCGACACGGCCGGACATTCAGTTCGCCGTGTGCTTGTTGCGCGCGCTTTCAGGCTTCGCCACGCACTTCTCACCGTAGGCTCTTGAAGCGCATCTTCAGGTACCTTCGTTTCACGCCTGAGTTCGGGATTTGTATTCTGCTTCTTCCCACCCTCTCGCTTTGTGGCTTTTTCGATGCTTAGATTTTGCTGGTTGTCGCATTGAGCGCAAGTCCACTTCTGGGACTTGCCAGTTTTTATTGGGTCTTCTCTTGTATCGTGGTCTTCTCGCAAGCAGTCTAGTGTCGCTCAGTCTACCACGGAGGCTGAATATGTTGCTGCGGCTAGCTGCTGTTCCCATTTACTCTGGAATGATGGCCACTTTGCGTGATTTTTGTTTGAGCTTTACTCGAGTTCCTTGCTTGTGACAGCACGAGTGCCATTAGCGTTGCTAAGAACCCCCGTGCTTCACTCGAAAACCAAACACATTGCTGTGCGCTTTCATTTCTTGCGAGACCACCAGGAGTAGGGTGATATCGACCTTCGCCATGTCGATACTCATCACCAATTGGCTGATATTTTCACACAAGCCTTAGACGAATCAACCTTTAATAGGTTGAGGGTGAGCTTGGTGTGTGTTTCCTCCCCTTTTAGATGGGGGAAGCATTTTGAGATGTACAGACTGACTCTTTTATTTTGAGGCTCTTTCTTTTGAGTTTCTTGAGTCCTTCCAATTGGTATCTTCTTTCTTTCAGTTTTTGTGTCGGGCATACGCATTTACATTCTGAGCTTCATGTCTATATTCACTAGAATGTAATTATGCTCTTGTTAGTATTGCTCCGATACTTATGATGATGCTTGTAGCTTATGCTCCTTCTGATCACTGTTACATGTTATGAGCGAGCTATTTTTGGAATGGTGAATATGCCTAATGTATATAAATCTGAAAATGTTCACCATTGAGATATGCAACTAGCATGTGTAGGGTGTGTTGAGTCCCATTCCTGCTTTTCATATATGCTAGGTTTGCTATGTCTAGTTCTGAGTCATTCACTTGCTTGGTTGTTCATAACTTGCTTAAAATCTGAACCAAGTATTGTTGAATTGAAAGATCGAGATGGGATTTGCTTGTCAACACCTCATGGTATTGAGACTGTTTCTCATTGCACTTGAGGTTAAAACTTGAGCCATGTAGTGTATGAGCCGAAACCGTTGCTTTAAGCTTCTGATTGCTTCGGCATAGGCTTCGCACGGTTGAAAAGTTAGGCAATGACAAGCTTTCAAACCTCTCGCAATCACATGCCAAAAATGAACTTGTGAATTCTTTTACCGCTGCAACTCCGATATGAATTTGAAATCACAAGGATATGCTTCATTCCTATGCATGATGATTGAACTTTGCTAGGGGTAGTTCACCTTGTATATATGCTTGCACTTGTTTGGATTCCTTCTATACATGTCTAGTGCTATTTTGATGGTGACTATCCTTTTGGCTTAAAATTGCTCACATGCTCATACGCTTCATATTTTCGTATAAGTGATCAGTTTGAGCCTTTGCTATTTGAGTGCTTAATTGAGATGTTGGAGCTATACTGATTAGAGCATCTTTGCACTCTTTTGACTATATACTTGAAGCTCCTAACTTGCATTTTGACTTCATATGCATTCTGAAGGAGATCTTGTGTTCAGGGGGAGTTTATGTGAAGGGAGTTGATTCTCCGATACCTTTTGACCTTGATAAGTGCATTTTCAACTAGGGGGAGAAATTTATGCAAATCATATGCTCCTGTGTTGATCAACTAAGGGGAGAATCATTTGTCCTAGTTGCTTGCATTTGTCGAGGGGGAGTTTGCTAGTTGTGTTGAGCCGTTGCCTCTGTCTTGAGGGACTAGCAAACGTTCCTAGCTTTTCATGAGCTTTCATAAGCCTTTTATTTTGGCTTTCAATTGTATCGTCTGGTGTGCTTTCCATTTGTTTGTTGGTTGATTTCCAATTGGTTCGGAGTGATTTTCTTGCTAGTTGTGTTGAGCCTCTGTGCCTCTTCTTCTTGGGGGACTAGCATTTTGCTTCTGTTGTCCTCGATCTTCAATTGGTATCTGCTAGCGGTGTTTGAGCCTGTTCTACCTCTTCTTGAGGGCTAGCTTTACTTTGCTTGGTTGCGTCGACCGTTGCCCATCTTTGGGACCAAGTTTTTCGCTTCATCCACTTGACCTTCTTTGGCTTTTGATAGGCTTTTTGGTCATTTGGTTGGGTTTTCTCTTCCCCTCCTTCCTACCTCTCCTTTTTCTTATCATGATTTGTTGTGGAGTTGACAATGCACTCATCAAGGGGGAGATTGCGGATACATGGGTGTATGCCGAGTCTCTGTGTGATGAGTGATTGTCAACGGAGATGGTGCGCATGTTCTTTGGCTTGTGTTGTGCAGGTGTCGAGCACGGAGACAGTGGTCGATGGCGGGTGAAGGTCAAGTTGCGACGTGTCGTGCCGACGGACCGGGCGCGATGAAGGATGGGCGTGCCGTGCAGCGGACGTGCCATGCCGATGTATCGGACGGTGAAGGGCGGACGTGGACTTGGACTGATGGACTGGAGGCCGGAGGATCAGCTGTGGTGGCTGGCAGCCTGCGACAGCGACAAGCGGAGAAGTGCGATCATGTCGGTGGAAGGGGTGCACAGGCGGTGCATCCCTTCTACGACGCCGGTTTGTTGGTAGAGCCCGGGAAAAACCAACGGTGGACGGTTTCCAGGTTTGGGCCTCAAAACCTGGGTGCTGGGTTTCCAGGTTGAGCCACAAACCTGGGCGCGACGGTTTCCAGGTTGAGCCTCAAAACCTGGGCGTGGGCCGGTTTCCGAGTTTGGGCCTCAAAACTCGGGCGCGGACGGTTTCCGAGTTTGGCCACAAAACTCGGGCTGGAGGCTGGTTTCCCGGTTTGGGCCTCAAAACCGGGGGGCTGATGGAAAAGGCTGGTTTCCCGGTTTGGGCCACAAAACCGGGGGGCAGAGTGGTGGCGGCACGTGGCGGCGATCTGAAGGTTGCGTGGAGGCGACGCGGAAGACCGTGCGGGCGTGGCCGTCGGATCTACCTACCACCAGCGGGTGACACTAGAATAGCCTTAGGGTTAGGCTGGTCCGCTCTGTAAATACAGTAGTGAGGGGTAGAGTAGGAAATAGGCTTAGGCTAGGTTAGTATAAGTAGTCTAAGGGAGACACCCTCTTCCCTATCTCAGTTAGTTGCTTTGGCTTCCTGCTCTCCCATTCCCTGCTTTAGCTAGTTGAGATCCGCAGAGAGACTCCGCTCTGTGTACTATTGATTCAAGGAAATGAGGCCGTATCCTCATCTTTCCTGAACAGACCCGAGCCGTGCACTGTGCCCTTCGATCTGTGCGTTTGCGTTTTCGCTGTGTAGAGCACTGTGTTCGTTGCTTTTTGGCTCTGCTCGTTCTTCTCCTTCGATCGATCTCTCTTTTCTGAGTGTCTTTGCGAAATCCGTTTGAATCAGTTTGTTCGTATCATTGAGGAGGTCATTTCGACCAAAGGAATTCATCTAACTCCTCATGATCGAATAGATCGGGACGATTTCGTTTTCGTGGCACTTTTTCGTTCATCCACTTTCCCTTTTTGATTTCCCTGCATTCTTGGTTATTCTGAGAAGATGATTTCTTGGGGATAGTCTCCTAACTACCCTGTGATCTTCTTCTCCAAGTTTGGAAACTTGGGATTGTGATTTGAACGAGTTTTGGAGGGATTTGTTCTGCCGGAATTTCAGTACAGTTCGGGGTGACCGGACGCTCTGCGTACTGGTCGGACGCATGCCCCAAGGGTCCGGTCCGTGAGCTCGGCGCCAAGCTTTCTGCGTACTGACCAGACGCTCACGACCGGACGCTCTGTACGCGTTACAACCGGACGCTTTGCTTGCACTGTTCCTGGCTTTGTTGGTTGTGAACGGACGCTCAGTGAACGACCGGACGCTTGTGCCTCGTGCGTCCGGTCCAACTCAGAGAGCTCCCAGATCGAGTTTTTGGTGACCGGATGCGTCCGCTGCCAGCTGATCGGACGCTGGTTTGAGTCCGGTCGAGCCGTCTCGCTCGCGCAGCAACCCTCGAGCACTCCGAGGCATTCCCTCGGCCTCGGGCGAATCGCTGCAGATCCTCGAGCGAGCGAAGGCATAGACCCTCGAGGAGGCCGAGGCCTTTCCGTGAGCCTCGAGTCTCGACCCTCGGCCTTGACCCTCGAGCCTCGACCCTCGGCCTCGAGTCTCGACCCTCGGCCTCGAGTCTCGACCCTCAGCTTCGAGCCTCGACCCTCGCCTCGACCCTCGCCTCGACCTTTACTCTCGGCTTCGACTCTCGGCCTCGAGCCTCTGCCTCGGGCGAGTCGGAGATTTCGTCAAGGCTTTCCCGAGAGCCTCGGCGTATCGGCCTCGGGCGAATCGGTCTTGTTCTGGTCTCTGCCTCGGGTGAATCGGTTTTTGCCGTCTCGGTGTTTGACCGGTCACGTCCGGTGCCTGTCGACCGAACGTTCCAGTCAGTGCAGTCAGCTCGAGGTTTCGTCCCTATCTTTTGCGTTCGAGCTCCGATTTGAGATCCGCTTTTTGCATTGGCTTTCTAGAGTTGTATAGTGTCCCGCTGTGCTTCTTGGAGGCATCCACCCTACATCTAGGGTCGTGGACATTAACAATCTCTAGGGTTCGTTTTTGGGGTTGATTCTTGGGACAGTGGCTCTAGTTTCCGAAAGGAAATTTTGAAGCTCCCATTCACCCCCCCTCTGGTCGCTTTCGGGTAGCTTCTCGGTCCTTCAGAAAAAACGGCTGTCTCGTAGCTCGCCAAGAATTTGCGTGGATTTGCCTTGCCATCGAAAGTCGGAATGTGTGGCTTGTAGTTGAGCGGCCACGGGTGGGCTTGCAATTCTCTTGAAAGCGAAGAGGTTTCATCGATGGCGTTGTCGAAAGCTGGTGGTTGGTCTCGCCTTGGAACGAATATGTTGTCTTGAATTATTGGGATCGGGCCTCCTCCATCCCTTCTTAGCTCCTGAATCTCCTTTTTCAGTTGCCTTCTCTGCGCCCCCGCTTAACGAAACGCGTCGCGAGTTTCATCTTCCCTTGCTTTTCCTGCAAGCTGCCGCTGTAGCTGATCTCTTTGATGAACCAACCTTTCGATTTCTTCTTGCTGCTCCGTCAGCATTCTGATTGCTTAGGCATGCCTGGTAACTTGAGCATCGTCGTCTTCTTCGTCGCCAGGCTCGTCTTGGACATTCCCTTCCGGCGTGCCATCTCTGCCGAAAGGCTACAAGTCATGGCTTGAGGATGCTATCGGCGGTAGTTGGGTTCTCGTGGGGAGCGTGCCGCCGAAAGCTTGGGTGTTTGGGGCTGTATTCGGTGGTATTTGAGTGGTTGTAACGGATGCCGCGACTGTGCCTTGGCCATCCTTAGTCGCGGCAACCGTTTCGAGATTGTCGACCGTCTTCGGCGTCTTCCTCGGTGGCATGGCAAGCTCGGGCGACAACCACGGTGGGCGCCAATGTTGTTTCGGGACCGAGACCCTGAAACAGCGGGTCGTCACACGAGCGAGAGCGCGGAGCGAAGGCGAAAGTAGACGGAAGAGAGTGGGAAATTGGGTGAAGTGAACAGTGCTCCTCCTGCCCCCTTCATTAGGGGGCCGAGGGCTTTTTTTATATTAACTCAGATCAGTTTGAAAGTACAACAATGCCCTTCCAACCACTCTGTTGCAATTACAAAGGTATGCTACTCAACTACTCCGTGGCTGTTTGCCGCCCTCAGCGACCCGAGGGGCAACTTCGTAACTCCGTCCCTTGATGGGCCCCGCGCCCCTCGGCTCCTTCTTCTGGCTGGTGGACCCGCTCCCTTCGACCGAGGCTTCCGGCGACCTGCGAGAACCTGTGAAAAACCAAAGTCGTGAACGACGAAAGTTCCCGCCGGAGGCGCCGGGCTCCTTTCGCGCGAAAACAGCTCGGTCCGCTCGCTGCTGTTCTTTCGCACGAAAGTCGCCCGTCTGCGTGCTTTCGCTCGGGGGCCGCTTCTATGACCGGGCTTCGACCGTCTTGGCCCCTCCTCGCGTGGACGCGTGCTCCCACGCGACGACAAGCTTTCGCGTGAATGCTTTCCTTCGCACGAAAGCTTCGTCCTACTTCGGTCTTGCTGGCCGGAGGCGAAAGCGTGCTTCTGCACGACGACGTGCTTCCGTGCGAAAGCTTCCTTTCGCACGAAACCTCCGTCTTCCTTCGATCTCGTGGGCCGGAGGCAAACGCGTGCTTCCGCGCGAATGCGTACATCTGCGCGAAAGCTCCGTCTTCCTTCAGTATTGCGGGCCGGAGGCGCCAGCGGTCTGGGTACCATCCCAACACTATTGAATTGAGATCACTTACACATTTCATCCATCTTTCGTATAAATGTTCTTAATTATCTGCTGCTATCCGCTCAAATGTTTGTTGGAAACATGTGGCTATTGAAAAAAAGAGAAAAAAAATATATCCAAGGAAATAAAAAGGGACAAGTGTCTGAAACCTCAAAAAGATAGATCCCGAGGAAATAAAAAGGGACAAGTGTCCAGAACCTCGAAAAAGGGGAAAGAGAATATCAGAAAAAAATGGGCACGTGCCCTACAGTAGAATTAGTCTAATAGCCATATGTCTCTGATGAGCAGAAGAGAGTGATACATTCAAAAGAGCATCCGACTCCATCTTCCATACACATGCACTTCTCGATTCATTGGTGTGGTTGACTTTCTCTTTGGATCCATTGTTTAATTTGACAACACACATCTTTAAGCTTTTTGAAAATTTATATTAAAAAAACTCCAGGATAAAGGTAAAGTGAAAGAGCTAGAGACATAGTGCTTGATTTGATCATTCTATATTTCAATTACTCAAGATCTAAGGTAAAAGTAATAAGCCCCATGATTAATAAGATGATATCTTTTCTAATCCAAATGAGAACTTTTGTTTGAATGCATGTGTACTTGTTGGAAGTGAAAATATTGCAGCAACTCCTGATCCATTGTTGAGATTGGCTTTGCTCAGGGACTAGCAACGGGTAAGCTTGGGGGAACTTGTTGACGGTCCTTGCAGTCAATATTATATCATCAACTAATGCATAGAATGATATTAAATGAACCATAAAGTATAGTTGTAGGGTTTGATTCTAATAAGTTCCATGAGTTGTGTTATTCTCACTTGTTTTGCAGGGTTATCAATATTTCACCATATAAAAGTATCTGAAGTGATAAAACAGAGCACACGATTGCGAAGAGCTCGTCGAGATGATCGAAACGGACATATGGTTTGCTACATTTGGAGTCCCGATGAGAGAGTCCTTGTTGGATACGACATGGAAGCTTCTAGAACAACCTCGAGTGATCACCAAGCAACATAATTCAGGGACTAAACTGACAGATCCAACAGCTTTGGTGAATTACTGTTTTCCAGGGAGTTTTACAGAAGTTGGAAAGAGATTGAATCCTACTCCAACACGACAAATCATGCAAACGGATGGAAAGTCGCATTAGGGCAACAAGGGAGGTTCCAGAAGACACCTCGATGAAGGCGGAGCCTGGCGGCTGCCAGGTGGGGCCGGCTGGCCCCACCGCTAGGCTGGTCGGCCTGGGCAAGAAACCATCCCGGCCTATCTTCATGGAGCGTGACCTAATCGACCTCTACGACTCATCTCAACCATTGTTTCAAGTCGGTTTGATCCGAGGGTTGCGGTTCATCCCACCGGGCTATATAAGGAGCCCCAGACCCCCCCCTCCCTGGGGCAATCCATCATCTATCTTCATCATAATCATCGCCAAGAGCAAAAGCTAGGGTTTCTAGATGAGAGGTGTCCCTAGAATGGAAAACCTCTCTCTAGAATTAGTTTAGATCTAGTCTTCTAGATAGTAGAGAGATGGAGAGCGAGGGAGGAGTTTGGAGGAGATGTCGGTCTGTCGTTGCTTCTTCCTCCGATTGTACATCGGCGGGATCAAGCTCTGCTCGAGCTTGCTCCTGAGATGCTTCGGGTGATCAACTTCTAATTCAAGTAAGATTCTTGTTTATATTATTCTTCTGGTCACGAGTCTCTTTTGAGTATTTTCATCTAGTGCACTAGGTTAGATTATAATTTGTAGTGTAAGCGTGGTGCTTAGGCTCGAGTTACTCATAGATGTACCATATAGGTCGGGCTTATTTAGGTGGTAGCTCGCGGGTGTGACTCTCATAGACCCGTTGAATCCTCTGTAGTCCACCTCCCCGTTTATAGGCCGAGCAGGACCGTAGTTACCTAGTTGGGATGTACTCTGGATGCAGCCCTTCTATTCATAATGTCCCTAGTTGAATCGTATAAAACATAGTCTCTTGCCTAAGTCAGAACTAGAAGAATCCCAAGTTATCCTCTCTATACTCCTGCTATCGACCTAATACTAGATTGCTACTTCCCCTACACTTTAATCTTGTTTTTACTTTATCTTGTTTCTACTTTAGTTTCTGCTACCACTCATTTATCTTCCGGTTAAGTTAGAACATAGTTGATCTCACACGTTTCCCTGTGGATACGATATTAAAACCTCCGGGTGAAAGCTACAACGGTATCCGTGCGCTTGCGGATCTTTTTATGTGTGCTCATTTATACCAACCAACCACTTCTATGTGTTGCCGCTAGTGGTGACAGCCTAGCAATAGTGTGACACTAAGAAGTGCCAACAACGATTGGAGCTCTTTTTCTCTTCTAGGGTTTGCAAGAGGAAGAAGAAGATTGGAAAGCAAATATGTGTGTGAGAGAGTTTGCAAAAGGAGAACCCTCCAGCCCCAAAATAGCAGCCAGCCAAACTGACCGTTGGGCGCTAGATCTAAGCTGAACTGGATATTCTGTGTAGGGTCACAAATATATCCGAGAAAGGGTTCACTGCCTACCCAAACTAAACTGAGCTAAAATAATTACCGGAATATCCGAGTAGGGTGAAAAATATAACCACCTGGGGGTTCACTGTTAGGCGCCGTTGCTATTCTTATCTCCCTTTTCTTTTTCTGTCAAGTGTTATCTCTTCTAAAAAGATTCAAAATAAATTTAGCACAAGAGATAGCACTTTCACAAATATTTTTAGGGTTAACCTCACCACGTCACTAAGTGCTTAATTATATGCAAATGTGACTCACACTTAGTGGCACTAGATAACCATTGTAATTAAAGATTTCCCCTCTTTATAGTGTGGCTATCTATCCTAAACACACTCACACCCTTTATGGTGTCTTGAGTGCCAAAACAAAATGGGTCCTATGCATATACCTTTGCCTTGAGCCTATTTTTGTTTTTCTTTCTCTTCTTTTCCAAATGTAGAGCACTTGATCAATCTTTTGGCCATCACCATCATCTCCATGGCATTCATATAGCTCCAACACTTGGTGTGTATCAACCTAGCTCATATGCACTCCATGACAAAGGTTAGTGCACTAGGTTTCATCAATTAGCCAAAACCAAACAAAAACTTTCACAAGTACATGGCCTCAAGCTCGGTCCAAACTGCCCTTGACGATGTCAGGGTGGCCACTTGGGCGAGGATCTCCTTGCTGACTGAGTTGAGAAGGTACGAGAGCAGCTGCTGATCTTGCGAGCCATCTCTTGTACTACAGGTTGGTGATGATCATCTTCGTCTTGTCATCCTTGATGATCTCCATGGTAGTGGTCGGTGCAGGAACGGTTCCGTTGAGGATACCGGTGAGGTTGGCACCACTGATCGCCGACATAACTTGTGCCTTCTAGTGCATGAAGTTCTCAGAAGTCAGCTTCTCCGTCACAACAGGGCCGAGAGGTGCGGGGGCAGACACATGAGAGGTGGAGGCCATGGATTAGATGTGTTTTCTTTGGAAGAAGGGTTCCGATTACCATGTGAGATTAGATGAAATGTGGTTGCCTGGGTTGGCATACCATGGTTGCTTATTTATATGGGCTAGAAATGCCTAGACTTTGTTACAGATATATTTACCGAACTTGTACTTCAAGGCATCTAAAAGGTAACTTTAACAACAATTCTATCTATATATATCTAGAAGATGTCAAGCTTTATCAAGTCAGAAGATCACGTATGATCTTTGTTACACAAGGAAATAATCAAAAGATTTAGATTTGTTTATCTAACAGTCAGTAGTGTTGTTCTTTCTTCAATTTCGGATCAGAATAGAGAGAGATCATAGTGGTTTAGATCATAATGAGGGAGAAGGGGAGGAAGGAGGAAGGAGTGGATCATCGGAGGCTTGTCGTCGTGTTCGCTGTGGTTGACCTAGGTGGGGTACCTTCGGGTCGCTCTCACTTTTGATCTTCGGTTAAGGCAAGTAAATGTGGCGTCGTGGTCCACATGCTTTAGCTTTGTTGTTTGAATTACCTCCATTAATTTTTATTATCTCACCCTAGCCATATAATCTAACCTTTTAAGTTATTTGCTTTACTTTGGAGTATGCAATTTTATATCTTGTGGTATAAATATTGATTTACGAAGATCCTGAAATGCATACATCAAAACTTTTGCATTTGCACTCTCCCTGTTGATATGCATTGCAAGAACTCGTAGCCAAATTGGTGCGATAAGTACCGGTACAGCAACGAATGTTGATAAGCAATGCGGTTGTAGCCCTCACTCCCTCTTCTTGGGATGTGTGGGTAGAAGTGAAGGTCATGCATTGCATTGCATCATTCACATTTGCATTGAAATGTACCATTTGCAATTGCATTTGAAGTATAAATTTATATTTCTATGATAAGGAAAAAAATGTTGTTCTTTTATATTGATGTACCTAATATGTTGATGAATCTTTTATTATGTTATTTAAATCTGTTGTTTTGATCAAACTGTGATTTAAATAACTCAGTTAAGATAGTTGTTGAGGTTTTCCATAAACCTCTGTTGGCATTTCTTAGCGCAACCACCGGAGGATAGGTTTAGAATCCATCCTCGGCGATCACGCCAGAAATACTTACTGGCATCTCTTAGCATCATCGCTAGGGTAGGCCATCATTCCCGGGCACGGCGCTAGGAATGCCTGTTGACATTCCTTGATGACATACACAGAGTATGTTGGTTCCTAGCAATGCTACCAAAGGATGTCAGTGTCAGCCTCAGACGCAGCCACTCTAGCTACACATCCGGTATCGGCGCCAAAGTGCAATGGCACTTCATATGCCAAGACGTGTGACTTTAGTGACGACCTGAGAGGCTGGCCTGGTAAACCAATTCGTTTACAGATAGGGTCCGCAAGCGCACGGGGTTACCATTGTAGCATTTCACCGGGAGTATTCCAGGTATCGTTATTTATATTTTACCACTGGGAAGGCTAGATGCGAAGGATTCAAGATATACTCATGACAAGAACATAATACATGCATAGTTGACCAATTAACCATAGCAGGAGGATAAATGGTAATTTGGATAGTGGGATCAACACACACACATTCTTAAGATACATGGAGCTTCTACAGGGATAGAAGAAAGAATAAAAGAATAAAGAATATCCTACGGAGCATGGATCTGAACAAGGTTATGTTAATGAATTAAGTATGCATGCCATAATCATGTTAACGTTAATGCTAGGTATTGGATGGATTAGGAGACCCGGGAACACTGGTCTGCCAGCAGGATACACCAGGCAATTTAGACTCCTACCCCAAAGCCGAACGTGGGGTATTACAAGGGACGGACAGGGCTGTCACCACCTGCCGCCTACCCCTCAACTGTGGACTAAGCCAGGCATTCACCCATCTCCATATACCCAAGAACCACTCTCTGAAGGACCGGATTAGCGACCAGAGGGGGGTGAATGGGAGCCTCAAATTCAACTCGTGAATAGAATGGCCCTTGTCCCAGAAAATCACCCCAAAAGCCTAGACTCGAAACAACCAAAGAGTTCACGACTTACGAGTAGGTGGATACCCTAGGAGATGTCCTAGTGGTACAGCGGAACCCCCGGAGAAACACCAAAACCAACTGCCAAAGCCTCGGAGCAAAATTGCACAAGCTGCAGATTCGCGGACTGTCCGGGGTCAGGGTCCCGGACTGTCCGCCGTTGAATCCCGGACTGTCTGCGACTGAGTGTCGGACTGTCCGCCGGCCAAAACGCAGAAACCAAACAGTGTTGCAGGTTTGCTGGACAGGTCCCGGACTGTCCGCGGGTTTGTACCGCGGACTGTCCGTCGTTCACTTCACAGTGAACAGTCAGGGGACTGCGCCTGACTGACCTGGCCGAGACCCGATGCGCGGACTGTCCGTCGTCAGGGCGCGGACTGTCCGCCAACACCCAGAAAGCACAAAACCGCTCGGGTTCAAAACCAAACTCGATTCGATCTCAACCAAATCGAAAGGAACTTCGATCAAACTCCTCCCAGATGTTCCTCTACGTGTTGGGGTGCTAATCCTAAGAAATCATCGCACCAAACCAAGTCTATCCAGAGAAATCAGAGGATCACCAAAAAGCGAGAAAGAACGAAGAACGAACGTGAAATCAACCCGATCTATGGATTCGTGAGGTTAGAAGAGAATTCCTTCGGTAGAAAGAAGGAGCTCACGACCAAGAACAAATTGATTCAAGTGGAATCGAAAATCATCTCACGAAGAGGGAGGACGAGGCAAATCCCCGGGAGATGAAAAACCAAAACATGAAGAACACAAAACACAAGACACGATTCGATTCGATTTCAGCCGAAATTCCTCCACATGAGGAGACAACGAGAATACGGTCTCGTTTCCTCAAAAGATCCAAATACACAGAGGTATGATTCCCGTCTCTGTGGATCGCTAGCAGCGAGGTATGATTAGAACCTAAGCAAGAGCTAGAGAGAGAGAGCTCAGGAACAAATGACTGCTAGGATAGGGAGAGAGGAGGGGTGCCTCTCTTATTTATAGCCTAATACAATAATACCCTTTCTACCCCTAGATACAAGAGCGAAGCGGCCAACCCTAGGGGTATCCCGATCCAACTCTGCTGATAGTTGATCTGACGGCCACGCGCCTTCCTCACCCTTAGCTTCGCCTCGACGCAAGCCTCAGGATGTCACCACGTGCCGCCCAGTCGACCATCGCGCCTTCCTCGTGGATAGCCTCGCCTCCGCGCCAGCCTCTCCACGCCGCCACGCGTCGACCGTCCTTTTTGCGGACCTCCCCCGGTTTTGAGGCCAAAACCGGGAAACCTTGGCCTTCCCCCGGTTTTGAGGCTGAAACCGGGAAACCTGTCCTCAGGCTGAGTTTTGTGGCCCAAACTCAGAAACCGTGAGCCCAGGTTTTGAGGCCCAAACCTGGAAACCGTCCACGCCGAGTTTTGAGGCCCAAACTCGGAAACCGACCACCCCGAGTTTTGAGGCCCAAACTCGGAAACCGTCGAGGGTAGCTTTTTGAGGCTCAACTACTGAACCCGCGCCATAGACGGGATGTGGTTCGCACACCCCGAGTTCCAGCACCGATGCCGGAGCATGTCCAGCCTCCATGCCGAGCACAGTGCATTCGCCATCCTTCTCGGCCTCCCGCCAAGTGTCATGACGCCATCACCTTTCTCCCGACTCGGCCGATGCACCGCACATCCCCATGTGCTCTTGCTTGTCAACGCCACGTGCCAGCTTCCACAGCTGGTCCTCAGGTCTCCCGGTCCATCGGTCCAAGCTCCACGTCCGCCCTTCACCGCTCCCGGTCCGTCGGCACGGCACGGCCCTACTTCACCTTCACCTCACCTTCGACCACTGTCCGAGCTCCGCACCTGCACATCAACACAGCCAAGAGACATGTTGCCCGTTGATCGATCACTCATCACTCAGGAAGGGAACCACAAGGGCGCATATCAACCTTGTGTTCTCAATCTCCCCCTTGATGAGTGCATCATCAACTCATAGTAACCGTAACAAAATAGAAAGAAAGCAGAATTAGATAGAAGGAGAAAAACTCACTCGAGATGTCCAAAAACCAAAGAAAAGGCCGAAGAAGAACAACTCGAGATAAGCGAGGCTTGGTCCCCAAAGACATGGGCAATGGTTCGACACAACCAAGCAAGAAATCGGAGCAACAACTCATCAAGGAGCAAAACTCGATCAAAATCAGAGCACAAGACTTGGTTCCCAAAGACATGGGCAACGGCTCGACGCAACCAAGTCAGAAACAAGCTAGTCCTCAAGAAGTGGCAGAAAGGGCTCAACACCACTAGCTGAAAGCTCGAATACCAACTGAAGAAAACATCAGAAGCAGCTACCGCTAGTCCCTCAAGATAGAGGCACAGAGGCTCAACACAACCAGCAGTAAGCCTGATATCAATCAGAAACCATCAAAACATGGTGAAGACAGCTAGTCCCTCAAGACAGAGGCACAGAGGCTCGACGCAACTAGCTGAAAAGATTGATATCAAATAAAAACCGACTCGGAATAACATAGGCAGAAAAACTCCCCCTCACTCAAAGAACTCCCCCTCAGCAAGTGAAGCATAAATTGCAAATTGTCACCACATAAAGTCTAAAAATCTCATCCTTGGAAACATTCTCCCCCTTGGGGGCAATTTGCAATCAAAAGAAAGGGGAAAAGGACTCAAGTATGTAAAACGGAGCTAGTTCATGCCTATCGATGTCAAGCAAATGCACATGAGTTAAAAATGCAAGTTAGCAGCTTCAGGTATATACTCGAAAGAGTGAAGAAAAGCTCTAAAGAGTGCTGATCCAACTACAAAGCAACATTCAAAATTGCTAGCAAAGGCTCAAACTGATCACCGAATACAAGATATGAATGCAAAAGCCAAGTGAGCAGTTTTAAGCCGTTCAGAAAGGGGTTTCACCATCAAAATAGCACTGAACATGTATAGACAGGAAGTCAAGCAAGTGCTAAACATGTATACAAGGTGAACTACCCCTAGCAAAGTTCAACCATCATGCTATAGAGTGAAACATAGACTTGTGTTTTCAGATTTTATCGGAGAAATTGCAGCGGTTATTAACACAAGTTTAAATTCAGCATGTGATTGCGAGAGGTTGAAAGCTTGTCATTGCTTAACTTTTCAACCGTGCTAAGCCTATGCATATGCAATCAGAAGCTTAAAGCATCGGTTTCGGTCTTGCACTACACGGCTCAAGTTTAACTCAAAGTGCTATGAGAAACAGTCTCGATACCGTGATGTGCTGACAAAGCAATCTCATCTCGATCTTTTCAATTCACTAACACTTGGTTCATTTTGAGCAGAATATGAACAGTTCAAGCAAGTGAAAGACTCAGAACTAGAGACATAACAACCTAGCATATATGAAATAGCTCAAGTGACCTCAACACATCCTACAAATGCTAGTTGCCAAACTCAATGGTGAACATGTATCAAATTTTAAGTTCATTAAGCATGTTCATCATTCTAAAAAATAGCATAGCTCAAAATATGTAGCAGTGATCAAGGAGAGCCTAAGCTACAAGCATCATCATATATCATCGAAGCATACACTAATCAGAGCATAAATTCATTCTAAGGAATATAGACATGAAGCTCGAAAATGCAAGATGTATGCAAGATGAAGTCAGAATCGAAGCCAAAACAAAACCAAAAAGACTCAAGACCCAAAAACAAAAAGGATCAGAAAATCAGTCTATGGTACGTCAAGCAAAATGCTTCCCCCATCTAAAAGGGGAAACACACACCAAGCTCACCTCTCAACCTAGCAAAAGTTGAGAGATCCAAAGGTTTGGTGAAAATATCCACAACCTGGTTATGGGTGTCTACATGCCTAAGATCAATGTCGTCTTTCTCATAGTGATCACGAAGAAAGTGAAAGCGAACATCGATGTGTTTGATCTTGGAGTAAAGAACAGGGTTCTTTGCTACACTAATGGCAGAAGTGCTATCGCAAAGCAAAGGGACCCGACTGAAATCTAGACCAAAATCACGCAATGTAGCAACTATTCATAAAAGCTGCGAAGCACAAGAAGCAGTGGCAACATACTCGGCTTCTGTAGTAGATTGGGCTACGTTCGACTGTTTACAAGAGGACCACGAAACCAAGGAAGAGCCGAGAAACTGACACGTCCCAGAAGTAGACTTACGCTCAAGCCGACAGCCCGCAAAATCAGCATCGGAATAACCACACAGCGAGAGGTTCGAAGAAGAGGAATACCAAAGTCCGAACTCAGGAGTGTATCAGAGGTACCTCATGATGCGCTTGACCGCTTGCTTGTGGGAAGTCCGAGGGGACGCCTAAAAACGAGCGCACAGACACACAGAAAACTGTATATCCCGGGAGATGAAAAACCAAAACATGAAGAACACAAAACACAAGACACGATTCGATTCGATTTCAGCCGAAATTCCTCCACATGAGGAGACAACGAGAATATGGTCTCGTTTCCTCAAAAGATCCAAATACACAGAGGTATGATTCCCGTCTCTACGGATCGCTAGCAGCGAGGTATGATTAGAACCTAAGCGAGGACTAGAGAGAGAGAGCTCAGGAACAAATGACTGCTAGGATAGAGAGAGAGGAGGGGTGTCTCTCTTATTTATAGCCTAAAACAATAATCCCCTTTCTACCCCTAGATACAAGAGCGAAGCGGCCAACCCTAGGGGTATCCCGGTCCAACTCTGCTGATAGTTGATCTGACGGCCACGCGCCTTCCTCACCCTTAGCTTCGCCTCGACGCAAGCCTCAGGATGCCGCCACGTGCCGCCCAGTCGACCGCTGCACCACCCCGAGTTTTGAGGCCCAAACTCAGAAACCGTTGAGGGTAGCTTTTTGAGGCTCAGCTACCGAACCCGCGCCATAGACGGGATGTGGTTCGCACACCCCGAGTTCTAGCACCGATGCCGGAGCATGTCCAGCCTCCACGCCGGGCACAGTGCATTCGCCATCCTTCTCGGCCTCCCGCCAAGTGTCACGATGCCATCACCTTTCTCCTGACTCGGCCGATGCACCGCACATCCCCATGTGCTCTTGCTTGTCAACGCCACGTGCCAGCTTCCACGGCTGGTCCTCAGGTCTCCCGGTCGGTCGGTCCAAGCTCCACGTCCGCCCTTCACCGCTCCCGGTCCGTCGGCATGACACGTCCCTACTTGACCTTCACCTCACCTTCGACCACTGTCCGAGCTCCGCACCTGCACATCAACACAGCCAAGAGACATGTTGCCCGTTGATCGATCACTCATCACTCAGGAAGGGAACCACAAGGGCACATATCAACCTTGTGTTCTCACTCTCGCGCACATGAAGAACACTTACACCCTCTAGGGTTCCCAACCCTACGAATTGATAGGAAAAGGGCACAAGTGCACCCGAAGCCACGGCAAAACACCACCCAACACATATCAGTAAGCTAGCAAGATCTAAACATATTGAATGAAGAATAGTGTTTGTGTTCATGATGAACATGGATCTAAAACTAAACGATGAACGATGAACAAGAACATAGCTCTAATTCAAGAACATAACAATGTTGATCATAAGAGAACAAGAACAAGTATGAAAAGAGGAACTTAGTACTCATACCAATTGATCCTTACAACTTCTTCTCCTCTCTTGCCAGTAGCACTTGCTCCAACTACTAGAACAACTAAACTAAGGTAGCGAGCTCCAATTACAAAGTGGAATGACTAAACAATGTGTTGATGTGTGATGATCTATTTGAGAGGGAGCTCTACCCCTTTATTTATACTACAACATGGTCGGTTTGGGTGATGTAAACATGGAAACCCTCATGACCGACTTATGCATGGAGGCATGCAACCGACTGCAAAAGGTGGGCCTGAGGGGCGCCCGTGGCGGTGCGGCTGCACCAGGGGTGCGGGCGCACCCCTGGTACCGCCTCTGGCCACCGACCTTCTCCTGTGGGTCCTTGGCTGGGCCTGGATGCCTTCCATATGGGTTTCAAGCCCAGATTTGATCTTTAGGTGGGCTTCTTCCTTATTCCTTGGTTTTACGCTTTGTCGGAAAGCGTATTCTTCTTGCCTTTTCCACTGTATTCACTTTTGTTACCTGTAAAACAATGATTCTCCAATACAAGTGGAAATAGGTCAAGGTGATAACATATGTATGCAAGTGTGCCTTGTTTTGTCCTTGGTTGGCTTATAAAAGTTGTCAGTAAGCACCGCCAACAAACCCCCCAAGCTTACCCCTTGCTCATCCCGAGCAAGCAGTACAACTTTAGGTTGTTGATCAGGAGTTTCTGCAATGCCGATCATCTTTCAAAGTTGCTATGCTTATAATTGAGAATTCTTCTTTGATTTAAATGAATTGGCGTTCTACTCACCTTTTTACCTTGTTACCTGTGGGGCGTTTGTAGCAATCTTCGAGTCTTTGGCGGTTGCGAGACTGACCGATTTGCATAGACCTGCTTATCTTTTATTCTTCGATCTACTATCAGTCTGGAGGTTTTAAATATTTTGAAATTCAAAAGGCAGTTCCTCAAATGATACACTCGATCGCTCATGGTGTATTTGATCCTTACCAAAGGCTTTTGGAAGTTGCCTTTCTTTTCCCTACCAACTATGAAGG
Organism: Coix lacryma-jobi var. lacryma-jobi; assembly: GCA_009763385.1. Lineage (NCBI taxonomy): Eukaryota > Viridiplantae > Streptophyta > Magnoliopsida > Poales > Poaceae > Coix > Coix lacryma-jobi. The sequence continues at coordinate 103,560,554 of CM019822.1, read as the reverse complement.
CTTATGTGGAGCTTTAGGTAGAGAATAAAGTGAGGCATACTTGTACTACATATGTTGCTATGTCAAAAACCGAACCACATGGAGATTCAAGTCATATACCTTGATCGAGATGTGCAGGTGTGCGAAAATATTTTTTTATTTTGAGCTCCTTGGTCAAATCTCTCCCTCTTTTTGAAATTTGTTTTAGGAGTATGGGCTATCTTTCCCTTTTTCTTTTCTCTTTCTCTTTTTTCAGGTGGGTATTGAGCATACCCCTAATTCTACATCGGGCACTTGCCCATTTTTTCCAACATGCCCTTTTGGCATGGATTATTATATAATCTCTTTTTTCTTTTTTTATAGCCCATAACTCTTTTTGGACCTTTTATGTGAGAGAGAAGTGACAAGTGGATGGAGCTTTATTGGGTGGATGGATGGTATGTTGTGCGTAACTCCCGTTGTAAGAGTTAGCGATGTTTGTGGAGTGTACGTGAATCTCAGATCATTGGGTGTATGACAAGAATCTCAACATAGGTCACAAACAATTTGACAAAGCTCAATGTAATTACAAGAAGCATATGAGTAGAAGGTTCTTTCAAATGAATAACTCATATGGCTCTGGTAGGATATATGATCATCGAGGAACTTGCAATTTTAATATTTGAAAATGAAAACTCCACATGTCAAGTGTCACTAAGAACAAAGTCATAGCAAAGTCTATTTCATCGAATCAAATCAAGCAACAACTTAGACAAGGATCATACTTATGCTACGAGTTTCAAGTTTTATAGGTTGAATAGTTTTAGCCAATAAACTTAAATGTCAGGGAATTCAAAATTATAAACTAAGCAAGGTTGAAACATGAAACATAGCAACAATTCATCATTTCAACAAGGATATAACAAAAGCATGCTTGACATACAGATGTGAGTGGAATCATTTTTTTATGAAACCAAAAATTCGAGATTAAATATACAATGCAAGATTTAGAAAGGAAAATATGCAATGCGGATACAAAATACAAGGTACCTGGGGGGCTCCTCCAGCTAGCTTCCAGCTACGGACCCCGAGGATAGTACCTAGCGACGCCCAGTACGCCAGCTGCTGCTCTTGTTGCTGTCGAAGAAGTGCATGGACCTGGCATATTTCTTCAAGTGATTCCGCTTGCCTGGCGTCGAACTGATCCTGTCTGGCTTCCCATTGTTGGTTCCATTGGGCTTGTTCATTCAGGGAGCCCTGAATGTTGTCGGTGCAGATATCCAGTCCTTCAATCCTTGTGTTTAGACATTCCAAGGTGATGGATTGCCTTGGTGGGACTGAAGGTGGTAGCCCTTCGGTGTCTGATGACTCGGTTATGTTCCTTGGGCCCAAGCTGCGTGGCTTCCTTCAGGCCACTGCGTAGGTCATCCCAGCCAGGCTGATATCCGAGTGTGAACCCAGGTACCTACCCGGCGGGATACCATCCCTGCATGGCTGGCTATGGAGTGGGCATTGATGGTGCCTTCGAGCTTGATCAACCTTCCTGCCTTGTTCTGCTCCTGGTTGTCCTGTGAGAGGATGTACTTTTTTGGGCTTCCTCTTATGAAACAAGAGGAAGGTGAATTTCTGACATTTATATAAAGCGAGTTCCGGGTTAGGTAACGGATACTCGTTAATAAATCCAGGGAAGAAGTATACAATTGTTCCATCTTCTTTCACTTTCAAATTATGTCCTTGTATCAGGTATGCTTCATTGATGATGGTGCGTGGGATGGGGATATATGAAACATCATGTCGTTCCAACACACCAACACTCTCGGCAATACGAGTTACAAGTGATGTGCAGGATATAGAAGTGGAAACCTGAAACATCTCTAGCATGTGTAAAAATATTTCACGAGCAGGAGCAACTTTTATTTTGTGGACAATCGCAAAAAGTAATCTCAATTCATCATTTCTAATAAAGCGAATGTCCTGTCTAGGAAACAGAGTCATAGCTATCCAACAGTGTATAAGCCTTAAAGTAGGATGGTGAATTTGCATGTTGCGAGGCTGGAACTTGCCAACTACCATTTGGCCAAAAATTTCGCCCGAAAACTTGTGGCGATTAAAACTCTTAACTGAGTGGCCAAGATCGATAGAGCATTTCTTATTAAAACCGACATGAGATGCAAAATCCTTCCATGGTACTAGGTACTCAGTGTTAAACATGCGGAAGGTAAAGCCATTCTCTACTTCTACTACGGTGCATAAGAATTGGATGGTTAGGAAACGGGAGCCTTCCTCATAGAGGGGGCCAACCTTTTCCCAACCAACCGCTTTGAAAATAGCGCGGAATTCAGAATCCATACCTATCTTCTCGAGGAGGTCGGGGTCGAATTGCGAAGTGTGGATGAAGGCACTGTCTCGAAGGATCGCGCGCGCCTGGAATTCCCTTTCTCCCTCAAGGAAGACGTTGGTGTCGTCCACGCTTGTTGCACCGGCTTGGCTTGCGGTCGGCGGAGAATCTCCTCGCACTGAGCTCTCTTCTTGATCGACGGAGTAGGGTGCGCTTCGGATTTCGCGAGCGTTTCTCCCCACCACTCTCTTCATTGCACCGGAGAGAGCTCTTCAAAACCCTTCATGATCTTTGTGGAGTGGAGCTAGAGAGGGGTTTTGGGCAAGGTTGTGCTGCTAGTACCTTGCTCAAACTTTGTGGAAGTGGTGTGAAGGAGAAGTATGAAGCTAGGAGATGGAGTGTGAGTGAGGAATATGAAGAAGTGAGGATGAGATGAGCTCAACCAGCACCTCTGGTATTTATAGTGTTGGTGACCGGCCAAGGGGGAGAGAGGGTAACGGCTAGGAGCCGTTGGCCAAATTTGAGTCATTGGGCTCTGGCATGGTGCAGCCGCACCAGGGGTGCGCCCGCACCACTGTGGGCCCCACTCAGCCCCCCTTTGGCTGGTAGCTTCCAACGGCTAGTTGGAGCAACTAGCCGTTGGTCTCCCACTCCAGAAAAATCTTTTCTCCCAGTTTTGTAAATTTCCACAAAATTTGATGTTTTTTGAATTTTTGTAGATATTTTGGAAAAATAAGAAATAGTAATATAAAAACATATTCAGAAAATGATTTTTAAACATTTTTCCATGCAATTTCAAAAATTGATTTTAAAAATAAGCAATTTTAGTTTTTGAAAATTTTCTATGTAAGTTTGTGATCAAATATGACTTTTGAAAACATTAAAAGGAATTTTGAAAATAGATAACTACCATTTTACCTCTGGCTGAGGACATACCATTTATAGCCTGGTAGTAGGGCTATACCTCCTCTACTTTCCCGAAGTAGAAGCTTACGACCCAGGAGTTTGCGATGGTTGCTTCTTCTTCCGCCATACTGGCCATGGCTTGGCCGAGGGTGGCGGAGTGGTCATGATTGGCTTCGGGTTCTTCACCTTCTGCTGCTTCCATGCAGGTTCACGGTGGAAGTATCTGTTGAACCGGCATCTGATGATCTTCTCTGGAAGCTAAAAGTGAATCTGTCCTCCAGAGACGAATATCACGGCGTTAGCCATGTTTAAGAATGGTCGTCCGAGGAGGAGCGGGATGTCGTCATCTTTTCCTGTGTCCAGGATGACGAGGTTGACAGGGATGTAGCTATCCTTGATGCGGATCAGGATGTCCTTAGCTACCCCCTCTGGCCTGCATATCATGTTGTTGGCCATCTGGAGCCCACCAAGAATCTTCTCGTATACCGCCTTGGAAAGGATGTTGACGCTTGCTTCAAGGTCGCAGTATGCATTGTGAAACTTGTGTGCCCCTTGCAGTGATGAGCTTGACAAACTCGAGGGGTTCTCAGGTTGCCCTGGGATCTTTCCCGAGTCATTAAGTGGGATTGCCGCCGCAATCTGAGCTAGTTGTGTTTCTATCATCTTGTTGAAGCTTAGTTGGTTCTTCACTGTCGAGGCCAGGCCCTCGATCTTGGAGTTCATTCCTTCTAGGGTCTTGTCGTTGTGGGCAAGCTTCTTGGAGATGCTTTTGTTGATCTTTGCTTGTCCTAACACAAAATCCTTGAAGGTAGGTGTGTTGGAATTATTGGAGTTGTAGCCCTGGTTACCTCCTTGATATGGAGGCCGATGCTGATTGCTCCATGAGTTTCCGCCTTGCGGGCGAAACCCGTTGTTGATGTACGTAGCATCTTCATGGGTCTCGAGGGAATCATTCCCCGAGTGCCCGGTTTCTCCACACACTTCACACGTCATGTGTGCATCCATGGCTAGGATGGTACCTCTTTCTTCTCTTGTTGTCATCTTCTCGTCCAGCCACTTGAGTAGAAGAACTATTTTAGCGGTAAGCATATCCGCCTCCTTTACGGTATGCATACCTTTTTGTGACTTCGCTTGGGGTCTTCCATCCCCCCAAGCTTGGTTCACCATCACCTTGTCCATCAGAGCCTTAACCCCGCTGACAGTTAGTGACATGAATGCCCCTCCAGCTGCAGCGTCCAGGTGCCCCCTTGACATGGGCGTGAGCCCTTCATAGAAGGTTTGGAGCAGCAGCCATTCCTCCATCCCGTGATGGGGACAGGCTGCAATGTATTCTTGTAGCCATTCCCATGCCTCGGGCATGGACTCCATTGAGTTCTGCTGGAAGCTGGTAATTCATCCCCTTAGGGCAGTTGTTTTGCCCAAGGGAAGAACTTCACAAGGAACACCACCGAACATTTGTCCCATGTGGCGATATCTGTCGGGTTCTTGTAGAACCTCTGTTTCACCTTCCCCGCGAGGGAAAAGGGAAACAGTCAGAGCCTGATGACATCTGGAGTGATGTCCTTGATGGCGATGGTGTCACAGAGCTCCAAGAAGTTCTGAAGGTGTCCATTCGCGTCCTCGCTTGGCAAACCACAGAATGGGTTTTCCTGCACCATGGTGATGAGGCCAGTTCCCAGCTCAAAAGCTTTGTCACCGGTGTTGATATCGAGCCCAGTGGGCACGTTGGCAACAACGGGGATGGAGAAGTTGTGCAGGGTCTTGGCCATGGCGAGAGTTGAGCTTGGTGCAGAAACTGGTGGCTCTTCTGTCAGAGGTGGAGCTGCGGAGGAGGAAGAAGATTTCCTCTTTCTCCTACCAATAGCTTCTGGATTATCGATGAAGTTTTCCGGCAGAGAGAAACCACGCATACACTATCCTGTTTTCATCCACAATAGAAGAAAATAGTAAAAGGTTATCCTGCATGATTAATTAGCAATTATATAGATATTAGTTCATGATCATGTTCTATCTGAATCTTTTGTATCTATGCCTTCCCCGGCAACGGCGCCAGAAATGCTTGTTGGTATTTCTTAGCACAACCAACGGAGGATAGGTTTAGAATCCATCCTCGGCGATCACGCCAGAAATACTTACTGGCATCTCTTAGCATCATCACTAGGGTAGGCCAACATCCTCGGGCAAGGCGCCAGGAATGCCTGTTGACATTCCTAAACAACATACACCGAGTATGTTGATTCCTAGCGATGCTACCAAAGGATGTCAGTGTTAGCCTCAGACGCAGCCACTCTAGCTACACATCCGGTATCATCGCCGAAGTGCAATGGCACTTCATATACCAAGACGTGTGACTTTAGTGACGGCCTGAGAGGCTGGCCTGGTAAACCAATTTGTTTACAGACAGAGTCCGCAGGCGCACGGGGTTACCGTTGTAGCATTTCACCAGGAGTATTCGAGGTATCGTTATTTATATTTTACCACTGGGAAGGCTAGATGTGAAGGATTCAAGATATACTCATGACAAGAACATAATATATGCATAGTTGACCAAATAACCATAACAAGAGGATAAACGGTGGTTTGGGTAGTGGGATCAACACACACACATTCTTAAGATACATGGAGCTTCTACAGGAATAGAAGAAAGAATAAAAGAATAAAGAATATCCTACGAAGCATGGATCTGAACAAGGTTATGTTAATGAATTAAGTATACATGCCATAATCAAGTTAACGTTAATGCTAGGTGTTGGATGGATTAGGAGACCCGGGAACACTGGTCTGCCAGCAGGATACACCGGGCAATTTAGACTCCTACCCCAAAACTGAAGGTGGGGGATTACAAGGGACGGATAGGGCTGTCACCACCTGCCGCCTACCCATGAACCGTGGACTAAGCCTGGCATTCACCCATCTCCATATAACCGAGAACCACTCTCGCGCACATGAAGAACACTTACACCCCCTCGGGTCCCCAACCCCGCGGATTGATAGGAAAAGGGTACAAGCGCACCCGAAGGCACGGCAAAACACCACCCAACACATATCACTAAGCTAGCAAGATCTAAACATGTTGAATGAAGAATAGTGTTTGTGTTCATGATGAACATGGATCTAAAACTATGAACTAGTTCTAGAATGATGAACAAGAACATAGCTCTAATTCAAGAACATAACAATGTTGATCATAAGAGAACAAGAACAAGTATGAAAAGAAGAATTTAGTACTCATACCAAGTTGATCCTTATAACTTCTTCTCCTCTCTTGCAAGTAGCACTTGGTCCAACTACTAGAAGAACTAAACTAAGGTAGAGAGATCCAATTACAAAGTGGAATGACTAAACAATGTGTTGATGTGTGATGATCTATTTGAGAGGGAGCTCTACCCCTTTATTTATACTACAACATGGTCGGTTTGGGTGATGTACACATAGAAACCCTCATGACCGACCTATGCATGGAGGCATGCAACCAACTGCAAAAGGTGGGCCCGATGGGCGCCCGTGGCGGTGCGGCCGCACCAGGGGTGCGGGCGCACCCTTGGCACCGCCTCTGGCCACCAACCTTCTCCTGTGGGTCCTTGGCTGGGCCTGGATGCCTTCCACGTGGGTTTCAAGCTCAGATTTGATCTTTAGGTGGGCTTCTTCCTTGTTCCTTGGTTTTACGCTTTGTCAGAAATTGTATTCTTCTCGCCTTTTCCACTGTATTCACTTTTGTTACCTATAAAACAATGATTCTCCAATACATGTGGAAATAAGTCATGGTGATAACATATGTATGCAAGTGTGCCTTGTTTTGTCCTTGGTTGGCTTATAAAAGTTGTCGGTAAGCACTGCCAACAACCTCATATGCTTGTTCCCCCATCTCAGGTACATGAGCTTCAAGGATGCTTGGCAGGATGGGAGTAGCAGCACGAGTGCACTTTTGTTGGCATATAATTCAAGCAAACAAATTTGTTACAACAAAATAGTTGGTTATCACAGATTTTTGGTACATTATAATAAACACATGAGGCTTACTGGTTATCATTGAAGATGTCTTTGTTTATGTCATCATAGGACACTTAATTTAATGTTTAACTTAGTTGACGTTTGTTGCTTTCGCGTTCTCTGATGAGGTGTTCTTATTAGATTGAAGTGTGGTAATACTCCAGAAAGAAATTTATATTGTTGTTTTCTTCTAGGGTGTTATAGTTGGTAATCAGAGCCTAGGTTATAGGTTCTAGGCTTAAGTTGTGCTAAAATTTTGACTCATTAAAACTTGACACAACTGCAGTTATAGGATGGGAGTTGGGTTTTCATAAATGCTCTGTTTACTCTTTTTTGAATGTACATATATGTCGTTATGTTTATTTGTGGTATAATCATTTTTGTGGCTATGCTCATAGATGTTGTAGCTATCTTTTGATTAGTAGTTATTGTTGTAGTTTTGGTCTATAGGACCCAAGATAAGTTTGGAATACCATAGATTATTCATTGGCTTTGCAGATGGGTTGACTAGAGGGCCCCTACAATGCCTTCTCTGCTTTGCTAAGTGAGGTTGACCCAACTTTTTACATTCAAAGGAAATGGTTGAATGACAGATGGATTGGCCACCATGTTGTGCATTATAACTATTTTCTCTTGATATATCAAATGGGTGGGTCATCGTGTGCCTTGTCCTATAGATTGGAGTGGCGATGTTTGAGCCTCAACTTAGTCTGGTGTAGGTATATTTCACAAAACTTAAAGTCCATCCTTCTGGCGGTGAGAAGAGCCTCAAGTGGAGTTTCATGAGAATTCTAGGGATGTTTAAATCCAAGTTGCTAGAGAGTGGGCGCTAGTTTTTTTGATAACCTAGTGGTAATTATCCCTTGATGGATGCTCAAATCAAAGGAAGGTCTAAGAATTATAGCTTTGATGTTGGAGGAACTGTTATGGCATCCCTTTGGTGGTTCTTCATGAGATTTAAGGCCATTTTCTTTTCTATCTTTTGTGATCTCACGAATCGAGTGGATCTAAGAAAGCGAAGCTAGACATTATCTTGAAGTTTCAGGTTGTATTGGAGGTACAAGTAGTTGTTCTAGGATCTTTGAGGTGGAGAAGATTAAATCAAGATTTCACAATAAGTCAATTGTTTGGCTTGAAATTTTGATATGGGACCGACTACGATGACTAAGTGAAGTGTCTTTGAGATGATTGCTACACCATAGAAGTTGTTCTCTGATGATGTGAGCTCTTGTGGTTATGTCCTACAAGTGAGGAAAGAATATTGTTAACTAGTGTCATCCCAATAGATCCATATGTCATTTCTTTAGTAAGTTTTGTTTTGCTAGTTATGATGGTGATCTAATAATTTGCCACTTTCTTCATGAAGTAAAAAAGACGAGTTTTGGAGAAGAGTTACTTTAAGCCTAGTTCTAGTTTTAAGTAGTATGCTTTGAGGCATGTTGGCAAGCATGTATGGTTTTGTGCAATTTTATTACATAGTTAAGTTTAACCCTTTGGCTAAGGTTTGAAGGTGGTCCATTATTCTAAAATGCATTGGTATAGTAAGAGAGAGTACATATTTGCTAAAGGTAAAGAAGTGTGCTTTCTACTTCCTAAGGTTGCTTTCCTATTTTGGCCATCTTATTAACAATATGGAATCACTATTGACCGCAAGAATGTTCTGTGGTGGAGTAGGAGAGACTGACTATTGCCATGGATGTTTGCAGTTTTTTGAACTTGTTGGATAATATTGTCTCTTTGTTTAGAATTTCTCAAGTATTGCAAAACTTATGACATAGTTAACTATGAAAGGTTCTCCTTTGGTTTGGACTGTTGAGTGTGAGATGAGCTTTCAAACTCTGAAGAGGAAATTAGTGCATGCTCCTATTTTAGTTTTACTCGAGAATGCCAAGTGTTTCATAGTATATACGGATGTCCCTAGTATTGGGCTTGGTTGTTTACTCATGCTGGAAGGAATGGTGGTCGCTTATGCTTCTAGACAATCGAGGTGGTATGAGGTGAGTTATCCTATACATGATTTGGAATTAGTAGCAGTGGTATTCACATTGAAGATTTGGAGGCATTATTTGGTGAGTCTTGTGATATCTTTACAAACCATCAAAGTCGCAATTATATATTTACTCCGAAGGAAATAAACTTGAGGTAGAGGAGGTGGCTAGAGTTTACGAAGGATTACAATTTGACTATTCAGTATCATCCTGGATAAACAAATATTGTTGCAGATGCTCTTATTTAGGGATGAAACCATATCAGATTTAGACGGATACGAGTGATCTTGTGTTGTGTCCCATATCTCGTATTTTATCCCATGTTTTTCTCTATGATCTTAGAACCATACATAGATCATTCAAATATTAATATCTATCTCATATGCATATCAGAAATCAAATTTTGAGTATTTGGATATGATTGGATAGTAAATGCTTGAATTTAGATAAAGACTATACATATAGGGTTGGGCTTTTCGAAATAGATGGATATCAATAAATATATTCCCATCTTTGTCCCTACGCTTAGTAGGAGACATTGATTGGTGACCTAGACCGCATGGATGTTTTTCTTTGCTATGTTAGTGTTTTACCTAAGGATACCTAATTATTGATACAGTCAATGTTGTGTGGGAAGGTGAAGTGGCTCAGTTGCAAGATCGCTTACTCAAGGCTATTTGCAAGCGCATTGAGTCGATGTTGTGTGGGAAGGTGAAGTGGCTCAGTTGCAAGATCGCTTACTCAAGGCTATTTGCAAGCGCGTTGAGATAGGTAAACCCTGCTTTAGTATGGAGATTAATGACAATATTTATTTCACATATCGTCTATGTGTTCCATAGAAATGTGAGGTGAAGATAGATATTTTAAGGAAACCTCATCGCACTCCATATACAATACATCCATATGATAGTAAGATGTATCAAGATTTGAAGTAGAGTTTTTGGTGGAAGTAAATGAAAGCTGATATTGCTAAGTATGTGGTTTTTGTCAGAAGGTGAAGGTTGAGCTTCAAGGCCCAGCTAGGTTGTCCAAGCCATTGGAGGTCTCCGAGTGCAAATGGGAGAATATTATAGTGGACATTGTGATTAGATTGCCTCGCTCTCTGAGAGAGAAGAATGCTACTGGGTTTGTTACTAATAGGCTCACCAAAGTGGTTCACTTCATTCCAATGAAGATGACTAATACAACAGTAGCTTCAGTTCCATTGTATATCAATAATGTTGTGAGGTTGCATTGTGTGCTCAAGTCTATTGTGTTAGATCGAGTCTCTTAAGTTTGTCTAATTTTTGGCATAGTTTGCAAGGTGTTGCTTTTCATCCTCAGACTAATGGTAAGTTTAAGTATACTATTCGACCCATTGGAGGATTTGTTGTGTTCCTACGTGCTTTCATGGAAGGGAAGTTGGGAAGATCACTTGCCTTTGGCAGAGTTTTCTTACAACAGCAGTTGCTACGCTAGTATTCGGATGGCACCATACAAAGCGTTGTATGGGCAGCATATGTATTTCTACATCTTGTTGACATGTGGATGGTGAAAGATCTTTTGTTGGTCTGGATTAGGTACAACAGACTCATGATAAAGGATGTGATATTCGATAAAACTTATTGATTGTTCAGAGTCGATAGAAGAGGTATCCAAATGTTAGACGAAGAGCTTTGGAGTTTGCAATGAGAGACGAGGTGTTCCAAGGTTTCGCTGATGAAAGGCATTGTGAGTTGTGGTACCAAAAGGGAAGCATAGCCCAAGGGTACATTGGATCATATATGATTATCGCTCATGTTGACGCATTGACATATCAGTGGCAGTTGTCGAGTCTATGGCAGGAGTATACCTAGTGTTTCATATCTCTATGTTGAGGAAATACTTGAAAGAGCCAAAGCAGATGATGGAAGTTGAGTTAGTGGTTAGGGAGCAAGATATGACTATGGAATGTCATTCAGTGCAAATATTGGAGTTTTTAGAGACGAATATATGTGGGTCTTATGGACAAGTCGGATGGAGCGAGAAGCCACTTGGAAGTTGGAAGAACGTATACGCTACAAGTATTTATAGCACTTCGAGTCTGGTGACTGGTATTATTAAGCACGAGGTTGCCTTCCTGTTTTGTCAATAGACCCGCTTTAATGAATTCGAGGACGAATTCCCTAAAAGAGGGGAGAATGTAATAACCCGACAATACAATGTCATAACTACAAATTTTAATATGGATCAAATATTTTCTAGTGAAGATTGACCAGATTTAAGGAGAGATAAAAAAATTTGACTTTTAATCTGTTGCTCAGATGGATGGATGGAGACCATCAATGCGTAGAGCTCGCCGAATACTTTTTATTTGATTACTTATTCTCATTAATCAGACCTTGGATGACTAAGTTATGTAATTGCTGGTTCTAAGAGAAGAAAAAAAAAAGAAAAAGGATACAATACAGAGGTTGCGTGCGTGTAGCTTTTTGTCTCCTGGCCGAGAAGTCCTATGGAACATTGCCCATTATTTCTGCCACTCGGGAGAAGGAAAAACCAAAGGAAAGGGAAGTAACAGGAGGAAAGGAAAAGGGAGAAGAGAAGAGGATTTAGGGCTTGCTACCGTCGCTGCTGTCGTTCGCCGCTGTTGTCAGCAGTGCTGTTCTTTTTTGAATTTCAGATCAGAATAGAGAGACGATCATTGTGGTTTAGATCACCGTGAGGGAGTAGAGGAAGGAGTGGATCATCGGAGGCTTGTCGTTGTGTTCGCTGTGGTTGACCTAGGTGGGATACCTTCAGATCGCTCTCACTTTTGATCTTCGGTGAAGGCAAGTAAACATAGCGTCGTGATCCACAAACAAATACAACATAAATATTATTCAAGCGCTGCAGAATGTCACCAGTCCCCACTCATTGTTGTGTCATCCTGTCGACTGAATGTAAAAAAAAAACTATTACATTGCACCCCCGAGAAGGCAAGCTTTCCCTACCTTATAACAACAAAAGGAGCAAGCCCCAGCCCTGGATACACGACACATACACGTAGATGCCAAGTTGCCTACACCTAATACTGCATACTGCATGCACCGCGAACCCACCTGCGTCGAAATTACACAAGCAGTAGCAGATCAGTGTGAATACTGGATTGAAAATCGTAGCATCTGTTGGGCTAATATCAAGAGTCGTCCAGAACCCAAGATGCTCAGTAAATGCCAGGAATGACTCTGTATGGTACTTTGTTACAGTACATCTTCCAGTACTTCCCGTACCTGCATTTACATATGTAGCTCACATCAGATTATGCATTAGGGACATCGAAATGCTGAGTTATGTAGCTATGTACTACCTCAAATCAAAAATAAATTAAATTGTTGATTTTTTTTATGGTTGTTGAGTCCAACTTAGATCACTATTTCCTATTATAATATAGTTGTAGCACTGTATCTAATAATTATATGAAAGCATTTTTCAAGACAAACATGAAAATACGATGTATTCCACATATATAACCTATTGACGGTTGGACATTCCAAAACTTTGACTGAACATTGGTCAAAGTGTCAAGTATCTATGACTAGAGGTAATACTCCAAGAATTATCTCCTTTTTTAATAGAATGTACAAGGATACTTCAAAAATGAGTATTTAGCAGTTTTAACAGCAGGATCTTGTGCCAATGCCAACTACAAAGAGTAAATATTCAACTGATTCATTTACCAGTTGTAATACTTACTTTGATGAGCACCGGTCATCATCCCTCTTTGCTCGGTCAAATAATAATATAGTCAGAAATATCACATAGAAGTATGGAAGAAACTGCAGACACAAAGGATCAAGTTACGACAATCCTCACTAAACTTGTCATGTATCACAATCAGAATATGGACAAGCTTACATGAACGAAAAGAGCTGGAACAGTCCAGAAAAACGCAGATAGTATCTCTGGGACATAGTGGAAGTGACGTGACAAGCCCCACCTGTTTAAACAGAAAATGAAGTTCATGTCAACAGCTCATAACTTTGTGATTGCACAATTTTCTATGAATATATAATGATTCGCTAACTCACCATCCAGAAGTCAAGAGAAGACTGCTTTTAGTTTCTCCCTTTGTGGTCTGATAAGAGGCAACAATCTGAAATGTTTCATCAGAACGGTCCAGGTGTGAGAATACAGCCAGTTAATTTGGAATTGATTGTATCTTAAATATTCCAACCTTAGATGGAGCCTTGCCCCAGACTGAGCATTTCCCATTTGTCCGTCGAAATTCTAGGCGCTGACGGTCACAATCATAGTTTATATATATGCATAACATTCCAGCTAGAAGAATTGAGAGTGCTAACTGCAGAAGGATTTGCAGAGAACAAATTTTAATCAATTGGGACTAAGCTAGTAAATATGCAGTCGATAGAAAGCAAACAGCACATCAAGGTGCTACAGTATACAGACCAAATCATATCAAAAGTAAGGCATTTGGAAAGAACCTGGAGACCCAAATTGACAGGGTGGTTTACAAGGTACATTCCAGGAGAAGTATATATGGATGGAACCCATACCAAGCATCCCCAGCAGATATAGAAACCAGCTGGTGAAAGATCATATCAGACAAATAATGATAGTAAAACATATAGATAATAAAATACAGAGGAAAATAAAGAGCACTTTGTAAATGTATTTATAAAAAACCTATGGTGATATTATCATCAAGCTATTTATGAGGGTTTCTTATGACCTACCTGTCTTTTCCTAGAACAATTATGCTATAGAGAAAAGAAATACTTTCATCATAGTAGGGCCCTCCATATTGAGTGGTTCACACTCCAATGAAATAAGATTTGGGCACCATAGGCTATTCAAAGGTGACAAGGCAACCCAAGGCGAGCTGGTTACGCCTTATCGCTTGCCTATGCGACATGGCGTAACTAGACCCTAGTGTTTTCCTAAATGGAAAACGATTGGTCACCTACGGTTTAACCATTATTCAGACTACATGGCCAATTAAAGGGGCAAAACAGCCAATTGAACAGAAACAGGGTACCACTGTACTGTTCAAATGGGATACAAGCCAATTTAGGGAACACCTTTGAAATAGAGTAGACTACATAACTATCTAAACTCCTTTCAACGTCAGTTTTGCATCTGCAACTCCAGGTATCCGCCTGCTAATGGGTCGGGCGGAAACGGGTTTTTTGGGGCGGGTTCTCATATGGAGTGTGTGTTGACGGGTCTAAACGGGTGTTATTTTTGTACGGGTCGGGTCGGGTTTGGGTTACAGATAAAACAGGTCGGGGCGGGTTAGCGGAAAGATTGCGCTCATGTAACTCCTATCAATATGTGGGCCCTACATCAAAGCCGGACCCTAGAAATAAAAGCTCGCGTTCACACTATAAAATTTTACCTAAATTGACTGAAACTTGTTGTAGATGATTTAATTTAATAAGCAGCTACTTTATGACAATTGACACCACAAGATCAATATGTAGGCCCCACATCAAAGCCGGACCCTAGAAATTAAAGCTCGCGTTCACACTATAAAATTTTACCTAAATTAACTGAAACTTGTTGGAGATGATTTAATTTAACAAGCAGCTACTTTATGCTAATTGGCACCACCAGATCAATATGTGGGCCCCACATCAAAGCCGGACCCCAGAAACAAAAGCTCGCGTTCACATTATAAAATTTTACCTGAACTAACTGAAATTTGTTGCAGATGATTTAATTTAACAAGCAGCTACTTCATATCAATTGACACTGCTAGATCAATATGTGGGCCCCACATCAAAGCCGGACCCTAGAAATAAAAGCTTGCGTTCACACTTTAAAATTTTACCCGAATTGACTGAAATTTGTTGCAGATGATTTACTTTAAGAAGCAGCTTCTTTGTGTCAATCGACACTGCCAGATCAATATGTGAGCCCCACCTCAAAGCCGGACCCTAGAAATAAAAAGCTTGCGTTCACACTATAAAATTTTACCTGAATTGACTGAAATTTGTTGCAGATGATTTAATTTAACAAGCAGCTACTTATGTCAATTGGCATTACCAGATTAACATGTGGGCCCTACACCAAAGGCGGACCCATTTGAACTCATTCCATTAGCAGTGTTTTTTGCTTATGACGGGTTAAACCCATATGAACGGGGCGGGTTGGAGCGGGTTTATTCACTAAATATTTAAGCGGGGCTGGGGCGGGTGAAGACTTCATATGACAACGGGTTGGGGCGGGTTTATCCCCGTTAGCAGGTGGAGCGGTAACTGTAGTAACTCATAAATATTATGTGCAGTGCTCACACATTCAATGAAAGTGAACTGGTAATGAAAATTCTGACAAAAAATATGCTCTATTTAATGTGTTATGCAAAGATTATATGTTTTATTATGTAGGAACTGAGCCTAGTTCAGTTAGATGTGGGTCTGGATTTACACCCGGAAAACCAATGTTAGAATTCTTGCTGAGGCAATTTCAGATGCCTATTTCTCTTAACAAAAAAGCTACCTAGTTCCCGCTAGGTTGTTTATTAGTTAATTTGTTATTCTTTTTTTTCCTGTTTATCCTAGACCTAGAGTATATTAAATTGTTGTTTCAATGCAAATGGCGATAGAAGAGCAACATATCTTGACGTTTTGCAACAACAATGGAGCAATTATATCGTGTGAGCACTTCCGCACATGAAGATAGCACTTTTCAAATGAAATGTTCGATTTTAAAACAAAATTTCTGAAAATGAGACAATTTGAATGACGATTAGTCATCTAGGCACAAGGACGACTAAATATCCGATTAGCCGATTAGACCGACTAATCTTCCCTGATCGACGACTAATCGCGATTAGTCGTCTTATCGGTGGTTATACGACTAGCCTCGATAATACGATCTGAAAACATTGCTAGTGAACAAAATAATCATTTGAATTCCATGCCCTCTAGCAAGCAAATTATTTCACTTAAACCTGTAATAGAGCTGTGTACCTCTATCATGAGCAATATCCATAGTACACCAATATCCAGATTCCCACCAAAAGAACTTAGTGATATAGATCAACATAAGTGCAGTATTCACAAGCATAGAATCAGCAACTCTGCCATTCATTTCATACTGCACAGCAAGTGTCCAAAGAATCAACTGTAAGTCCAGAGGATAACTGCCTCATATGATAGACCTTCTATCTTTAAATTGGCACAGTAATACAACACCACCACATCAATGAGTAACAATACAAAAAATTGTGAAACTAACATAATAAGATATTATACTATTCTGACCTGCTTTATGCAGTAGGTCACAGCAAGAACAGCCCAGGACATCATACCGAAACGACAGTTTGTGAAGACTTTGATATCAAAGTACTTGCCAATCCGAGGGTACAGCTCCATACCCTGGAAAATTGAGCGCTATAAGAAATGGACCAACAAAGAAGCATGTACTTTGTGATCAATGTCAAACAGTGTATATTTAACAATGCTTACCCAGTAGAAGTCAATTATCACATTCCCTGAGGATCCAGAGTCAGATGAAGATGGAGCTACATGACCCTAGAAAAGGAAAAGAAAATGATAATGAGATGAGACATAGTAGCTAATGATACAAGGAAGCAAAGCTATTTTTAACAAAGCTCACCTTTATGTAGAGAAAAATACAGAACACAAAGCTTCCAAAAACAAGAGAAGAGTATATCTCCCCCAAGTGATCATAAACTATTGCAGGGTTAAATACACCAAACCTGACATAGAACTTTCTTTGTGTTAGCATCCGGTTTACTTGTGGACAAATGACACATCGGCAGACACAATTTAAGAGGGTCAACACCCCAGTTTGGAAAGGCAATTGGAGGGATAAAGCAAACTTGATTAGTTCCTATGCTTAAAATAACAAAAAGATACATAAAAATGCAAGCGGTACTGAGAATATCAAAAGATAGAAAAACTACAAGCACGCCATACAAGAATTATCAATTCGATGACAGCAAGGTCAAAAGTTCCAGGACCTTATTTTGCTCTATTTACAAGAAGGATGAATAATATGTGTGATGGAGTGCTGATAAGAGGTAAACCATAGGATGCCAGCATTTATTCATTTCATGCATGCCCTTCAACATCTCTTGAAAGGGAAGAAATGGAACCAAGTTAAAATTGCACAAACAGCAGGTTGACCAAAGAAAAAGGATAGCCTTACCACCACAAACCGAGATAAGTTATCAAGGTCACTGCATATGCTTGTAAGCCATTTGCCTGACAACAAAGAAGAGGGCAATATTTAAACAAAATTGTAGGCTATATGGCAAAAGGTAGTAGTACTAAGCACTTGCCCTAATTTGAACAGCAAAACCAATGAACCACACAATAACATTGAGCATAACAATAAATAACAATAACAGTTAAACATGCTAGTGCACCGGCACAGCAGGTAATCAGGCAATAGTTGCCTAATGTTGTTGTATTTAGTACAGTAGTAATTAAAATAGCAAAGCACGAATATAAGGTACAACAGACACGAATTGGACAATGTTGAACAGTTCGATTTCAGAGAAGGGACGAAGTTCACACAAGTTGGACACTAGGAGTGACAGCACGGACCTTGTAGACCGGCACGTTCCCGGCAGGCGAGATGGGCCCTTCGAAGCGCTTCCCAGGGAGCAGCATCTGCAGAACGGCCTCGAAGAGTCCGAAGCCGAAGATGATCTTCCACGCGGCGACGGTGGGCACGGGCCAGATGGCCTTGAGCCCCTCGAGCACGCCGTGCTCCCTGAGGTGCTCGTAAGTCCGCACAACCGATCCGTCCGCGTGCACCATCGTGTACCACCTGCGCGGCGTCGAGAAAATCAACACTAATAAACAGCCGAATTCGTCCTCCCACTCCAGATAAATTTAGGGAGCGACCAGAAGAGACTCGGGTCGATCCGAGAGGTGGGTCAGGAACGCGGGTGCGATTGGAAGGAGCAGGGAGAGGGAAGAGGAGGGAGGCCCACTCACAGGAGGATGACGAAGGGCGGGCAGAGGGAGAGGAGCGCGAGCATGGAGGTGTAGGTGACCAGCGCCGAGTGCACTGTGGACGGCGGCGGAGGCGCGGCGGCAGCCGCGGTCGACTTGGCGCCGGCGGAGGAAGGCTTGGGCTTGGCCATGGCCTCCTCCCGATCTCGCTCTGGGACTGCGGTGTGTGAGATGGGAAGAAAGGAGCAGCAACTAACAGCCTACTTGGTTCCGGCGACTTGACTGGGAAAAGATGAGGAGGGGAGTGGCGGGGTGGGTGCTCCCGATCCCGATCTGAGGCCTGAGGCGGCAGCGGCATGCCGCCCACGTGCGCCAGCGCGGAGCGGGTCGGGCCGGGGCCGCGCCACGCGAGGGCGTGTCGTGACTTGTGTTATGTAAATGAGCAGTGTATAAATGATAAATAAATTAGTGAACTCATTGATATCTACGTATTATAGTGTCCGTGCTAATGCTACGACTTTATTATAGGAATGGTAATAGAACCTGCAAACAAGCACTATCGGAGCTGGTCGCCGTCGTGCTAACCCTCGGCATGGAGCCGCTCAGCCTAGATCTACGCTTCGGCCGGCACCTATGGCATGGTGCGCACGGGAGCTGAAGGAGTAGAGGAGTGCTCGAGGGTGCCCCTCGAGGGGTGCGTGAGGAGTGCTCGAGGGTGCCCTTCGAGGGGTGCGTGAGGAGTATCAGGGGGTGGTCGAGGCGATCGAGGCCCATGCCTCGTTCGCTCGGAAGAGTTCCGTAATCGAGGGGTACCTCGTTCGCTCGCGAAATCTCCGTAATCGAGGGTTGTCTCGTTCGCTCATGAAATCTTCATGCCCGTTGTGTGCCTCATTTGCTCGCGGACTCGGTGGTGCTCTCAGAGGCGGTGCTCGAGGGGTGCCCTTCGAGGAGTGCCTGAGGAGTGTCGGGGGGTGGTCGAGGCGATCGAGGCCCATGCCTCGTTCGCTCGGAAGAGTTCCGTAATCGAGGGGTACCTCGTTCGCTCGTGAAATCTCCGTAATCGAGGGGTGTCTCGTTCGCTCGTGAAATCTCCATAATCGAGGTGTGCTTTGTTCGCTTGGGGCCTCGGTGGTGCTCTCAGAGGCGATGGAGAGGGCCCCTCGAGGGGTGCCTGAGGAGTGTCGGGGGGTGGTCGAGGCGATCGAGGCCCATGCCTCGTTCGCTCTGAAGAGTTCCGTAATCGAGGGGTACCTCGTTCGCTCGCGAAATCTTCGTAATCGAGGGGTGCCTCATTCGCTCGTGAAATCTTTGTGCCCGAGGTGTGCCTCATTCGCTCGGGGCCTCGTTGGTGCTCTCAGAGGCGTTGCTCGACGGGTGCCCTTCGAGGGGTGCCTGAGGAGTGTCGGGGGGTGGTCGAGGCGATCGAGGCCCATGCCTCGTTCGCTCGGAAGAGTTCCGTAATCGAGGGGTACCTCGTTCGCTCGCGAAATCTCCGTAATCGAGGGTTGCCTCGTTCGCTCGTGAAATCTTCGTGCCCGAGGTGTGCCTTCACTACCACAATCCTGATTTACCTTGAGTGCTCAACATTTCCTTGAGGGCCGAAACAAAACCGCCAAGGAAATTATAATTTTCTTGACTGCAGACATAGACCTCCAAGGAAATAGATATTCTTGAGTGTTGAATCAAACCGTCAAGGTAAAGGCTCATTTCCTTGGGTGTTACATGAAACCGCCAAGGTAATTGATATTTCCTTGAGTGCTCCTTGAAACCACCAAGGTAATTTGTATTTCCTTGAGCGCCACTTGAAACCGCCAAGGTAATTCAAATTTCCTTGGGTGTAACTTGAAACAGCCAAGGAAATTCACGTAACTTTGAATTTCAAAATTTTTAAATTTTACAAATGACCTCAGATGGAGATATAAATTAAACCAAAGTTATAGTATTCGATGAGATCTAAAACTTTTTAGTTCAAACTTTTGACATTTGAAATCATTTTGGATCTCAAATATTCATTACAAGATTCAACAAAGTGAATACAAAAGAAAATGGTGATTCAATTACTCACAAGTTACTTTGACGTGTAGTGGTAAGAGGTGTCATTGTGAAATAACAAGTCCCAGATTCGAATCCTACCAAGCGCAAGTTTTGGTGATTTATGTTTTTTTTTGCTATGGCTCTATGTTTCCTTGGAGGTTGTCGACTGTCAAGGAAACCTTGGCGGTTTGGAGTATTTCCTTGGCGGTCGTAATATTTTCTTGGCTCTTTGGCAAGTTAAGTATGGTTCTAATTTCTTTGGCAGTTAGCCTCCAAGGAAATTATCCTTGAGTGCCAGAACCGTCAAGGAAACTAATTTCCCTCATCTCCTATCCTTGAGTGAATTTGCTTGACGGTTTGTGGTCAAGGATCATTTCCTTGGCGGTTTAACCCCTTTCCTTGGCGGTTTTGGGCACTCAAGGTAATTCAGGATTCTGGTAGTACTTGTTCGCTCAGGGCCTCAGTGGTGCTCTCAGAGGCGTTGCTCGAGGGGTGCCCTTCGAGGGGTGTCTGAGGAGTGTCGGGGGTGGTCAAGGCGATCGAGGCCCATGCCTCGTTCGCTTAGAAGAGTTCCGTAATCGAGGGGTACCTCGTTCGCTCGCGAAATCTCCGTAGTCTAGGGGTTCCTCGTTCCCTTGTGAAATCTCCGTAATCGAGGCGTGCTTGGTTCGCTCGTGAAATCTCCGTAATCGAGGTGTGCTTCGTTCGCTCGGGGCCTCGGTGGTGCTCTCAGAGGCGACGGAGAGGGCCCTCGAGGGGTGCCTGAGGAGTGCTCGAGGGGTGCCCTTCGAGGGGTGCCTGAGGAGTGTCGAGGGGGTGGTCGAGGCGATCGAGGCTCATGCCTCGTTCGCTCGGAAGAGTTCCGTAATCGAGGGGTACCTCGTTCGCTCACGAAATCTCCGTAATCGAGGGGTGCCTCGTTCGCTCGTGAAATCTCCGTGCCCGAGGTGTGCCTCGTTCGCTTGGGGCCTCGGTGGTGTTCTCAGAGGCGGTGCTCGAGGGATGCCCTTCGAGGGGTGCCTGAGGAGTGTCGGGGGGTGGTCGAGGCGATCGAGGTCCATGCCTCGTTCGCTCGGAACAGTTTCGTAATCGAGGTGTACCTCGTTCGCTCGTGAAATCTCCGTAATCGAGGGGTGCCTCGTTCGCTCGTGAAATCTTCGTGCCCGAGGTGTGCCTCGTTCGCTCGGGGCCTCGGTGGTGCTCTCAGAGGCGGTGCTCGAGGGATGCCCTTTGAGGGGTGCATGAGGAGTGTCGGGGGGTGGTCGAGGCGATCAAGGCCCATGCCTCGTTCGCTCGGAAGAGTTCTTCTCAACTGCCTCCTCTATCTGGAGAACGCCGGAGCTGCCGGAGCGGTGTTCCCGGCCCTGGCGGCGCAGCGACCGTAGCCCTGGCGGACGGCGTGCGGTCAGGGGAGGCACGTAGCCACTGCGGGGCACACGACGCGAGGGGGCAGGGAGGGGAGAGGAGGGGTCGCACCTGGGAGAGGAGCGCGCAGCAAGAGCGCACCGGGGATACAGTTGCGTACCTCGCCGGTGGAACGGCCGCGCCACAGGTCTCCGCGCCCCCGGCCTCCGCGTCTGCGGCTGCAGCGCCCCCGGCCTCCGTGTCCCCGACGACAGCGCCCCCGGCCTCCGCGTCCCCGACGGCCACGCCCCCGGCCTCTGCGTCCCTAACGGCCAGGCCCCCAGCCCATGACGGAGCGGCGTCCCCGGCCCTGACGGCAGCGACCACAGCCCCTACCGGAGCAGCATCCCCGGCCCTGGCGACGCGGCGACCGTAGCCCTGGCGAACGGCGTGCGGTCAGGAGAGGCGCGCAGCACTGCGGGGGACTGCGAGGGGGCAGGGAGGGGAGAGGAGGGGTTGCACTAGGGGAGAGGAGCGCACAGGAAGAGCGAGGCACGTGACGCGAGGGGGCAGGGAGGGGAGAGGAGGGGCTGCACTTGGGGAGAGGAGCCGCGGAGGTGTGTACGCGAGGTGGCAGGGATGAGAGAGGGAGGGTCGCTTCTCGGGCTTCGCATCTGGGTGGGCGAGAGGGATGAGTGATGAGGTTGATTGTAACACCCTGATTTAATTTTTCCCCAATTTAATAAAAGGAATTAGAAATTAAATAGGTTGGCTAGTTTATTAGAGGAGGAAAATAAAATTTATTTATCATTTTTCTGTTGCATTCATGCCATTGCATATTTTTATTGAGTGGAAAATAAATTTATTAAACCCGTATAGGGCGAATCGGATTTATTCTATTTAGAAAACAAATAAAAAAAAATTTATGTAAATTTTACAAAATCAAAATCAAGTTTTATTTACAAAACCTAAGGAAAATGTTTCCAAAATTTTCAAACTAGTTTTGTTTTGAAACAGATTTGAAATTGGATTTTCAAAATGAATTTGGAAAAGAATTTACAAAACAAAAAGAAAAAGGCAAAAGGGCTCCCTCACCCTCTCTCCCCTTCGCGCCGGCCCGCCACCTCCTTCCGGCCCAGCCTGACCGAGCCGCTGCCTTTCCCTTCACCGCGCTGAGCCGCCAGCCCACCCCACCGCGCGGCCCACTCCCTCTCTTCGCACGCGGCCCAGCATCGCGCGCACGCCCACGCGCCGGCCCGCCCGCACGCCCTACCGCCGCGGCCTCGCCACACCCCCTCCCCTGCGGCCCGCAGCGCCAGCTCCCGCGGCCAGTGCCACCGACAGGTGGGCCCCACTTGTCGGATCCATCCCTCACCTCCAACAAACTCCTCCGAGGATCTCTCCTACGCGTCCTTTCGATCTGCACCTGCCGAGCCTAAGCCCGCCCCCCCCCAACGCTCTTTCTCCCCCATATAAACCCCGCCCCGTCTCACCGCGCCGCCACTCCTCCTCGCCGAGCCCTCCCACCTCCCTCAGACGCTACCAAAACCCTACCAAGACAGTCCAGCGCCACCGCCCATCACCCTCCCTCTCTGGTCTGTTTCCAGTCGTCGGGGAGCCCTTCGTCGAACTCGCAGGCGCACGAGGAGTCCAGAGGACCTCACCCTCGGTGGATTCCGTGCCGGGAACGGCGCCAGTCGTACACGCCGGAGCACCGCCACAAGCCGCCGAGTCTGTCGTCGTCAACCTCTCTTCTCCAGACCCCTTCCGGCGACAAGGACCTCGCCATCGAACTCGCTGTAAGCCTCGCTCCCGAACCCTACCCTTACCGCAGTCTCTACCGACCTCTCAGCCACCTCCACGCCACGCTGGGGAGGTCACCCATGGCGTCGCCGCGGAGCCCATGGCGCCACCGCGTGCGAACCGGCCGGCTACTGCCTTCCCCCTTCGTTTTGTTCCCTGGCCATCCGATCTGAAACCGAGCGCCACGATTAGATTTAGCCACGAACCGGTATGCACCGATCGGTGGACTCAGTCCACGGCACCGCCCTCCCCTCGGTCCACTGCGTGCGTGGCGAGCCGAACGAACCACGTCGCGCCACGCGTCGCCACTCGGTGCCCACGTCAGCGCCACGCCAGCAGCCGCACCAAGCCCGCACATCTTTTTCAAAAGAACCCTTCAAGTTAGGGTAAATCAACCCGCGCTCCGTCGTCCCTGTTCACTGAGTCATGGAAATCTTTCGCCCTAACCCCTGTACTTTTCGCTAAATGAGGCCCGGTCCAGAGCTCTTTTAAATTCAGTTTTGATTTATTTAAAATACGAAAATGAGTTTGAATTATTTACAGAATTGCCATCCAACTTCAAAAGCTCATAACTTGCTCATTTTAACTCTGTTTTGACCCGTTCAACTTGCGTTAGTTTCATAATTTCGTTCTCTACGCAGTAGATCTATTAGTTTACTATTTTCATACTGTTTGTTGTACTGTTATTCATTTCGCTTTGTATGTGCCATGTATGTTGATTGGGCCAGAGAGTGCGGAGTTCGAGGACGCTCCAGATTTTCCTTGCGACCCAGTTGATTCGACCCAGTCCGAAGGCAAGTGTCCTTGAACATCTTGCACCTACTTTATTTTACTTTTGGTACTAGAGTAGTTAGATCTTGTAGATGCATGCTTGTCATTAATTTGAATCCCATGTTAGGGTTTACTAGAATTTATTTATATTATCCTTGTCGCCTGTTTTGGGATGTTTGGGTAGGTGTCTTGCTTAGCCCTGCAGTCATGGTTGGGATGGGAGATTAAAATGTTTATAATCTTGATTAATGAATTATGAAACGAATGTGGACATGGTAATTTTGTAGTAACATGGTTATTAGGTAAATCCGGCAGGATGGACCCGTATTGGTGGTTTTGTGCCGTGGGACTCGGCAGCTGCTTTTGGTTTTGGTTCGGGGCTCGTGCTAGACATATCCTGCCTGGATCCCTAGGACCCGGTTCTCGAAGCCTGTAACCCGGCTTAACAGCGCAGCCATGAGATCTGGCTGGGCTGGACCTGGCTAATTAATTAGTAACCTCTAAGTTGAGGGTCCACACGGGGTTTGTTTTAGTGGCTCACGAGGGGGCCCTGGGGGTCGTAGACCTTTGTACGGGGTGAAACCTTAGAGGTACGTGTGGAACGGACTTGGAGGGGGCTTTGTAAAGGCCTTGCAGTGCAACCCGCTATGCACCTCGGCAGTGTTTAGCGTGACGGGATCTGCACGACTCATGGGTAACGATGTGCAACCTCTGCAGAGTGTAAAACTGATATATCAGCCGTGCTCACGGTCACGAGCGGCTTGGACTTCTTCGAGATTAGTTGGTTACTGGTTGGTTTTGGGTTCGGGTCATCTGATGGACTTCAGGTGCGGTTGCCTGATGGACTTCAGGTGTTGGTTGCTCGGTGTGACTCCGAGTGTGGTTGCTCGGTGCGACTCCGAGTGTTGTTACTTTTATACAGTGTCTGTCTATAACCTAGTAAATAGGTGCACAGGATTAATAGGATCAATAGGGTGTGTCGCTTACAGCCTACCTTGTTAATAGCTTCATACGCATATATTTCCTACACTTGCGGAGTACATTTCGATGTACTCACCCTTCCTCTTTGTCCCCCCTGCTACCCCACCCAGACGCTGGAGACTACACGTGCGAGGAGCAGGAGTATCCAGAAGACGGAGGCTACGACCCTGACGACCTGTACTAGGATGGCGCTACCCCCGGTCGACCTTCCTGTGGAGTGGAGTCCAGATCTTCCGCATCGACACCAGAGTTTATTTTAGAGTTAGACTGAGAGTCTGTACTTTTCTTTTGGACCCGAGGGTCATTTTTGTAATAAAGTTCGTTATTATTAATAAAGCATTGTTTTGATATTTACTATGATGTGGATATATGTATGAAAATTGATCCTGGCATACATATATTGTGCTCCAATTTTGTTCTTAAAATTGGGGTGTCACATTGATCCAAAGAATATTGGCCGTTGGACTTGAGTGATTAAGAGTAAGGGGAGTTTAGAGTTAATCTGGTGCGTTCTTTTGTAAGGTGGGTTGTTTGTAAGTACAATTGTTTGGGTGTACTTAGTAAAGGTATTGACTGCGGGGGGACTGCAGGGGACATTAGTTGTGTGACTTTAGGAAAGTTTCATACTGGTGTGTTTTATAGTAGTAGAGACAAGTAACTGCTCATAGAGAGCAGTTCCTAGGCGTGAGAGAGATTGTGTGAGAGAGAGAGAGAGTGTGAGAGAGTGCGGATTCTATGATGAGATCAACCGCAACCACCTTCTAACACTTCCCCTTTATCGAATCCATCTTGGGATCAATGAATAGTATTAATCCTACAAAAAGTCTTGTAGGATAAAAACAAGGAGAAATACTTGATAGATACGCTGTTAAAACTCCTTCAAAACCTAGTGGAAAAATAAGGAGAAAGTGATACAACATATATGATTATTGCCTCAGTGTAAACTCATATTAGAAAAATCGTTGCAGGAGAAAATTCATAGATAGTTTAGAAGACAATATATGTCATTGATATCTCCTTAAAAACCCTGGTGGGAAAACAGGAAATATAACATAAGCTTATGCTAATATTGTCTTATTAAAAACTTTATATGAGAAACCGTGTGAGTAAAACTCATACAAAAGAAAAAGAGTACAATATGATGGTGTGGACAAGGCAATAGCTAGGATATTTCTCCCCCTGAACCTTGCAAGTCTCGATGGCATCACATACCAATTCCTTGAACACATTTCTGGAACGAGGAAGCTGGTAATGACTTAGTCAACAAATCAGCGAGATTATCGCATGACTTGGTTTGCAAGATATCTATTTCACCCATTTGTTGTAATTCATGAGGGAAAAACAACTTAGGAGAAATATGCTTGGTTATGTTGCTCTTATGTAACATGTCCCCATCTGTGTAACACAAGCAGCATTATCTTCATAGATAATGGTGGGTGAGTCAAGAGTACCCATACCACATGATTGTTGGATGTGGTTGATCACTCTGCGAAGCCAAACACATTCACGTGAAGCTTCATATAGTGCAATGATTTCAGAGTGATTGGTGGAGGTAGACACAGGGATCTGTTTTGATGACTTCCATGAAATGGTAGTTCCTCCGTGTAAGAATACAAAGCCTGTCTGGGATCTGCCATTATGGGGATCAGATAAATAGCCAGCATCAGTGTACCCAGTCATATTGGATTCAGGGTTCCTCTAAAAGAACAACCCAAGATCTCATGTACCATTGACATATCTGAGGATATGTTTAACTCCTGTCCAATGATGTTTGTTAGGAGCAGCGCTATGTCATGCTAGCAAGTTCATTGCAAATGCAATATCAGGCCTGGTGCAATTTGCAAGATACATGAGCACTCCAATAGCACTGAGATAAGGGTAATGGGCTCCCAAAATCTCTTCCCCTTCATCCTTTGGTCTGAATTGATCAGTCTTCATTTCTAAAGACTGAACGACCATAGGAGTTTTGGAGGGATGAGATTTATCCATGTTGAATTTCTCCAACACTTTCTGGGCATAGGCAGATTGATGCACTAAAATTCCAGTGGAAAGGTGCTCAAGTTGTAGACCCAAGCAAAATTTTGTTTGACCCAAATCCTTCATTTCAAACTCCATCTTTAGATGATTGCGCGCTTCATCAATATCTTGTGGGTTGCCAATGATGTTTAGATCATCAACATACACTGATATGATGCAGAATCCCGTTTGAGATTTCTTTATGAATACACATGGACAATCATCATTATTAGTGTATCCCTTCTTTAGAAGAAACTCACCAAGTCGGTTATACCACATTCTTGTCGATTGCTTTAAGCCATAAAGTGACTTTTGAAGCTTTACACAGTACAAGTTGCGATTTGCGCTCTGATCCGGTATAGAGACTCCATCAGTAACGTTATATATATATATATATATCGGAATCAAGTGACCCATAGAGATATGCAGTCACTACGTACATCAACTACATAGATAGACATTTTTGTATAGCCAGAGATATAAGATATCAAAACATTATTCCACTCATAACTAGAGAATATGTTTCATTGAAATTAATGTCGGGCCTCTGCGTAAACCCTTGTGCTACAAGCCTTGATTTATATCTCACCACCTCATTGTTTTCATTCCGTTTCTGGATGAAAACCTATTTGAATCCCACAGGGAAGATTCCACGAGGTGTAGGTATTGCATGAGTGAATACCTCTCTTTTGGTGAGGGAGGCTAATTCCGCTTGAATTGCATCTTTCCATTGGTTCCAGTCCGAGCGCCTTTTGCACTCCGCCATGGTCTTAGGATCTGGATCACTTTGGATAATTTCTGCAATTGTTTCAGCGAAATATACGTCGACAACTGTAGACTTTCTATCATATGATTCTCCAGATTCAATGTAATTGATGGAAATTTCTTGCACCCCTGGAGATGTATCATCATTTCCCAATGTGATATCATCAGGGTGTTTTGATGTCCCAACATCAGGTATTGAGTGCATTGTTGATGTGAGATGTAGGGGTTGAACCTCCATAGGGTGTTGCTCAACATGAGGCTGAGTTGCATTTACTGTGTTGGAAGATTTGTTCTTCCTTTTTCTTTGCTTGTTGGAAGCATTATCTGTGGGAATGGTCGTACTTCTCCCCCTCTTACTTGGGAGTTGAGTAGTTTTATTTGGTACCTCTACTCTTTCTGGCACATTTCTCGCAGGATTATAGGATTTTGTAACACTCTTATAGTGAGTAAATGTGTCTGGCATCAACTGATGATCTTCTGAACTTGAAGTTCAGTTTCTGAAGTACGTGGATCGTAATTGGAGATGATTGAGGCATCCCAATTGATTTCCTGGCATTGTTTGTGGTTTTCTGTTTCTCCCCCTAATGTCGGGAAATGATCTTCATTGAAGATGCAATCAGCGTACCGGGCAGTAAATAGATCCCCTGTAAGAGGTTCCATATACTTAATGATCGACGAAGATTGATATCCCACGTAGATCCCCAATTTCCTGTGTGGGCCCATAGATGTACGCTGCGGTGGTGAGATCGGTACATAGGTAGCGCAACCGAACTTCCGCAGATGGGAAATATTTGGAGTATTTCCACATACTAGTTGCAACGGGGAGGTTGCATGGTATGCAGTTGGTCGCAATTGGATCAAGTCCGCAGCGTATAAAACTGTGTGACCCCAACATGATGTTGGTAGATTACAATTCTGTAGTAAAGGTTTTGCAATAAGTTTCACTCTTTTGATAAGAGATTCTGCCAACTCATTTTGAGTGTGAACATATGGGACCGAGTGCTGAACTTGAATTCCTAGTGCCATACAATAGTCATTGAATGCACGTGAGGGAAATTCAGCTGCTATCCATGCGGATAGATTAGATTTGATGTTCAGGATGTTGTGCTTTGAGTTTGATAACTTGCGCAACAATTTTAGCAAAAGCATGGTTTCGTGTGGAAAGTAAGCACACATGAGACCATCGTGTAGATGCGTCTATTAAAACCATGAAATACCTGAACGGTCCAGACAAAGGTCGAATGGTCCCACATATGTCTCCTTGAATGCGTTCAAGGAACTTTAAAGGTTTGACATGTATTTTGAGGTAAGAGGGCCTCAAAATTAATTTTCTTGTGGCACATGCGGTGCACACAAATCTGAGGATTGGGGAAATTTTGTATCACTTAAAGTGTGACCAACAGAATTGCTTTTAATTTTCCTCATCATCCCGATGCCAGGATGGCCAAGGCAATCATGCCAAGTTTGGAATGCATTAACATTCTGGAAAATTACTTTGTAAGCAACATGTGGTACGAGTTTGATGTATGTGTAGTACAATCCAGATGGGAGTGAGGGAACTATTTCAAGTGTCTTTTTGCCATATCCGTGATTTCTTATAATGAGAAGGAACTCCTCATTGTTGTCCGCATGGGTTTCAACATGGAACCCATTCTTACGGATATCTCTATAACTCAGTAGGGTACGTGTTGAATCAGGATACAGTAATGCATCCTCAATTGTTAGCGATGTACCCATAGGGAGCATAATAGTGGCACAACCAGTACCAACTATTATTGCATGGCGTTCAGCGATTGTTAAAACATTTCCTTTATTCTTTATCGGAGTTTGGAAATATTTTATTTCCTTGAGTATAGAGTTAGTGGTACCACTGTCCACTAGGCACATTTCCTCGTCCATCAGATTGACTCCCGTACAATCTATACAAAATGGAGAATTCAAAACATGTAATTCTCAACAAATATATAGAATACATACAATATATTAACATAGGTATCAAATATGTTTATTACAATACCCATTGTTCTAAGTAAAATACAGACAACATAGTAGCTTATTACAACATCACAATTAAACAACATCCACAATTAAGATAGTAGCAATATATATCAAAGTGCTAGAATCTAGTGAAAGTCTCCAAAGAGGTCATCGGAGGTGTACTCCACGATCATGTTCTCCATCCCATCATTGTTTTCATCATGTGGTGGTAGTGCCTTGGTGTTGCATCAAGGGGCATCTTGTTTTGGGATGTCAAGTTGGAAGGTCTCTTCCATTGTGACATCACTCTGGAAGCTGAAGTGTGCTTCAAATTGTCCACCTTGATTGGAATTCCCTTGAGTGGAGTGCCCTCGTCACACGGATTTCAAGTATAATTCCACCAAGTGCTTAGGCTACAACATTTCTGTGTCGGGTGGCTGTAACAGCCACACTTGTCACAAGTGTTAGACTTGTTGAACTTTTTGTTTGACTTAGGAACATTCGTACCCATGCCCTTGTTGGCACCACGAGACTTACGCTGCCTCTTGCGCTTGTTCTTTCCTTTGAAGTTTCTAGGATTGCTAAAGGTAGTAGCATTCCTTTGTTGTTTAGCTTTTGCATGTACTTCAGGCAAAGGCTTAGATCCTGTGGGGCGCAGGTTGGAGTTCCAAAGAAGGAGCTCATTGTGCCTTTCTGCCTGTAGTAATGTCTTAATTAGTTCAGAATAAATAGTGAAACCTCGCTCACGGTTTTGTTGCTGAAGGACCATATGTGCAGGAAGCATTGTAGACAATATCTTTTCAATCTTTTCTGCATCAGTTGGTTCCTTCTCAGAAAACCTCAGTTTAGAACTGAGTTTATGAACAGCATGATTGAACTCTCCCACATATTTGAAATCTTGGATACGGAGATGGTTCTATTCATTGATAGCCTCCAGAAGGGTGACTGCTGTTGACACTTACTAATGTCACTACCAAGAATAGAGATAAGCCCTAACCTTGGCAATGACACTAGAAAGGCTTAGGTATGTTATCAGGACACAAGAGATAAATCTGCAAGCATACATATTCGATACCCGCACTTCACCGGATGTAGACCCAGTTTTAATATCGAACCCAAAGGAACAACGTGATTGTCTTAAGTCTATTTCTTAAACCCTGAGCACTAGCAAAGATGAGAACACAAAAGATAAAGGGAATAACTAGGGTTTCCAACTCTAATCTCAGGAAGCTATGCAATTATTATTCAACTGTGGATTATGTTAGGAGACCACATCCAGAGTATGGTTGTTCCCGAGTAATATACTCCTGCTCGACCTATAGACGGGAGGTGGACTATAGAAGATTCAACAAGGCTATAAGAGTCACCCTTGCAAGCTACCACCAGTCCGAAATATAGGGTACACTATGCAAGTAATCGAGTCTAAGCACCACGCTTACACGATGATGACTCCTCTAATCCTAGAGCGACTAGAATTAGCACTACTGCAGAGAGGGGCTTTAGCCCCGGTTGGGAACGGGCTTTAGCCCCGGTTTCCCAACCGGGGCTAGCAATCTGGGACTAAAGGTGGGAACCTTTAGTCCCGGGTGCTCCCAACTGGGGCTAAAGGCTCCCACGAGAAAAAATAAATGTGCGTCTGTGAGATTCGAACTCAGCACCTCTCGCTTCGCGCACACTTATCAACTTGGCTACACAACCCACGTGATATAGTTCTGGACGTTTTCCTTTTGAATTCACTCATGAAAGACCTTTAGTCCCGGTTGGTAACACCAACCGAGACTAAAAGGACCTTTAGTCCCGGTTGGTAACACCAACCGGGACTAAAAGGTCACTCTTTAGTCCCGGTTGGTATTACCAACCAGGACTAAAGGTCCGGTAATACCAACCGGGACTACAGAGTGACCTTTAGTCTCGGTTGGTGAACCTTTAGTCCTGGTTGGTATTACCAATCGGGACTAAAAGTCTTTAGTCTCGGACGCAATTTTTTGCCGAGACTAAAGCTCAGATGATAGATCGTCCAAAGGCTTGTTCTCTAGTAGTGTAGAGTACTCTAATTAGAGTTGCAAGCCAGAAGAATAATAAGAACAATAATGCTTACTGATAATTAGAAGTTGATGACCGAAGAATATCCTGATCCAAGCTCTTGAAGAACTTGAATCCGCAGGTACAAGTTGAAGAAGTAGACCCGACAGGCCGGAGCTCCTTCTAATCCTCCTCTTCTACCTCTCCCTCTCTCTTCTAATTCTAGAGAAGACTAGATCTAATCCCTAATTAGAGGGGTACTAGGCTTCTAATTGCTATCTAGGCTCTAATCCTCTCCTGAAGAATATGAACTAGGGTTTCTGAATTGGATCTCTGTTGCTCTGCCTCATTGGGTCAGGGGCTGCTTATATAGCCCGGTGGGAAGAACCATGACCCTCGGATCAAACCGACTTTGAACGATGGTTGAGATGCGTTGAGGAGGTCGATTAGGGCACGCTCCACGAAGATGGGCCAGGGGGAGACCTGGCCCAAGCCGGCCGGCCGGCCCCACCTGGCAGCCGCTAGGCACCGCTTTCGCTCTTTTGTCTTCTGGAAGTTTCCTTGTTGCCCTAGCGCGGCTTTCTACCTTGTTGCGCAATCGATCATGTTGGAGAAGGATTCTATCTCTTTCCATCTGCTGGAAAACACCCTGGAGAACAGTAATTCACCAGAGTTGTCTGTATTTTACTTAGAATTATGTTTAGCCCTTGAATTATGTTGCTTGGTG
This sequence comes from Coix lacryma-jobi var. lacryma-jobi, assembly GCA_009763385.1. Taxonomy (NCBI): domain Eukaryota; kingdom Viridiplantae; phylum Streptophyta; class Magnoliopsida; order Poales; family Poaceae; genus Coix; species Coix lacryma-jobi. The sequence goes on along the minus strand of CM019822.1, from coordinate 103,528,043 downwards.
ATCACTCCAAGTTGTTTCTAGATTCTTCTAAGTTGTAACCAATGAGGACTCTCTCATTAGGACTCCAAATGTAGCAAACCATATGTCGGTTTCGATTGTCTCGATGAGTTCTTCGCAATGGTGTAGTCGGATTCATCACTTGAGATACTTTTATGTAGTGAAATGTTGATATTCCTACAAAACAAGTGAGAACGACACAACTCGTGGAACTCATTAGAATCAAACCCTATTCTAGGTTGATGGTCACTTTTATTCCGTTTTTGGTGACTTATTAACGGTATAAGATATGAGTTAGTGACCGTCAACAACTGCTTTCTGCTGTTCATACCATGTTTGAAGAGCAAGCCACAGAGTGTGTGGGTCTTCCTCTATCAGATACTCAACCGATCAAGAGTATGGAGTAGCTTGAGAGCCCTCTCATGATCGTCGAAAGGCAACAACTCCTTGTTAGCCCTCATCCTGTTGACAATCACTTGAAAGCGAGCGAATAAACTTTCTATGCTCTCGCCAGACATATGTCGAAAGTTCTCATACTCTCGCTTGTGCGACTCATAGAGACGGGTTTTGACTTGAGTGGTTCCCTCATGAAAATGCATGAGCGTAGCCCAAATCTCCCAAGCCGTAGCGAGGTGAGAGACGCGATCAAACTCGGACATGCTCAAACTTGAGAAAAGTGAAGGACCGAGAACTCTACCAGAAAGTGACCAGAGGGGGGGAATGGGAGCCTAAAAATTTCTTTCAAAACTTTGGCCTCTGTCCCGAAAATCAACCCCCAAAAGCTTCAAGTACAAGCGTGATGCCCACGACCCTTGGAAGAGGGTGGATGATCCCTAGGATCACAGCGAGGCACCACCGAACGAGAGCAAGCCAAACACCGAAAAACTCTGACTCAAGTTCAACCTCAAAAACCGACTCCCAAAACGTAGATGGAAGGCTACGTCGGAATTCCTCCAAATACCAATGCCAACAAGTAGCAAAGATACCTAGAGAGGTTCCTTAGTGAACTCTAGGAGCAAACGAGAAGTCCGGAAACCAAGCGGAAAAGCCGTAAGAGCAAACGCACTAAATCACAACCTAGAGCAGGTTGGCGGTCTGTCCGGGCCTACTGCGGACTGTCCGCGGTTCACTGGCGGACTGTCCGCCGGCAAGAAACGAAAAACAACACTACTGCTGAAGTCTCCCTGGACGGTCCCGGACTGTCCGCGGATGACAATGGCGGACTGTCCGCCGGTCAAACCGAGGCAAAGTGACCGAGACGCGCAGCCACTGAACTGGCTCAGCCCCGACGCGCGGACTGTCCGCGCCCTGAGTTGCTGACTATCCGCCACCACTCAGGGAGGGCGATTTCAATCGCCCTTCTCCCAAATCTCCCCAAATTCGATCCAAATCAAAATCCCTTGATCCCAAAATTGGAGAAGATGATCACAAGGTAGTTGGGAGACTATCTCCAAGAAATCATCCGCTCAAATCAACTAAAACTATGGGAAATCGAAAGGGAAGGTGTAGGAACAAAAAAGTTGCCACGAAACTTGAATCAACCCGATCTACTTGTTCGTGAGGGTAGAGATGAAATCCTTCGGTGGAAATGTTCTCCTCACATCAAAGAACAAGTTGATTCAAGTGGATTCGAAAAAGACGCAGCGAGGAGGGAGATCGAGTGACGGGAAAATCATTAAGAAAAGAAGAACGTGAAGAACAAGTTCAAAACGAGAATCACAATCACGATTGCCAGCCGAAATTCGTCCCCACGAGGAGACAACGGGAATCCGGTCCCGTTTCCGCAAAATCCAAATACACAGAGGTATTGTTCACCGTCTCTGCGGATCTCAGTAGCTACAACAGGGATTGGGAGAGTAGGAACCCTAGAATGAAAATAGAAATGGCTGAGATAGTCTGGAGAGAGGGGTGGCCTCTCCTTATATAGCCTAATACAATTATTCCCCTTCTATCCTTACAGCTAATGAGCGACCAGGCTAACCCTAAGGTTATTCCTGACCAACTCGAGGTTGATGTTGATCCGACGGCCACGCCCGCACATTAGGTAGCTTCGCCTCGACGCGACCTCACCGGATGCCGCCACGTGCCGCCACTGCGCCGCTCGTCCTTTTCACGGACCTCCCCCCGGTTTTGAGGCCAAAACCGGGAAACCTATCGTCCGTCGCCGGAGTTTTGTGGCCCAAACTCAGAAACCCACCAGCACCCTGGTTTTGAGGCCCAAACATGGAAACCGCCCTTAGCCCGAGTTTTGTGGCCCAAACTCGGAAACCGGCCGCACCTAGGTTTTGAGGCCCAAACCTGGAAACCGTCCACTCAGTGGTTTTTCTGTGGCTCAACCACCAAACCGACGTCTTAGAGGGATGCACCGCCCGTGCACCCCGTCCACTCGCAAGTCTTCACTTGTCGCTGTCCCAGGCTGTCAGCCACCACGGCCGATCCTCAGGCCACCGGTCCGTCAGTCCAAGCCTCACGTCCGCCCTTCACCGCTCCAGGTCCATCGGCACGACACGTCTCTACTTGACCTTCACCTTGCCTTCGATCGCCGTATCTAAGCTCGACACCTGCATAACACAAGCCAAAGAACATGCACATCATACCAGTTGACAATCACTCATCATCTCAAGATCTGGCATACACCCATGTATCCGCAATTTCACCCTTGATGAGTGCATTGTCAACTACCAACACAAATCATATGACGGTAGAGGAAAGAAGGAAGAAGAAGTAGGCGAACTCAACCAATCGACCAAAAGCAAAGCAAAGCCAGAAGAAGTCAAATGGAGTGAGCGAGACAACTTGGTTCCCAATGACATGGGCAACGGCTCGATGCAACAAAGCAAAGCAAAGCTAGCCCTCAAGAAGAGGTAGAAGAGGCTCAACACCGCTAGTGAGAAAGTAGTCAGAGCAAAAGAGACAAAGTCAGGCTAGTCCCTCCAGAAAGAGGCAAAGGTTCAAAACAACTAGCAGAACCGCTCCAAAAGAATTGAAAAATGCTCCGAACCAATTGACCAACAAAACTTGTCAAATAACACAAGTGAGCAAGCTCCCCCTTCAATATTGCACACAACTAGGGACATGATTTGTCAAATTTCTCCCCCTTAGTTGAAAATGCACATAACAAGACAAAATGCATATGAGTCACAAATGCAGGTTAGCAGCTTCAGGTATATAGTCGATAGAAAGAATAGATGCTCTAAAGAGTGCTGATCAAATGATTCAACAACAAGCATAAATGCCAGCAAAGGCTCAAACTGATCACAAAATATGAAATATGAATATATGAGCAAAATGAGCAGTTTTAAGCCATTCAGAAAGGGTTTTGTAACACCCTAGGTGTTAAGCAACCCTAAAATGCATAATTTGACATAGCATGAGCATAGCATCTCATCATTTCATGTGCATTTGTTTGTATGAGTGTTTAAGTCCTTGCCTAGTCTCTAGTAAATCCATGTTTTTCTTTCTGTTTCTGACCTAGTGCCTTAAAACAAAGTGGTACGTCTTGATGAGAGAAACAACTTTGCTTAAAAGCACTTTCTCAGAAAAAGCTTTTAAATATGATTTCTTGCATTAGAAAATAGATTAGAAGTAAAATTCTTTTTCTAAGCAGAATTTGGACTTGAGCCTTAAAGATGAATTGTTCCTTGCAAAATTCTAAGCAACTTTGCTTTTAGGACCTTTTCCTATTTCGGCTTAGTTTGGGAGTTATGGAGCATCAAAGTTTTGATCAAAACCTCATTAGTTTAAACCTGCCAGTGGGACCCACCTGTCAGCCCCCTTTCTCCTCCCCGCGCGCGCCGGCCACCTCTGCGCCGGCAGAAACCACCCGCCGCCGCGAGACCGCCTCGCCGGCTGACCAAACCGCCGCTGCCGTCGCCCGTGGTTTGCGCTGGATCACGCCACGTCGCCCCGACGCCCCGTGCTCGTCCGCCGCGTGGCGAGCGATTCCTGCCGCCGCCGCGCCGGTCGGGAGCGCCGCTCCGACGGGAACTGGCCAGGTGCAATGCACCCAGCCCTTCGTTCCCTTTGCCTCCTCTCCGCCTCGCGCTCACGAGCCAGAAGCTCACTCTCTCGCCCACTCACTCGCTCGCAAACTCGCCATCCTCCTCCGCCATCTTCCCCAGTTCGCCAAGCCGCCATTGCCGCCGAGCTTCGCCGAGCAATTACTCGCTGCCCAAAGCTCCGCCGCTTGATTCCTTCCACCCACTTCTCCGCCCGAGTCTCCTCTTTCGATTGCTAGGGTTGGTTTCCCCTCTTCTCCTCTCTAGCCAGCAGAACGTCGAGTTCCATCCTCGGGTTCTCGCCATGGCCGCCGCCATGACCAAAGCTTGGTCCGGCCATCTTCGGCCAAACCATCTCAAACCAAGCCCAGTTCTCACCTCCTCGACCTCTGTACGTGCTTAGGGCTAGATGGAGACCCTTCTCTTGCTTTGTTTCGACTGGAATAGAGCCGTGCCGCCGCCATGTCCGTCGCGGGCCGCCGCCGTGCGTGGCGCCGGGCAATGCCGAGGCCGGCAAGGCTCGATAGAAGCCTCGGGAGGTAGCTTAGGGAGTGCTTGAGCTGATGCTCACGCCGCCGAGCCTTGGAATAGCCTGGCAAGGCCGCCCCGTAGGGTTGCCGCGCCGCCACTCCGCCATTGCCGCCGTCGAGCTTTCTCCGGTGATGCTCTGGCCGTGCGACCTAGCCGACCGTGTCCGCCTCGTGATGGTGAGTCTAGTGGTAGGGTTGGTGTCGCCAGAAACTTCACCGCCGGCGAGCTAGAGCCGGTCAACTCCGGCGGGAGTGCTCTGCCTCCGACGCGTGGGCCCGTTGACCACTGACGCGTGGGGTCATCTGACCAGCGGGTCCCGCTTGGCAGAGACAAAAGGAGAGAAGGAGAGAAAGCTGGGTGCGCTAGCGCTCAGAATAGCCGGGTGCGTGAAGCGTTTTTGCTCGTGTCTGCAGGTGCTTGTAGCTGGGTGTCCATAGTAGTTTAGGTTAGATTTTCCTTAAAATAGGTTTTTCAGATTTGGTTAAAAAGCTTCAAAAATTCATACAATGCTCATTTTAAGTCCAGATCCTGTGAAACAAATTTGGTTGTGTTAAGCATGAGTAGATCTAACTGTGAAAAATAGTAAATGCATTTTTGGTGATACTTTTATGTGTAGATTAAATTAAGTTGGGGATTTGCTGTTAACTTGGAAAATGCATAACTAATTCTGTAGAGGTCAGAAAAATGTGATTCCAGTTTTGTTAGCTCTGTGTAGATAAGTAGTTTCGGGGAAAAATATAATATGAAGTCGTTCTGTGAAATACTTTTGCAGTAGCATTTAAAATGGTTAAATATTGTTTTCTTGTAAAATTTGTAGTAATTAAAATATGAGGAATATGAATCTGATAATTTTTGTAGACTGCTCTTGTGCTAAGAGGTTTAGAAGAAAAATATGAAATTTGTTGGTTGACACTTTCTGTTAGGATGTGTAGTTCAAAGCACCTTTTCACCTTAATATTTGTCTTTTTCATAGGGGACAATGTTTAAATTCAAATGGTCTAAAATTTTAACAGTAGACTGTTTTGCATAGTGTTAATCTAAGGTAATTTTTGTAGATTTTCTGAAGCTGTCTAGGATGGGTTGCTGTTATAGGCATGGTTAAATGAATTTATTTCAGCAAGTAATTAGAGGAAAATAAGTTCATTAAGTAGGTCTTGCTGTGGTGATTATATAGCTTAACAAGTTGGTTATGAAGGATTAAGTGGTTGGTTAGATGTTAAAGTCTTTTATAAACATTAGGATGATGTTGACTACCTTGTTGAAGAGAATGCAGTAGATGACATGTGCTTATCTCCTGATTGCTGTTAATCCTGTGCATCACATATGCATTCTATGTGCATTCATCCTATTCATACATATTATGCATCATACAGGATCAACGGAAGAGACCCAGAATCAGCCGACCCAGGAAGAACCCAGCCAGGAAGAGACGTTGACCGAGGAGGCCGGAGGGACCAACGCCGAAGAACTACCAAAGTGTCGCGACCACCGCCCATCTGATTTCGAGAAAGGCAAGCCCCGAAGCATTCTAACTCCTACGGTTTGCAATTGTCTTACAATTAACCTGATGATGAATGTTGCATTAGGTTATAGGAATTGATTGCTACCGTTGATGCATTATTACTTATCCTTGTCCACCTGCAATTATATCTTGTTATCCCTGTTTAGGTCTAGGCTCGTTATATGCTTAGCCCTGCTTAGATCGGTAAAAGTCGGGTGATTTCCTGTCTCCCGCATTAGGTGGATACTGATCATGGTTAGCCTGTGATATCATGAACATAACCATGAGATAATTAATTGGAGACAGAGGCGGGATGTAAGAGCAGCAGGACTTGGGTTCTGTATGCTAGTAGTCTCCCGTCTGTGTCGCATAGGACCCGTTCGGGAATGTCCCTTCAGTCAAATTGAATGTGTCGATCACTTAACGGAGCAGGTCTGAGTACCTCCCGCGAAGCCGAGTAAGGTTATTCGAGCCGGTGACGGAGATGTTGACGCCTAACACCCAGGGCCTCAGCTGTACCGTGGGCAACTATTCTGAACAACCTGACATGGTCCGAGGGCAGGCAAGGCCTGATTGACCTGGCATGACCGCGGGCAGTTATAGCTTGAGCGACCTGGCACTGAGATAACCCCCGGTGTAGAAGGGCCCATGGCCGTCCTGCGCGTTGTGTTCTCGAATCTCTTGACTGGTAGCTTACGACTGCCGTAGCCGGATTGTGCCGGGCGAGTGTGAGACATTTTATCCCCAGCTGGTAGGAATCGATTATAATCGCCATCGCTCCTGGACAGTGAGCAGTTGACTGTAGATTATCGCCCGTAGAACTTATGGAACTAAGATGGTTATGGAATCTGAAAGGCTATTGTTGAAATAGTCACTCTTGATTGATTAATTAGTCAAGTGCTTGATTAGTGCAGGTGCAAACCTAGTAAGGTAGAATTAATTATTAAAAGCAATTGCCAACACTCTAAATTGAGTTTTACTTACCAAAGCTTTCATGCAAAGGAGTATGCGTAGCCAACCCCACCTATACAGCCTACATGATCCTTGGTGTCTCATTATTTCTGGTTTATGACGGGTAAGCCTAGCTGAGTACCTTCTTGTACTCAGGGTTTTGTTCGCTTGTTGTTGCAGATGGCCAGTGTTTCTATGGCTATTGTGAGAACTGCTTATACCCGGTGACGGGAGATGACTAGACCAGGGGCATGGTCACCACTTATCTTACCTGTTGCTTTTGTGGACCTGATCGGACTGATGGCACTGTATTAAGAACAATCCAAACTTATGTTTAAGACTATGTTGCTTCCGCTATTACTCAAAACTATGGTTTGTAATATTGTTTCGAACTTCGATGTATTTGAACTCTGTTGTAACCTGTGAGCATGTTCGCTGAACTATTACGATCTTAGCTGGATGTCGTTGATTTGATTTGAAATCCTTCGAGATTTTCGGACTACCGGGTTTGTACGAGCTTAAGTACTTGATGATCTTTGCGATAAGCGGAGATCTCGGTGCTTAATCTGGTGCAAATTGGTCGGTTCTGTTACAGGTTTCACCATCAAAATAGCACCAAACATGTATAGACAGGAAGTTACACAAGTGCTAAACATGTATAAAAGGTGAACTACCCCAAGCAAAGTTCAATCATCATGCTGTAGAAAGAAACATAGACTTGTGCTTTCAAAATTTTATCGGAGTTGCAGCGGTGATTACACAAGTTTGAAATTTCAGCATGTGATTGTGAGAGGTTGAAAACCTGACATTGCCTAACTTTTCAACCGAGCTAAGCCTATGCATAAGCAATCAGAAGCTTGAAGCAACGGTTTCTGTCTTACACTACACGGCTCAAGTTTGACTCAATGTGCAATGAGAAACAGTCTCGATACCGTGATGTGCTGTCAAGTAACCCCATCTCGATCTTTTCAATTCATTTAGACTTGGTGAAAGGTCCTAGTTTGGTTTTGGTAATTGAGTGACAACTTTAGGTGGACTAACTGTGTTTATGTGAGATACACAGGAGATTAGTCCACAGGTACACATGTGATGAAGGAGTTTATTGCATATGTGACATGACATGGAGTCATATGGCTAAGATGGTGAAGATCAAGGCAAGACTTGGCTTGATGGACTGTCGGTGTTTGTTAACCGACAACTCGTCTTGAGTAATCTCAGACGATTTGTTCGGTGGGGATCGGCGTTCGTAGGACTCGGCGAGTACACAGGGACAACGATTTATACTGGTTCAGGCCGCTGAATAGCGTAATACCTTACGTCCAGTGCGGCGTGTGCCTTGTGTATGATTATGATTCAATGTTCGATGATCTCTGGAGCCCGCACCTGCTTCCCCTTATATATCCGGGTGAAGCATAGCGCAGACCGAGTCCTAGTCGGTTACATCAGAGGAGTCCTATTCTAATTACAAGACTTCCTTTAAGAACTCAACTAGGTTACAAAAAGAGTCCTAATCCTAATACGCTTCGTATCAAGTCTTCGGATCTCCAGTGCCGTCCGGGATTAGTCGGAGGGATCATCTTCTGATGATATCTCTGACATCCTGGTCCGTCAAGCCCCCGAGCTCTTCATCATTTTCTCAGATCATTATCTTCTGGTTTCTCTTTGAGAATCTCGAGTAATATCTTGAGAAATCTTGAAGTGCTCTGTAGGTAAAGAACTTCTATGGCGTGCACTTTTTCCTAAAAAGTGCACCCATAGGGTGTAGCCCCCGAGCCTCTTGTTATTTATAATAACTTTGAGGATCTTTTGAGCCTTTTCCAAGTAATTCTTAAATAAGAAAAAACATCTTCTTTATAGATTATACCCTGCAGCCCCCGAGCCTGAGTTCCGAGTATTTTAATAGTCGGCACTTGGGATCTTCAGGAATATATGATCAAATAATCTATTTAAGAAAATGAGGAGTCAGAACATGACACCAATTTGTTGCTTAAACCGTCTGAGTAATAAATATTCAGCTTCAGGTGGGTAATGTTTTCAACAAACATCCCGTATCACCCCCCACTGAATAAAAATTACCATGAGGCCAGCAATAATTGACCGGTGACTGTTCCAGCTATCTGTAATAATGACGTTTGTCGTTTTCTGCAACTGCAAACTTTGTCGTCTTTGTCTTGAAGTGCGTGTGGGAAACAGCTCTGTTATCAATACCGAGCGTCACATGCACCACAGTACATTGGTTGAATTATTGCTCGGGCAGTCACTTTTGTTGATGAACCAAGTCTATAGACCAAGAAGAAACTGCCTATAAATACCCTACCTGGGAAGCAAGGAGTTCATATCCTATAGGAGTGTAGAACTTCTCTTAGTCCCATGAGTTTTATAGTTGCGATAACGGAGATGGCCGAGCCCCCGGGTATCTTCCTTATGTAAAAAAAATAAGGTGCCCAGAAGAACTCTTGTGAAGGGACCATCCACCAGGGTGGTTTCCAAGTGGTCGCGAGCAGAGGGATACAGAGGTGCGCCTAAAAGAACTCTTGTGACTACCACTCGTAGATAACCTTGGAGTCACAGGTTGTCAAAAGGGCAGCGAGGGTGATTGTCTTCCCCCCGAGTTCTTTGAGTACTGGGGTGGTGCCTGAGATCCACCTTGGGATGCACTGAAAAGATAGTGTCTACCCAAGGTTTTGTGTCTGCTTTACTACGTCTCACTAAACCCGGTCCTTGGTGCATTAGGCATCAAGACTCTGTACCTTGATTACACTAGAGTAGTGTTTTACATCCTGATTGTATTTGTGCTGGTAATTGCTGTATCTCAAGATGCTGCCATGTATCTCTGTTGTGATTCCGAGTAATAATAAATAAGATCCGGGTACTTGGAATATTTTCCGAGTCCTCTGTCTTGTTCTCTGAGTACTAAATGTGTCTTGTGAAAGAAGGAAGCTTGTCTGTTTAGCTGAAACTGACGCCGTTTGTAGCGCTTTCCCACCCGTTAGGGTTTTGAACAGTCTCTTAACGCCGTTTACGAGAGATGAACGGTTGCCGAAACAGATCTATAATAAGCCGCCGTCGGGCTGTATGTCCCTCACGCTTTCATCAAGCCATTGCCTTCAGAGTTAGAAATCCCTTAGCCAACCATCGGTTGATGCGGAGAAAATCTCTTGTCACCAACATGGGTCCTAAGAGACAAGTTGCCGGTGATAAGAAGAAAGCTAGGATCACCACCACCGGAAGGCCGAAGCAACCCCAATCCCCCAACTAACATATTGGCGTGGAAAAAACCGGACACCATTCTGTCGGAGCTGGCATTCTTGGCGCAACAAGGGTTACTTCGAGCACAACCAATTGATGGATGGAGAGTGCCCACTGATCACCGTGCCCCGGCCCCCAACACCACTGAAATAGTGATGTTCAAGTCCTTCGTGGAGCGGGGATTGGGACTTCCGGCGTCTGATTTCTTGCGGGGGTTGCTGCATTATTATGGTTTGACTCTGAACCATATTACTCCTAATGCAGTTCTTCATATAGCGATCTTCACCCATCTCTGTGAAGCTTTTCTAGGAATTTGCCCCTCTTTTACTCTTTTCCGCTACTTCTTCTGGGTTAAGAGTCAACCTAGTGATGCCAACGTCGAAGTAGTCGGAGGGGCTAGCATCCAACTTAGATTGGAAGTAGCTAGTCAATATATAACTGTCGAATTGTCGGATTCTGTGAAAGACTGGGCTGCTGGGTGGTTCTACATGGGTAACCCACCCCAACTCTTCATCGTCACGATGGATGGCCGCCGCAGAAGTGCCGTGAATGGAAGGACAAGATTACTGCTGAGGGTTTAGAGGCTATCCGACCTCTTATTGATTCCATAGAGGCATTAAAGCTCGATGGCCTGACCGGGTACTCTATCGTCCAAGATTTTGTTGCGCGACGCATCCATCCTCTGCAACAGCGAGCCAATTTTGGCTTCGAGTATTTGGGTAAGAATGACCCAGGACGTCATGCCGTTGAACAGTTGTCAGACTTTGAAGTCTTATGGAGGGTGAACCGGCTGCTTAAGAGCCATGAGCATCTGGCCCCAGTCCTGACAACATTCTCTGCTATTAACCCTCCTCCTCAGGTAAGTGATTGATTTGTCATGTCTTCGAGGTTCTGAATAGATATCCTTCTGACCTGACTAAATGCTTTTTTTCCTTGTAGGGTCAGGGGAGAGATGACAATGATTGTCCTCCCCTGTCTCCGGCGACTGAAGAAGGTGGAGGCATAATTTTGGGAGGTCCTATCCGAAGTGAGGATCTTCCCAACAAATCGAGCTCTCCTGAAGATCTTGATTGGCTTGACACATATTCAACTGACTCTGATGTCATGCTTATAGACCCGGAAGCTGAGGGTAGCCGGAAGAGGTCGCCGACTCCACACCAAGAAGCCGGAGGACCCGTCCTTAAAAAGGCTCGCACCGGTAATCGCCGTGCTTGTCGAAAAGTTCTTTTATCGCAAGAGTTGTCTGATAAGCACTATAATCCGGGTGCTCCTGGTAAGGGAAAACCCGAGTACTTTGTTTTCGTTTGGATTTTGATGAACTCTTGTCTTATATATGTCACTGTATTAGATGCTGGAACTACTCAAGTAACTTCTAGCAGCATGGTCCCTGAAGAATCTCCGGCTTCGGACCCGCTTCTGAAACAGCCTCTCTTGAAGCTACCGAAGCCATTGAAGCTCGTGAAGTAAGTTTTCAGCTTTTGTTAGAGTGTTTACAGATTTCTGATACTGACATGAGTACTCGTCTGTTTGTAGGAAAACGAAACCAGATGCAATAGCCTCAAATACCGTTCCTGATTCCTAGGCGGTAGAGGAGTCGGGGTCGCTGGCCAAGGATGATTCCAGCGTGCCGCCAACCTTTAGCCAGGTAGATCCGCTGCCTGGCTCCTCTCCATCCAAGTCTCAGGCCGATGCGGCTCCTGATGCGGATGTTCTCCCATTGCCTCAGGTTGGTTGGCCATTCTCCATCTTTCATTCTCCTGCTCAGCTGGAGTTTGACCGAGTGTTCAATGATTGGTTTTTCCGTACGCGACAGCCGGATGAACCAACCCTGGACATGGTCCTGGCGGACATTTGCACAGAAGCTTCAGCTCGTCAACAGGGAGGGTCCCTAGATGCGCCCGAGTCCTCGTGCCAGGGGGCGACTCTCGATGTATCCGGGTATAATCAGGACCTTACCCGGTTGAAGGAGCTGAGCGATCAAGTGAGGGCTCCTGTTGAAGCTCTTCACCAATTTGTAGAGGTAAGATTCTCAATTTCTTCTTGTTGTACTGTAGTCGCATCCGAGTACTCACAGTAGTGTTTTTATGTAGTCTTTTGACTTCAAGGTTAGGGATCAGGTCACCCGGATCCGCCAGGAGATGTCCCATGAGAACTAGAAGCTCCGGGACTACATTGCCCAGGACCAAATCAGTCAAAAGGTAGCCACCCAGCTTCTGCATAACCGCATCAATGAACTCCAAGGCAACCTCAAGGAGGTGGTCGCGGAGCGTGATGCTGCAAACGACCGTGAGGTTGGGCTGATAGCTAAGGCCGCCTCCATGGAGCAAAAGATGAAGGAACTGAAGAAGGCTTCCAAAAAGCAGCTTGAGGGTAAACTTTGTAGTTTTCTGTGTCAGTCGATTCCATAGTGTCTATCTGTCTATATGACAACCGACTGATATTTATGCAGATGCGAATAAGCTGGCTTCTGGGTGGCAGAGCGCATTCAATCGGAAGCAGGCGGAGCTTGAGGAGGTATTTGCTAATGCGCAAAGTACTCTTCAGGAAGCCAAATTGATGCGTGAGGGTGCTGACCGGGACCTTCTGCAGGCTCTGAAGTCTACGAAGGAGTCACGGGAGGCCATCAAATCTTTGCAAGCTTCTCTGAAGGCCTTGGAGCATGCCGTCGAGCCCATCCTGAACATGATTCCGGCGCCAGAAGGAGTTGAGGAGACTTTGATTGATCGGGCCAAGGCTGCGCCTGGGCGGCTGGCTCAATATATCAAAGATATATCAATTTCTGTGGTGCAAGGTCCGATGGCGACGCTGCGGTTGCATCTGCCGTCTTTCGACCTATCTGCTCTGATGACCCTCCCTGAAGGCAAGGGCGACGAGGACCTTGCAATGATGCAAGAGGAGGTGAAGACCGCGGCGGAGGAGTACTCACAGATTCTAGATCTTGTAGAGTAATTTAGTCTCCTTAGTCTTAACAGCGCGGCTTGTATCCCCTGTAAACAATTATTATGAAATATCACAAATGTTGGTAACTTTTGAGTCTCATGGATTTCATATGTGATCAACTCCTTATTGCGAGAAATTTCTTCGGTAATAGGTTGACCACCTCCGGGTGGTCCTCCATAATGTCCCAAAGAACAGTATAGGCAACCCTGTTAGCTCCATCCCACGGGGTCCTACCCTGTAGTGCGAACACCCGGCGACACCATACATGATTCTGAGCATCACGGCTGGGCACGTCCACCTCAACTGTATACATGTAGCGGTCCTCTAAAAACTGAACCCGATGCCAGTCATACTGCGGTTCCTGGCCCTCCTGGTATCCAACCAAGTGCAGCAACCACCATAAAATGGTAGGCATGCCGAACTCGTCCAGAAAGTCCTCTGACCCCTCAGCGGTCCATGGCACCAACATGTAATTGGGCCTCTTACCTCCCGTTGACTTACGAGCTATGCGCTTGGTACGGGCCATCTATAAGAAGTTTATCCACATAGATTTTAATTAGTTGAGAACAAATTTTATTAAAGAAACGAGACGGATAACATAAGGAAGGAAGTAAGATTAATGCAAGATGGTATGATCATGATGCATGCACGTAACATACGTCCTCACTGGCTATCCATCTAGCGGCTAGACGGTGGCATACAACGTTCACTCATAGCGTTAACTAGCAAGTTAGCGTACCTGCAGAAAATCATTTCAGCCCTGCCCATAGTATGAATATTATGCATTGCTGGACTCAAATCTAATACTAACTTAGGTGCACACCCAGTATACACGTAAGTAGTATATGCACCCATCAATCTTAATGCTCTCATAATTAAATACTTTCACATATACTCGTGTGTAACAGGTATATATTCCGGTACCAACTAGCACTCCACTAGATTGGCGGTTGTCCAATCATGCTCTCATAACTCACTTATTACCTTGGCGTAGAGGCAAATTGATCCATACATTACTATTCTGAAGAATAGCACCCATACAATTTCACCCTTGTCGTATGGACGACAGTAAATAATAGAAATTAAACATGATGCACGACCCCCAAGTTAGTACTTAAATAGCCACCTAAAATCCTATTGGGCATACGGACCTGATCACTGGCACACCTTAGTTTTTATTTTTAGGGTTTTTCAAATCCTAATACAACTATAAGTTGGCAATTACAATTCTTTATGGAAAATACTGGTTTTCAAATACATTTATGGACAATATCGCTAAACCATGCTCCGATGCGAGCTGTGACAGAACCGACCAATTTATACCAGATTAAGCACCGAAACCTCTGCTTTCGCAAAGATTATCGTGTACTTAAGCTCGTACAAACCCGGTAGTCCGGAAATCTCGAAGGATTTCAAATCATTTCAACATCAGCCAAGATCGTAATAGTTCCGCGGACATGCCCATAAGTTACATCACAGTTGCACATAGTTCAAATACATCAGAGTACGAATCAATATTACAAACCATTGTTTGGAAATGGTAGCGGAAGCAACATAGTTTTAAAACATAAGTTCACTGGTTCACAATACGGTGCCATATGCCTGATCAGTCCAACAATAGCATCAGGTGAGGATAAGAGGTGACCGTGCCCATGGTCTAATCATCTCCCGTAACTGGGTACACGCAGTTCTCGCAGTAGCCATAGAAGCACTGGCCATCTGCAACAACAAGGGAATAAACCCTGAGTACAAGAAGGTACTCAGCTAGACTTACCCATCATAAACCAGAAATAAGGTGACAACAAGGAGTATGCAAAGCTGTATCTGGGGTTGGCTAGACTTACACTTTTGCATAAAAGCATTTTCATTATTATTAGTCATCATTAGGGTATTGGCAGTCAATTTTATGTAATCAACCTGATTAACTAGGTTTGCACCTGATCTAGAGCAAGCACTTGACTACTTATTTAAGCAAGAGTGACTATTTCATCAATAGCCTTTCAGATTCATCATTAAACCATCTTTAGTTCCATAAGTTCTACGAGTAGTGGTCTAAAGTCAATTACTCACTGTCCAGGAGCGATGGCGATTATAATCGATTCCTACCCAGCTGGGGATAAAATGTCGCACACTCGCCCGATCACACCTGCGCTCGGTAGCCGTCGGCTGCCACTCAGGAGATTCGAGAACATGATTCGCAGGACGGCCATGGGCCCTTCTACACCAGGGGTTATCTCAGTGCCAGGTCGCTCAAGCTATAGCTGTCCACGGTCAAGCCAGGTCGATCAGGTCCCGCCTGCCCTCGGACCATGCCCGGTTGCTCAGAATAGTTGCCCACGGTACAGCTGAGGCCCTGGGTGTTAGGCGTCAACATCTCCATCACCGGCTCGAATAACCTTACTCGGCTTCACGGGAGGTACCCACACCTCCTCCGTTAAGTGATTGACGTGTTCAATTTGACTGAAGGGACACTTTCCAAAACGGGTCCTATGCGACACAGACGGGAGACTACTAGCTCATAGAACCCATGTCCTGCTGCTCCTACATCCCACCCGGTCTCATTTTGATTATCACATGGTTATCTTCATGATAGCACAGGCCAGTCATGAGCAGTATCCACCTATATGCGGGAGACAGGATATCACCCGACTTTTACCGGTCTAAGCAAGGCTAAGCATATAACGTGCCTAAACCTAAACAGAGATAACAAGATGTTATTTACAGTGGACAAGGTATAGTAGTAATGCATCAACGGTAGCAATCAATTCCTATAGACTTAATGCACAATCAATATCAGGTTAATTTGTAAACCGTTGCAAACTGTAGGAGTTAAATGCTCCGGGGCTTGCCTTTCTCGAAGTCAGACGGACAGTGGTCGCGGCACTCGGGCAGTTCCTCGGCGTCGGCTCCTCCGGTCTCCTCGGGCACTGTCTTCTCCTGGCTCAGCTCTTCCTGCTGCGGTGGGTTCTGAGTCTCTTCTACCGATCATGTATGATGCATAATATGCATAAGTAGGATGAATGCACATAGAATGCATATGGGATGCGACAGTTTTAACAGTAAATCAGGAGATAAGCACATGTCGTCTACTGCATTCTCTTCAACAAGATAGTCAATATCATCCAGTTGACTCCTAACTACCTTGCTTCTAGATAATTCATTTTTAACCTTTCTAAATCAGTTAAGATGACACTTTACTCACCATACTTTTACCCACTTAATCGCTTACCACATAATCCTACTTAAGCATGCTTATAACAGCAACTTATTACAAACAGTCTTAGACAAATCTACAAAAATTACTCTAGGCTAACAAAGATTACCCACTGTTAAATTTTCAAGCTGTTTGAACTTAAACACTACCCTCTATGAAAAAGACAAATAATATGATGAAAAGGTGCTTTGAACTATACATCCTAGTACAAAGTGTCAAGCTTCCGATTTCGCATTTTTCCTCTGAACTTCTTAGCACAAGAGCAGTTTACAAAAATTATCAGGTTCATATTCGTCATATTTTAATTACTACCAATTATACAAGAAAACAGCATTTAATCATTTTAATTGCTACTGCCAATAAATTCTACAGAGCATCTCTATATTCCATTTTTCCCAGAAACTACTCATCTACACAAACCTAAAAAAATTGGAATCACATTTTTCTGAGCTACACAGAATTAGTTATTCATTTTCTAAGTTAATAGCAATTTCCTAACTTAATTTAAATCACATATAAAAGTATCACAAAATATGCATTTAACATTTTTCACAAGTAGCTTTATTCATTCTTAACACAACAAAATTTGTTCCGCAGCATTTGGACTTAAAATGAGCCTTGCATGAATTTTTAAAGCCTTTAAACCATTCCTGCAAAGCTGATTTAAAAGAAAACCGACCTAAAACGCTACGGACACCCCACTTCAAGCACCAGCAGACACAGGACAAAACGCTAAACACACCCGGCTACCCCGAGCGCTAGCGTACCCAGATTTTTCCCTTCTCCCTTCCACACACTGCCAGCAGGACCCGCGAGTCAGGCGACCCCACGTCACCCGGTCAACGGGCCCACGCGTCGGAGGCAGAGCACACCCGCCGGAGTTGACCGGCGCTAGCTCGCCGGCGGCGAGGTTTCCGGCACAACCATGTACCCGGCTAGCTTCGTCTTCGCGAGGCGGACATGGTCGACTAGGTCTCCCGGCCAGAGGTTCACCGGAGCAAGCTCGACGGCGATAATGGCAAAGCGGCGGCGCGGCAACTCGGCGGCGAGGCTTCACCTGACTATTTCGAGGCTCGGCGACGCAAGCACTGACTCAAGCAGACCCTAAGCAACCTACCAGGGCAACTATCGAGCCTTGCCGACCTCGGCATTGCCCGGCGCCACGCACGGCGGCGGTCCGCGGCGGACTTAGCCGTGGCACGGCTCAGTTCCGGTCGAAACACGGCTAGAGAAAGGTCTCCATCTAACACTAAGCAACTACAGAGGTAGAGGAGGTGAGAACGGGGCTCTGTTGGAGGTGGTTTGGCCCGAGACGGCCGGGCCACGTGAAGGTCATGGCGGCGGCCATGGCGAGAACCCGAGACTGACACTCGGCGTTCCGTCGGCTAGAGAGGAGAAGAGAGGAAACCAACCCGAGCTGGTGAGAGAGGAGGTTAGGGCGGAGAGGTTGGCGGAAAGAATCGAGCGGCGGTGCGTTGAGCGGTGAGTAATCGCTCGCCGGAGTTCGGCGAGCGGCGGCGGCGCTATGAACTAGAGGAGATAAGCAGAGGAAGGAGGCGAGCGCGTGAGAGAGCAAGTGAGCAAGCTGCCGGTTGCACGCGCGGGCGAAGGAGGAGGCAAAAGAGATGCAGCGCTAGGGTGCATTGCACCTAGCCACTTCCCGTCGGGGCCATCCCGACCGGGCGCGACGGCGGCCAGGCATCGGCGGCCACGCGGCAACGGCGCAGAGAGGGGACAGGGAGAGGTGTCGGGGCTAGCGGAAACCACGGGCGGCGGGGAGCGGCGGTTTAGGCGGTCTCGCGCGGCTGCT
This sequence comes from Coix lacryma-jobi var. lacryma-jobi, assembly GCA_009763385.1. Lineage (NCBI taxonomy): Eukaryota > Viridiplantae > Streptophyta > Magnoliopsida > Poales > Poaceae > Coix > Coix lacryma-jobi. Next base: position 103,509,852 of record CM019822.1, on the reverse strand, counting down.
GCGGTTTTCGCCGGTGTACGGCACGCGGGCGAACGGCGGGCGCGCGGTGGAGAAGAAGGAGGGGCTGACAGGTGGGGTCCACGGGGTTTAAACTAAAGAAGTTTTGTTCAATTCTTTGCTGCTCCATAACTCCCAAACTAAGCCAAATTAGAAAAAGGTCCTAAAAGCAAAGTTGCTTAGAATTTTGCAAGGAACAATTCATCTTTAAGGCTCAAGTCCAAATTCTGCTTAGGAAAAGAATTTTACTCCTAGCCCATTTTTCTAATGCAAGAAATAACATTTAAAAGACCTTTTGTGAGAAAGTGCTTTTAAGCAAAGTTGTTCCTTTCATCAAGATCTACAACTTTGGTTTAAGGCACTTAGTCAGAAACAGGAAAAAAAACATAGCTATACTAGGAGCTACACAAAGACTTAAACACAACACACAAATGCACATGAAAAGATGACATGCCATGCTTAGGCTATGTCAAGTTATGCATTTAGGGTTGCTTAACACCTAGGGTGTTACAAATTGGTATCAGAGCGGGTTAAGGATCTGCCACCTTAGCCGGTTCCAAATCCATAGAAGGCGACATGGATCGCGGCGTGGGCAAACCGTCGTTTTTCGATGGGACGAACTATGCGTATTGGAAGATATGCATGTTGGCCTATCTTTAGAGCTTGGGTGCTTCTGTCTGGGAGATTTGCAACAAGGAAGATTACGTGGTCTTGGCTGCTCGTGTGACTCAGCTGCAGATCGATGAGCACGATGCCAATAGCCCAGCCCGTAATGCTCTTTTGTCCTGTTTGAGCATGTCTGAGTTTGATCGCGTTTCTCACCTCCCCACGGCTCGTGAGATTTGGGCAACCCTCATGCGCTTCCATGAGGGAACCACTCAAGTCAAATCCCGTCTCTACGAGTCGCACAAGCGGGAGTATGAGAACTTTCGACACATGCCTGGCGAGAGCATAGAAAGTTTATTCGCTCGCTTTCAGGTGATTGTCAACAGGATGAGGGCTAACAAGGAGCTGTTGCCTTTCGATGATCATGAGAGGGCTCTCAAGCTTTTGCATACTCTCGATCGGTCGGTGTGGGACTCGAAGGTTCAGGCGATCATCAAATCACCTAACTATGAGACCCTCACATGCGACGAGCTCTTTAGTAAGCTCAAGTCCAGTGAGATTGATGCCATGGCGAGGGCTTCTTATGAAAATCCTTCTGGCCCATCGATGGTTTTGCTTTCTGGCTCTTCTACTAACCCCTCTGGAGGATTTGCAATGTCCTCTCTTCTTTCTGTCACAGAGGAGCAGCTGGAGTTCATGGGACACGACGAGTTGGCTTTGCTTGCCAACCGGTTCTCGCGGTTTCACAACAACCGCGTGAACCGACGTCGTGGAGGAGGACGCGCTGGGTGTTTCGAGTGTGGCGATCCGGACCACTTCATTGCCAACTGCCCAAAGAAGAACAAGCAAGTGGCGGGCAAGGGCAATCGTGGCCACAAGTATGACTTCTCCCAAGCACAAGCGGAAGGGCGGCTGGCACAAGGAGTACATCAAGAAGAAGTACTTGGAGAAAGCCCAGGCCGAGCAGCGTGCCTTCTTCACCACGCTCAGCGACATCGACGACTCGGATGACGACTCTGCTGTTTCAAGCGACGATGAGTCCGAGAAGAAGAAGAAGATCGACGACAAGCTGAACGGCCTCTGCTTCTTCACCGATAACGAGGGCTTTTGCACCATGGCCCTCGGCAAGGAGGTCGACAGTCAGCTGGAGGAGACCCCTTGGAATGACGACGACGATGACACCTCCCAGGTATCTCAGACCCCTGATGAACTTGCTGCTGAGGTCGATAAGCTTACTGCCGCCCTTCTTAGTCAAGATAAGCTGCTTAGGCGTGCTGCTAGAGAGCGGAAGGAGTTTAGGCAGAAGTGGGAGGATACGGTGAAGGAACTTGAGATTGCCAAGTCCACAGTTGTTGTCTCTGAGGAGGGTGAGTGTGAGATGTGCTCCAAGCACATCACTGACCTTCTCACTTTGAGAGGTAAGTATGCTGCTTTGGTTGGAGAGGTGGATGAGCTTCGGGCTAGACCCGTGTTGCTTGGTGCGTGCAAGTCTTGCGCAGGCTTGCAATCCGAGTTGACAGAGAAGAATGCCAAGATTGTGTCTCTTGAGAAGGCCAGCTCGGGTAGCACTTGTGTATCTAGGTTTGTTTTGTGTGAGGGTTTGGAGATGGAGATTGCAAATGTGCAGCATGACAAGATGCAAACCGAGGAAGAAAACACATACCTTCGGACCATCTTGTCATGGGTGTCTTGTGGTCAGCCATAGCTTGGGATGATGATAGCCCAATTCAAACGTGCTGCTGGAGGTCCAGGTGTAGGCTTTGCTCAGGGGATGGAGTGTGCTAGTTCTTTTGGTAAGATTGGAGAGTCGAGTGGTCTAAACCCTAGTGAGAAGCCCAACTCCACCACTACTCCCAAAATAACCAAGATACCACCTAAAGAGCCTCTCAAGCCTAACACCAAAGATGGAGTATATGAGGAACCTCCGAAAGCTCCACCCAAGAAACAAACATGGGCTCCAAAACCAAACCACCTGAAGAACAAGCTAGACACAATGCCACCTATCCAGGAGGAGCTCATGCCAAAGAAGGGCAAAGTGATCCACACCCACTACCGTGAGTACCAACAACCCCCTATGAGAGCGGTGAGGTACCATTGTGAGCACTGTGGGAGAGATGGACACTTGAGGGAGTTTTGCTTTCGGCGTAAGAGAGAGGAGCGTCGTGCAAGGGAGATGAACAACGCGGACATGTACCATCCTTTCCATGATGTACATGTGTCGAATGTTCAGAGGAGAGCTGCTAGGCCTAGAGGTCCAGTGCCTCAAGGTCCTAGGCCACAGGGAGGTTTTTCCCAGCGGGATCCTAGCTTTACAGGATATGGACCCCGTGGCGGTGGCTTTGTTGAGCGTTACCCTCCACCGTGTTTTGAGTATCGCGATGGACGCTCTTCCCTTAGCGGACCACGTTTTCCTGTGCGTGGTGATCGCTTTCCCCGCAGGTGTGCTAGGAATGGTTTTTCTACTAACCGTTCTTTTGAGCAACCGGCCCAACACTGGTACTCTTCCCATTTTACTCACCCCAGTGTTTGACCGTTTGTTCACCCTATGTCTTTTTATTGATGTAGGTAAAACAATTGGAGGACATTTGGTTGGTGGATTCCGGGTGTTCGAGTCACATGACCGGAAATGCCAAGTGGTTCTCCAGTCTTAGTCCAGTTGCCGGAAAGGAGTTTATCACCTTCGGCGACAATAGCAAAGGTAAAGTGTTGTCTTGTGGGTCGGTGCGAGTTAATGAGCACTTTGTGTTGCGTGATGTTGCTCTTGTTACTAACTTGCATTTTAACCTTCTTTTTGTTCCGCAACTCTTTGATGATGACTATGAGATTCATTTTAAGCCGAATCTCAATCGTACTTTGGGTCGTCAGCGCAATCTTGTGTGTTTGATTTCGCCCTTTGGGAAAGTCTTTCGTGTGAATTTCTCAGAGTCATTTGGAATTTCTCATTGTCTTTTGGCTGGACCTTCCTCCTCTGATCTTTGGAAGTGGCATAGGAGACTAGGTCATCTGAGCTTCGACTTGCTTGCAAGGCTTAGTTCACTTGGCTTAATCCGAGGATTGCCCAAGTTGTGCATGGAGAAGGATCTTGTGTTTGCCATTCTTGTAGACATGGAAAAATGGTAGCCGCTCCCCACCATCCGGTGAATCAGGTTATGACTAAGCGCCCTGGAGAGCTTTTACACATGGACCTTGTCGGTCCGACTCGGGTGAGCTCGGTTGGGGGGAAGTGGTATGTGCTTGTTGATGTTGACGATTTTTCGAGATATTCGTGGGTTTTCTTTTTAGTTGAGAAAACTGAGACTTTTGCTTTTGTTCGCAATTTGATCTTGCGACTTCAGAACGAGTTCCCTAAGAACTAGATGAGAGCTATTCGTAGCGATAATGGTTCCGAGTTTAAGAACTCGGATTTTGAGAAGTTTTGTAACTCTTTGGGTTTAGAGCATCAGTTTTCTTCCCCATACACACCGCCACAAAATGGTGTTGTAGAGAGGAAGAATCAGACCCTTGTTGAGATGGCCAGGACGATGCTCGATGAGCATAGGACACCTAGGCGATATTAGGCCGAGGCTATGAACACTGCATGCTATATTTCCAATCGCATTTTTCTCCGAGCTTTCTTGAAAAAGACTTCTTATGAGTTGCATTTTGGAAAATAGACCGAAGTGAGTTATTTTAGAGTTTTTGGTTGCCACTGTTTTATACTCAAGAAAGGCAACTTGGACAAATTTGAGTCTCGTTCTTTTGATGGTGTATTTTTGGGTTATGGCACTCATACTCGTGCATATCGTGTACTTAACCTTGATACTAACCGAGTCATGGAGACATCCGATGTCACCTTCGACGAGACCATGGTTTGTCCTTCTTCTAGATTTGAGCGTGTAGGTGATCATGAGGTTGGCGAACCTCTTTTTGATGACGAGGACGAGGGTGTTGAAGGGATGGATGATCCAGCACCACCTCTACCTGCTGTGCCGCAAGGATCGGCTTCTACTACGTCGACACACGACCCCGACCCTTCTTCCTCGACTACTTGGGGGCCGTGGGATCCGCCACCTCGGGTTGTACCATTTGTACCCGAGGAGGCGCCAACTGCTGTTGAGGGGGAGGTGTCTTCAGCTCGGGAGGCGCCAAGACACATTTAGCGCCAACATCCACCTCAACAGATGATCGACAGCATCGACGAATGTGTCACTCGGTCAAGGTCACAACAAATCTCTCACTTTGCTCATTCTGCATTTGTTGCTGATTTTGAACCCCGAGATATTGGACATGCTTTATCTGATCCGGATTGGGTTAATGCCATGCATGAGGAGTTAGAAAATTTTGAGAGAAATCGGGTTTGAGTTTTGGTTCCACCTCCTCCTAAGTGTCACCCTATTTGTACAAAATGTGTTTTCAAAAACAAACAAGGAGAGGATGGCCACATCGTGAGAAACAAGGCCAGACTTGTAGCCCAGGGGTATAGTCAGAAGGAGGGGATAGACTATGAGGAGACGTTTGCTCCTGTAGCTCGTTTGGAGGCAACTAGGATACTCTTGGCTTTTGCTGCATCCAAAGGGTTTAAACTTTTTCAAATGGATATCAAGAGTGCCTTCTTAAACGGCTACATAAAAGAAGAGGTGTATGTGAAACAACCCCCCGGTTTTGAAAATCCCCAGTTTCCAAACCATGTTTTTAAACTTCACAAAGCCTTGTATGGTTTGAAACAAGCCCCTAGAGCATGGTATGATAGGTTGAAAACTTTTTTGCTTGCTAAGGGTTTTAAAATGGGATGTGTGGATAAAACGCTCTTTCTCCTCAAGCAAGGCAATGACACTCTCTTGGTCCAGATTTACGTGGATGATATCATTTTTGGTGGTTCTTCTCATGCTTTGGTTGCCAAGTTTACAGATCTTATGAGCAGGGAGTTTGAGATGAGCATGATGGGCGAGTTGACGTTTTTTCTCACGTTGCAAATTAAGCAATCCCGAGAAGGAACGTTTGTGCACCAGGGCAAGTACACCAAGGACATTCTAAAGAAGTTCGATATGGGTTAGGCCAAGCCTCTTCCAACACCCATGTCGACCACGACGGCCCTGGATGCGGACGAGGATGGAGAAGCTGTGGACCAGAAGGAGTACCAAAGCATGATCGGGTCGCTGTTGTACCTGACGGCGACACGCCCGGACATTCAGTTCACGGTGTGTCTTAGCGCGCGCTTTCAGGCGTCGCCGTGCACCTCTCACCGTCAGGCGGTCAAGCGCATTATGAGGTACCTTCGTCTCACTCCAGAGTTTGGGATTTGGTATTCTGCTACCTCCAACCTCTCCCTCTGCGGTTATTCTGATGCCGATTTTGCTGGTTGCCGACTTGATCGCAAGTCCACTTCTGGGACTTGTCAGTTTATTGGCTCTTCTCTTGTGTCTTGGTCTTCTCGCAAGCAGTCTAGTGTCGCTCAGTCTACCACAGAGGCTGAGTATGTTGCTGCGGCTAGCTGCTGTTCCCAGTTGCTTTGGATGATGGCCACTTTGCGTGATTTTGGTCTGAGCTTTTCTCGTGTGCCTTTGCTTTGTGACAGCACGAGTGCGATTAGCGTTCCTAAGAACCCTGTGCTTCATTCTAAGACCAAACACATTGATGTGTGCTTTCATTTTCTGCGAGACCATTATGAGAAGGGTGATATCGACCTTCGCCATGTCGATACTCATCATCAGTTGGCAGATATTTTTACCAAGCCTTTGGACCAATCAACCTTTGCTAGGTTGAGAGGCGAGCTTGGTGTGTGTTTCCCTTTTTAGATGGGGGAAACATTTTGTCTTGTGTATCATAGACTGACTCTTTTTGCTTCGTTTCGTTTTCGTTTTTGAGTAGAATAGTCTTTGCATTTCATCATGCATCTTTACTCTTTGAGCTTCATGACTACAGTCCTTAGAATGTAACTATGCTCTGTCTAGTATGCTCCGATGTTATATGATGATGCTTTTCATATATGCTAGGTTGCTATGTCTCTAGTTCTGAGTCATTCACTTGCTTGGTATGTTCATACTCTGTGATAAAATTGAACCAAGATAAGTGAATTGGAAAGATTGAGATGGGATTGCTTGTCAACCAATCACGGTATCGAGACTGTTTCTCACTGCACTTTGAGTTAAACTTGAGCCGTGTAGTGTAAGACCGAAACCGTTGCTTTAAGCTTCTGATTGCTTTTGCATAGGCTTAGCTCGGTTGAAAAGTTAGGCAATGACAAGCTCTCAACCTCTCGCAATCACATGCTGAAATTTGATCTTCTGTAATTTAACCGCTGCAACCCCGATAAAATTTTGAATACACAAGTCTATGTTTCATTCTATAGCATGATGACTGAACTTTGCTAGGGGTAGTTCACCTTGTATACATGTTTAGCACTTGTTTGACTTCCTGTCTATACATGTTCAGTGCTATTTTGATGGTGAATACCTTTTTGGCTAAAACTACTCACATTGCTCATATGTTCATATTTCATATTTAGTGATCAGTTTGAGCCTTTGCTCGCATTATGTGCGTATTGTTGAGTCATCGAATTAGCACTTTCTAGAGCATCTTTTCATTCTTTCGACTATATTCCTGAAGCTGCTAACGTGCATTTCTGACACATATGCATTTGGAAGGGAGAAATTTACTTGATAGTGCATTATCAACTAAGGAGGAGAAAATTGTCAAATCATATCTTAGTTGTGTGCATTGTTGAAGGGGGAGTTTGCTGGGAGCATTTTTCAATTGGCTCAGATTTTTGGGATTTTTCAATTGGTTCGGAGCTTTTCTGCTAATTGTGTTGAGCCTCTGTGCCTCTATCTTGAGGGACTAGAAGTTTTGTGTTCTGATATGCTTTTCAGTTGATTTTGGTTCAATTGGTAAAGTTCAACTGGTATTCAAGCTCTCTTGTTTTTCAGTTTGTATCGAGCTTTCTCGCTAGCAGTGTTGAGCCCGTTCTGCCTCTTATTGAGGGCTAGTTTTTCAATTGATGTTGAGCTTTCTCAAAGTTTCAATTGGTGTCGAGCTTTCTCGCTAGTGGTGTTGAGCCTGTTCTACCTCTTCTTGAGGGCTAGCTTTGCTTTGCTTGGTTGCGTCGAGCCGGTGCCCATGTCTTTGGGAACCATGTTGTTTTGCTATTCCACTTGACCTTCTTCTGGCTTTGCTATGCTTTTGGGTCATTTGGATGAACTCTCTCTTCCTCCTTCTTCTTTCTTCTTCTACCTTCATATGATTTGTGTTGGTAGTTGACAATGCACTCATCAAGGGGGAGATTGCGGATACATGGGTGTATGCCGGATCTTGAGTGATGAGTGATTGTCAACTGGTTTGATGTGCATGTTCTTTGGCTTGTGTTGTGCAGGTGTCGAGCGCGGATACAACGATCGAAGGCAAGGTGAAGGTCAAGTAGAGACGTGTCGTGCCGAAGGACCGGGAGCGGTGAAGGATGGGCGTGCCGTGCGGCGGACGTGCCTTGCCGATGGACCCAGAGCGGTGAAGGGCGGACGTGAGGCTTGGACTGAGGGACTGGTGGCCTAAGGATCAGCTGTGGTGGCTGACAGCCTGGGACAGCGACAACCGGAGACTTGCGGGGCACGGTGTTGCTCGGGTCGAGGACCTAGGGACACGTGACGGTGGACGGGGTGCACGGACGGTGCATCCCCTTTACGGCATCGGTTTGGTGGTTGAGCCACAAAAAAACCACCGGTGGACGGTTTCCAGTTTGGGCCACAAAACCTGGGTGCGGCGGGTTTTCCGAGTTTGGGACACAAAACTCGGGCTGAGGACGGTTTCCAGGTTTGGGCCTCAAAACCTGGGCGCTGGCGGGTTTCTGAGTTTGGGCCACAAAACTCAGGCGATGGACGTCGGGTTTCTCGGTTTCGGCCTCAAAACCGGGGGCAGGACTTGAAGGCTAGTTTCCCATTTTCGGCCTGAAAACAGGGGGCGAGGTCCGTGAGAAGGACGAGCAGAGCGGTGGTGGCACGTGGCGGCAATCGGTGAGGTCGCGTCAAGGCGAAGCTACCTGTTGTGCGGGCGTGGCCGTCGGATCACCATCTACTTCGAGTTGGTCCAGAATAACCCTAGGGTTTAGCTGGTTCGCTGTGTAATTAGTTAGGGGTAGAGTGGGAACTAGAATTAGGATAAGTAGAGGGAGACAACCACCTCCCATCCTATCTCAGCCATTGCTATTTTCATTCTAGGGTTTCCTCTCTCCCATTCCCTGCTGTAGCTAACTGAGATCCGCAGAGAAGACAATCATACCTCTGTGTTCGTGAGATTTTGAGGAAGTGAGACCGTAATCTCACTGTTGTCTCGTGTGGTAGCCACACAGTTGCAATTCGTGGTTTGAATTCGCGTTTTGAATTTGTTCTTCGCGTTCTTCGTTTCTCCATGATTTTCCCGTCACTCGATCTCCCTCTACGTTGCGTCTTCTTCGAATCCACTTGAACCAACTTGTTCTTTGATTTGAGGAGAACATTTCCACTGAAGGAATTCATCTAACTCCTCACGAACAAGTAGATCGGGTCGATTCAAGTTTCGTGGCGCTTTTTCGGTTCATTCACCTTCCCCTTCGATTTCCCGTTGATTGAGTTGATTTGAGCGGATGATTTCCTGGGGATAGTCTTCCAACTACCTCGTGATCATCTTCTCCAAGTTTGGGAACAAGGGATTTTGATTTGGAGCGGATTTGGGAAGATTTGGGTGAAGGGCGACCGAAATCGCCTTCACTGGGTGGTCGCGGACAGTTCGCCATCCACCCCGCGGACAGTCCGCGCGTCGGGGTCGTAGCCTGACTAGTGGCCTGACTCCGTGCTGTTGGAGCCGTGTTGGTACCCGCGGACAGTCCGCCGTTACTCGGCGCGGACAGTCCGGGACCGTCCAGGGAAGAATCAGCAGAGGTGCTGTTTGGGACATTTGGCCGGCGGACAGTCCGCCATCTTATTCCGGATAGTCCGCCGTTGGGCAGACATTCCGCGGTCGGAACCCCGGACAGTCCGGGACTCGGCTGAGTGCTGTTTTTCAGTGCGTTTGCTCTCCCGGCTTTTCCGCTTGGCTTTCGGACTTCTCGTTTGGCCCTACAGTTAACCTAGGAACCTCTCTAGGTATCTTTGCTACTTGTTAGCATAGGTATTTGGAGATTTCTCGACGTAGCCTTCCATCTACGTTCGGGGGTCGGTTTTTAGGGTTGAACTTGAGGCGGAGCTTTTGGTGTTTGGCTTGCTCTTGTTTGGTGGTGCCCCGCTGTGATCCTAGGGATCATCCACCCTCTTCCAAGGGTCCGGGGCATCAAGTTTTCGATCGAAACTTTTGAGGGTTGATTTGTGGACAAAGGCCAAAGTTTCGAGAGAAATTTTTTAGGCTCCCATTCACCCCCCCCCCCTCTGGTCGCCTTGCTTTAGCATTCTCGGTCCTTCACACTTTTTCTGGATAAGTGCACACCATAGAGTTTTTTTTGTCTACAGAGCACTTCAAGAATTCTCAATACATTACTCGGATGATTCTTGAAAGAAACCAGAAGATAACATTTTAGAGAAATATTGAAGTGCTCAGGGGCTTGACGGACCAGAATGTCAGAGATATCATCCAAAGATGATTACTCGGATTAAGTCTTGGGATGTCAAGGAAAGATCTGAAGACATGATACGAAGTGTACATGGATTAGGACTTGCATTGTAACTTAGTCGAGCTACTAAAGGAAGTCTTGTAATTAGAATAGGACTCCTCTTTTGTATCCGGCTAGGACTTAGTATATGTCGTGCTTCAACCGGATATATAAGGGGAAGCAGGTGCATACCCCTATCATTGAATCTCAAATCATAACACGAGGCACACGCCACCACTGGACGTAAGGTATTACGCTATTAAGCGGCCTGAACCAGTATAAATCGTTGTCCCTGTGTACTCGCCGAGTTCTACGAACGTCGATCCCCACCGAACAAATCGTCTGGGAATCCCCAAGACGAGTTGCCGATTAACAAACCCCGACAACTAGAATGAACTCTTTCAAATCTTAGCACTAGATCATTCAATGTCACAAGCAACTGATCAAATCAGCTATAGAGATGAGTGGCGAGGCTTGGCTACGCTCACAAGAATGCTTAGGGATCAAAATGTGCAAGAGAGACCTCTAGTGAGCCGGCCAAGCCACATATATAGCCCACACACGAAGGGGTAACCATTGGGTAGAAAACTGCTTTAACCGGATGCACAATACGGGTCGACCAGACGCTAAGCCCTAGTGTCCGGTCGCTGGATGACAGCCACGTGTCCATCAAATATGAAGGCGTCCGTCTGATCCCAACGGCTATTTCTCATTTTGCCCTTGTTAAAGTTTGGCCGGACGCTATAGCCCCAGCGTCTGATCCAACACAGAGAGGTTCCAGAGAGCATTTTCATCGATCGGACGCATCTGACCAGGAGCGATTGGACGCACCCCATCGTCCGGTCAACACCTGACAGCCAGACCTGCTTACGTCATATTGACCGGATGCACAAGCGATGAGTCCGATCACAAATTTTATCAGAATCCAGTCACAGCTGAGACAAACCCTGACCTAGGGTTAGCTACCGGACGCATCCGGTCACACGAGGACCAGTGTCCGGTCGATGCAAAATAGCACTGATTTGCCTCCTTTCGACTTCTATCTTACACCCTTGCTACCATGAGCTAACACTAAAGTGTCTCATCACTTGTGCACGTGTGTTAGCATTTTGCAAAGCATTTTCCAAGGGTTTTGTTAGTCATTCACTAGGTCTATAGCATCAATATGTTAGAGAAATCCTAGTGCCACTTGAACACCGCATAAGCCATGAACTATCTATCCTAAATGTGATCACACTCACTAAGTGTCTTGATAACCAAAACAAAGAGCCCTATAGGTTATACCTTTGCCTTCGGGCCTCTTTTCTTCATCGCTTCTCTTCTTCTCACAATTCACCAATGGTAGAGAACTTGATCACTTGAGTTGCATATGGCTATCACCATCTTTCATGATTGCCACCTTGCTAGCTCCACCACTTGGCTTGGTCCTAATCCTTTCTCATTAGCTACACACATGCTTAGCAATAGGATTAGACCAAATAGGTTTTATCAATTAACCAAAACCAAACTAGGGCTTTCAAGGAGATAAACATCTACAAACTATAACACACACATGTATGATTATGATAAGAGTTCCACTAGATCTACTCAACATAGGAATCAATCATATATGATAAATAAGGTAAATGAAATAGAACAAAGTAAATAGAAAAGAGTTCCACAGAGCATTCCCAACCAAGGTTGGATCATAACTAGAACAAGAAAGAGACAGATTAACTTCCTAATATGGTTCTAACTATAGGTCATAGACTACGTTAATTAGTGCAATTATGTTTAGCAATCATGGTTAGAATAACTTATATTTATACGCAGGAGACATCACGCATGGAGGATCAGATCCAGAGTTTATCCCCTCCGGGTGACCAGGTCTTACTTGGCCTATATTCGGGGAGTGGTCTACAGAGGAATCAATGAGGCTATAAGAGTCACCCTCGTGAACTACCACTTGTTGGCCCAGAATATAGGGTGCATTCGCAGGAAACAACGTATAAGCACCACGCTTACACAATTTTGACCACTGACCCCGTGATTGAAAGAATGAGCGCTATATGAACAAGTGCATAAACATAAAGATACCCTAGCTATGCTAGACATATAATCAAAGTAGACGATGAACATTATAATCATGAACACGAAATAGTAACAAGTCATATCAGTTATCAACTAGAACAAGAACTAGAAGAACAATTAGAAGTAGATTAGAACACAAAGATGAACTAGAAGAGTAATTAGACAAATAGAAGAACAATGTTGATACAAGAGAGAAGTTACAAGGCTAATTATCTAGCCTCCTCCTGACTAGATCCGGAATCAAAGCTTCCCTCGACTCTTATAATTCTATTCTAGCTATGCCCTAGGATGGTGGAGCTCTTGGTTGTCCTCTCAAGGCTACCTCTGAACTAAATGATTGAAGACTAAATTATGAAGTGATGCCCCAGGGGGGTCTGGGGTTTCTTTTATAGCCCGGTGGGATGAACCATAGCCCTCGGATCAAACCGACCTTGAACAATGGTCAAGATACACAGTAGAGGTTGGTTAGGTCACGTCGAACGAAGGAGGGGTGGCTTCCAGGTGGGCCCAGGCTGGCCGGCCTAGGGTTAGGACCGGTCGGCCTCCCCTGGCCGCCGCCAGCCTCCCCCTTCGGTCGGGAGCCTTCTGGAACCGTCCTTATTCACCTAGAGTCCTTGTTCGATTGGTTTGTGCAACAAGTCGTGGCATGGTTGGATTCCTGATCGTCATCTTCCTATCTGGTCCCTGGATAAATCTGATATTCTGTAGCTGATGGAATCTTGTCTGTTACACCCCTGATCTTTGTATGGATAATGCTTCTAGAGGGTTCCAGAGTCTTCCAAGTCATATTCATTGAGGACTCTCGCTCTGGGACTCCAAATATGGCAAATGATATGTCTGTTTCGATCGTCTCGACGAGCTCGTCACAATGGTGTGCTCTGATTCTTCACTTGAGATACTTTCTTATGATGAAATATTGAATATCCTACAAAACAAGTGAAAACAACACAACTCATATAACTCGTTAGAATCAAAACAAGTGAGTACTCTTTTGATCATTTCAGGTCATTCACGGGGTTCATTGACGGTTTAAAATAGGAGTTATCTACTGTCAACACACACAACCTGAAGAACTAGCAGGGTTAACTAGGCAACATTATACAAGGTAATTGCTTCTAGCCTATAACAAGCAACCACTTATTTAGCTAATCATGAAAGCACTCATATAAAACATTGCACACTACCAACCATCATGAACAAGGCCACATTACATCTAGCTCAGATCAACATACAACATCAAGCAAACTAATTGCCTCTCACCTTGTACATACATGCAATCTCGCACATCACATTGAAGCACTAATTCACAACAATCTTAATCATTACAGGAACAAAGGTGGGGAAGCATTCTTATGCACAAACGACCATTCATGTTTTATCATTACATTAGTCACACTCGACAACAAGTTGTTTATTATTGGAACAAAGGTGAGAGAAGCATGTTCATGAGCAAAGCACAAACAAGATGAATGCTCGTGCTATACGTCCTCACAAATTGCCAGCCTGAGGCGACAATCACGTTCTATGTTGGTGCCATAACACGCACTCTCGATATAGCTAGTCGTCAACTATGCATACGCATTCGAGGTTAGCCCATTCCCACAACAGATATAAATACACATTGCAGGAATTATAATTCTATGTACTCCCATATATGCATAGCCATATACATATATGTAGCACCAAACTATCCGGATGATATATCTACCCACAAATAAATATCTTCATATATACATGTATGTAACATGTATATAATCCAGTACCAATCTAGCACACCCCTAGATCGACGGTTGTTCAATCATGCTCTCACTTAACATTACACTACCCATTTTCTAAATCAACCCGCAATTAAATACCTTCACTTGTGCTCGTATGCTTGACAAGTACAAGTTCCAGTAACAAACTAGCTCTTCCCTAGACCAATAATTTCTTGGTCATGCTCTCACAGCTCACACTTACCTGAGCGTAGGTGCAACATTGCATAAAATTAATTCAACTACCCCACATATATGAGTACATCATATGTGAGGGCTACCTCCAACATTAGACCACAGGATAGCATAGTGCGGTCATCTACACATACCTTTTGTGTCGACGTGTCATTGCAAGAAAGTAAAACCCTCAAAGTTAGTATTACTTAACTAAGCCACCTAGAAGTCCTAGTTGGGCATAACAGGAGGTTGTCGCTAGCATATAGTTTTCACAAATTAGGTTTTGACAAACTTGCCTAATAGCTAAAGGTTTTTAGATAAAATAGGCTTTGCAAAATCAAAACTTTGTTTTAAAACCATACACATGACAGTATTATGCTTAACCCTGCTCCGATGTCAGCTGTGACAGAACCGACCAGTTTATAAGAGCACAAGTGCTAAAACCTCTGCCGGAGCAGCTGAATTAGCACACTTGAGCCCATATAAACCTGGTAGTCCGTGAAATCCTGAGGGATTTCAAACTTTTCCAACATCTCAGCCAAGATCGCATGGTCAAGCAAATTCAGATCATGTACAGGGAGCTTTGCAGCGGAAATAAAATTACAATTGCGGATACATGGGTGTATGCCGGATCTTGAGATGATGAGTGATTGTCAACTGGGATGATGCGCATGTTCTTTGGCTTGTGTTGTGCAGGTGTTGAGCACGGATACGGTGATCAAAGGCAAGGTGAAAGTCAAGTAGAGACGTGTCGTGCCGATCGACCCGGAGCGGTGAAGGGCGAACGTGAGGCTTGGACTGACGGACCGGTGGCCTGAGGATCAGTCGTGGTGGCTGACAGCCTGGGACAGCGACAAGTGAAGACTTGCGGTGGACGGGGTGCACGGGCGATGCATCCCCTCTACGGCTCGGTTTGGTGGTTGAGCCACAGAAAAACCACCGAGTGGACGGTTTCCAGGTTTGGGCCTCAAAACCTGGGTGCGGCCGATTTCTGAGTTTGGGCCACAAAACTCGGGCTGAGGATGGTTTACAGGTTTGGGCCTCAAAACCTGGGTGCTGGCGGGTTTCTGAGTTTGGGCCACAAAACTCAGGCGACGGACGACAGGTTTCCCAGTTTCGGCCTCAAAACCGGGGGATGGCCCAGGTTAAACGGTTTCGGCCTCAAAACCGGGGGGGTCCGTGAAAAGGACGAGCAGAGCGGTGGCAGCACGTGGCGGCAATTGGTGAGGTCGCGTCGAGGCGAAGCTACCAGTTGTGCGGGCATGGCCATCGGATCACCACCTACCTCGAGTTGGTCAGGAATACCCTTAGGGTTAGCCTGCTCGCTCATTAGTTGTAAGGGTAGAAGGGGAATAATTGTATTAGGCTATATAAGGAGAGGCCACCCCTACCTCCAGACTATCTCAGCCATAGCTATTTTCATTCTAGGTTTTCCTGCTTCCCATTCCCTGCTGTAGCTACTAAGATCCGCAGAGACGGTGAACAATACCTCTGTGTATTTGGATTTTGCAGAAACGGGACCGGATTCCCATTGTCTCCTCGGGGCGGCGAATTTTGGCTGGCAATTCATGGTCTTGATTCGCGTTTTGAATTTGTTCTTCGCGTTCTTAGTTTCTCCATGATTTTCCCCTCACTCGATCTCCCTCTACGCTGCGTCTTTCTTGAATCCACTTGAACCAACTTGTTCTTTGATGTGAGGAGATCATTTCCACTGAAGGAATTAATCGAACTCCTCACGAACAAGTAGATCGGGTTGATTCAAGTTTCGTGACGCTTTTTCGGTTCATACACCTTCCCCTTTGATTTCCCGTTGATTGAGTTGATTTGAGCGGATGATTTCTTGGGGATAGTCTTCCAACTACCTCTTGGTCATCTTCTCCAAGTTTGGGAACAAGGGATTTTGATTTGGATCTGTTTTGGGGAGATTTGGGTGAAGGGCGACCGAAATTGCCCTCACTGGGTGGTCGCGGACAGTCCACCACCCACCCCATGGACAGTCCGTGCATCGGGGTCGAGCCTGTGCAGTGGCTGCGTGTCTCGGTGAACAGTGCTGAAATTTGACCGACTGACAGTCTGCCGTTGTGATCCGCGGACAGTCCGGGATCATCCAGGGAGGTTTCAGCAGCAGTGCTGTTTTGCACATTTGGCCGGCGGACAGTCCGCCAACCATTAGCTGACAGTCCGCAGTAGGGCCGGACAGTCCGGGGCCGTATCCGCGGACAGTCCGAGACTCGGCTGTGTGTTGATTTCTAGTGCGTTTGCTCTCCCGGCTTTACGGCTTGGTTTTCGGACTTCTCGTTTGACCCTAGAGTTAACCAAGGAACTTCTCTAGGTATCTTTGCTACTTGTTAGCATAGATATTTAGAGTTTTCCCGACGTAGTCTTCCATCTACGTTTGGGAGTCGGTTTTTAGGGTCAAACTTGAGCCGGAGTTTTTGGCGGTTGGCTTGCTCTTGTTTGGTGGTGCCTCGCTGTGATCCTAGAGATCATCCACCCTCTTCTAAGGGTCGTGGGCATCACGTTTTGGTCGAAGCTTTTGGGGGTTGATTTTTGGGACAAAGGCCAAAGTTTCAAGAGAAATTTTTAGGCTCCCATTCACCTCCCCCCCTCTGGTCACTTTCTGGTAGAATTCTCGGTCCTTCAACAATAGAGTTCACAAATAATAATACAAGTTGAGTTCCACTTAATTTAGAAGAAACAACATAGCCTTCAAATGAATACCATAACATAAGTTGAAAAACTTTGCTAGCTTGAGTGACATCCTCCAACAACAGCATAAAGAGAAGAAGTGGGGAACTGTCAAGGCCACCGGCACTGGCCATCACCTTTCGGCAGACCTAACCTTCACCTGCAACAAGGTGGGATAAACCCTGAGTACTCGAATGTACTCAGCAAGACTTACCCGTCGTAAACTAAAATAAAGAGACACCAAGGAGTATGCAAGGCTGATAAAATAAGTGGAGATGGCTAACTTTATTTGCAAAAGGAGCTTAACTTAAAGGGTTCATCCTTTAATTATATGAGCAGTCATCTTTTATCCTATTTCTTAAACTCTAGGTTTTGCACCTGCACTAGAGCACTCACTTGAATCTAGCAAACAATAATATAATACCATATCAGGTTCACTTTGTCAATATTTTAGTTGAACCGTCAATGTCACATGGAGTTATATCGTGGTGAAGCTCGACATAGTTTCCCATTAACCGGGGGAGACGGCGACTCGAATCGGATTACAAACCAGCTGGCGAGAAACCTTTAATACAAACCCACACTTTCCCGTCGGGTCCATGCTTTGGGTCACTGCTCGATACTGTCCAGGTGGTAAACGTCGCGGTTCAAGCATGGACCGCCCAATTGGAACTAAACAATGGTCACGCGAGGCAGATCATGTTTCCATACTAGAGGGCATGACTCGGGTTGGCCCAAAAGCGTCTAACCGGCTTCGAGTCGGCGATTACAGCACTGGCACCCTAAGTAAAAGGGCGCTTTCAAAAATGAATGAGGGCCAACATCGATACAAACCTACACGATTCAACAGACGAATGCCCCCAAGTTTCCAAACTTGGTGCATTGCCTTCTAGTTGACCGTATTTCATTACAACTTAGGTTCTTTTCAACGATAGCAAAATATAGCCAACCGTGATTCGGTAATCACCCACCAGGGGCATTATGGTAACATCCTCTATTCACTACTTTATTAAGAAGGTTAAGCAGTTCTACATTTATGGGATAACAGGATAACAAGGTAGGTGTAAACAATAATCAAGGAAGGATAATGCATCAAATAGGATTCAATCAACTCCTATACCTAATGCATCACAATGTAAAATACTCAAGTAAATTAATTATAAAAACTGGGAGACTTAGAATGCTTCGGGGCTTGCCTTGGAACCAACACTAGGTTAGTGTTTGTTAGGTGATACTCGCTTGGCAAGCATCTCCGCTGCAACACTTGCTTTACTCCGCATCTTCGGGATAATCCACCAAACACAGTATTCGGGTTTAGCGTCACCGTCACATCCTTCATAATGTATCTATCGTTACCTAAATGAGATGCGCAATGCAAAAGTATGAATGCAAGGAAAACTCTTACGAAGCAACACCAGGCACACAACACAAGCATTACTAATTACTTCCCATAAGCAAACATGATAACTACTAAAAGAAGGCATAGCTCTAACACACAACATAGCATAATCATTCCAGCAGATTTTAATTATACTAAGGTATTAAACAAGGTTCATTAGGCATGTAGGAAGGTTAATTACAACAATAAATGAAGACTACATTACATAGATCACCCACTTGACACATGTATGCACATATAGCTTTCTACTTTAGTTAAGCAAGTTAACTAACATTATACAACTTATTTAATAATACATTGAGTTGATTAATTTAGAAACATGGAATGCACAAACTAAATATTATCAAGTCATGACATAGCATCAAGGATCACATAAACAATCTCAGACCTCTAACAAGCAACTTAGCTTTATTTGCACAGTTTGGACAACAAACAACAAGTACTTCATTTAAGTAAAACTGGAGCTACACACCTCGAAACAAAGTGATCTAGACTTTCTAGAAAGTTAATAAAATTATATACAACTTTGTTATTATCACTTAAGCATGATTCAGCCATTAAAAAGCCCAAACATAATAGGCAAGCACTTTTGTCCAAACTTTAGACAGAATATTATATTCATCTTCAAACAACCATAACTAGAGATCTAAAGCACCAAAAGACTTGACATAAGACTAATTAGAAATCTTATTAAGTTGTCTAAAACTTATTTATAATCATCTTAAGATGATTATGTGACAGAACCGACCAATTTATACCAGATTAAGCACCAAAACCTCTGCTTTCGCAAAGATTATCATGTACTTAAGCTCGTACAAACCCGGTAGTCCGAAAATCTCGAAGGATTTCAAATCATTTCAACATCAGCCAAGATCGTAATAGTTTAGTGAACATGCCCATAACTTACACCACAGTTGCACATAGTTCAAATACATCGGAGTACGAATCAATATTACAAACCATAGTTTGGAAATGGTAGCGGAAGCAACATAGTTTTAAAACATAAGTTGATTGGTTCACAATACGGTGCCATATGCCTGATCTGTCCAACAGAAGCATCAGGTGAGGATAAGAGGTGACCGTGCCCATGGTCTAATCATCTCCCGTAACTGGGTACAGGCAGTTCTTGCAGTAGCCATAGAAGCACTGGCCATGTGCAACAACAAGGGAATAAAACCCTGAGTACAAGAAGGTACTCAGCTAGACTTACCCGTCATAAACCAGAAATAAGTTGACAACAAGGAGTATGCAAAGCTGTATCTGGAGTTGGCTAGACTTACTCTTTTGCATAAAAGCATTTTCATTATTATTAGTCATCATTAGGGTATTGGCAGTCAATTTTATGTAATCAACCTGATTAACTAGATTTTCACCTGATCTAGAGCAAGCACTTGACTACTTATTCAAGCAAGAGTGACTATTTCATCAATAGCCTTCCAGATTCAACATTATAACCATCTTTAGTTCCATAAGTTCTACAGGTAGTGATCTAAAGTCAATTACTCATTGTCCAGGAGCGATGGCGATTATAATCGATTCCTACCCAGCTGGGGATAAAATGTTGTCCACTCGCTCGATCACACCTTGCCAGGTAGCCGTCGGCTGCCACTTAGGAAATTCGACAACACGATTCACGAGATGCCCATGGGCCCTTCTACACCGGGGGTTATCTCAGTGCCAAGTCACTCAAGCTATAACTGCCCACGGTCATGCCAGGTCGATCAGGCCCCGCCTGCCCTCGGACCATGCCCTGTTGCTTAGAATAGTTGCCCACGGTACAGCTGAGGCCCTGGGTGTTAGGCGTCAACATCTCCATCACCGGCTCGAATAACCTTACTCGGCTTCACGAGAGGTACCCACACCTCCTCCGTTAAGTGATTGACGCATTCAATTTGACTGAAGGGACACTTCCCGAAACGGGTCCTATGCGACACAGACGGGAGACTACTAGCACACAGGACCCATGTCTTGCTGCTCCTACATCCCGCCCGGTCTCATTTTAATTATGACATGGTTATCTTCATGATAGCACAGGCCAGTCATGAGCAGCATCCACCTATATGCGGGAGACAGGATATCACCCGACTTTTACCGGTCTAAGCAAGGCTAAGCATATAACGTGCCTAAACCTAAACAGGGATAACAAGATGTTATTTACAGTGGACAAGGTATAGTAGTAATGCATAAACGGTAGCAATCAATTCCTATAGACCTAATGCACAATCAATATCAGGTTAATTTGTAAACCGTTGCAAACCGTAGGAGTTAAATGCTCCGGGGCTTGCCTTTCTCGAAGTCAGACGGACGGTGGTCGCGGCACTCGGGCAGTTCCTCGGCGTCGGCTCCTCCGGTCTCCTCGGGCACTATCTCCTCCTGGCTCAGCTCTTCCTGCTGCGGTGGGTTCTGAGTCTCTTCTGCCGATCCTGTATGACGCATAATATGCATAAGTAGGATGAATGCACATAGATTGCATATGGGATGCGACAGGTTTAACAGTAATTCAGGAGATAAGCACATGTCGTCTACTGCATTCTCTTCAACAAGATAGTCAATATCATTAAGTTGACTCCTAACTACCTTGCTTCTAGATAATTCATTTTTAACCTTCCTAAATCAGTTAAGATGACACTTTACTCACCATACTTTTACCCACTTAATCGCTTGCCACATAATCCTACTTAAGCATGCTTATAACAGCAACTTATTACAAACAGTCTTAGACAAATCTACAAAAATTACTCTAGGCTAACAACATGTAAACCAACCCACTGTTAAATTTTCAAGTTGTTTGAACTTAAACACTGCCCTCTATGAAAAAGACAAATAATATGATGAAAAGGTGCTTTGAACTATACATCCTAGCATAAAGTGTCAAGAATCCGATTTCACATTTTTTCTCTGAACTTCTTAGCACAAGAACAGTCTACAAAAATTATCAGGTTCATATTCCTCATATTTTAATTACTACAAATTATACAAGAAAACAGTATTTAATCATTTTAATTGCTACTGCCAATAAATTCTACAGAGCATCTCCATATTCCATTTTTCCCAGAAACTACTCATCTACACAAACCTAACAAAATTGGAATCATATTTTTCTGAGCTACACTAAATTAGTTATGCATTTTCCAAGTTAACAGCAATTTTGTAAATTAATTAAAACCACACATAAAAGTATCACAAAATATGCATTTAACATTTTTCACAGGTAGCTTTATTCATTCTTAACACAACAAAATTTGTTCCGTATCATTTGGACTTAAAATGAGCCTTGCATGAATTTTTAAAGCCTTTAAACCATTCCTGCAAAACTGATTTAAAAGAAAACCGACCTAAAATGCTATGGGCACCCCACTTCAACCACCAGCAGATACAGGACAAAACGCTAAACACACCCGGCTACCCCGAGCGCTAGCGTACCCAGATTTTTCCCTTCTCCCTTCCACTCACTGCCAGCGGGCCCCGCGAATCAGGCGACCCCACGTCACCTGGTCAACGGGCCCACGCGTCGGAGGTAGAGCACACCCGCCGGAGTTGACCGGCGCTAGCTCGCCGGCGACGAGGTTTCCGGCGCAACCATCTACCCGGCTAGCTTCGTCTTCGCGAGGCGGACATGGTCGGCTAGGTCTCCTGGCCAGAGGTTCACCGGAGCAAGCTCGACGGCGACAATGGCAGAGCGGCGGCGCGGCAACTCGGCGGCGAGGCTTCACCTGGTTATTCCGAGGCTCGGCGACGCAAGCACTGACTCAAGCAGACCCTAAGCAACCTACCAGGGCAACTATCGAGCCTTGCCGACCTCGGCATTGCCCGGCGCCACGCATGGCGGCGGTCCGCGGCGGACATAGCCGTGGCACGGCTCAGTTCCGGTCGAAACACGGCGAGAGAAAGGTCTCCATCTAACCTTAAGCAACTACGGAGGTAGAGGAGGTGAGAACGGGGCTCTGTTGGAGGTGGTTTGGCCCGAGACGGCCAGACCACGTGAAGGTCATGGCGGCGGCCATGGCGAGAACCCGAGGCTGGCACTCGGCATTCCGCCGGCTAGAGAGGAGAAGAGAGGAAACCATCCCGAGCTGGTGAGAGAGGAGGTTAGGGCAGAGAGGTTGGCGGAAGGAATCGAGCGACGGTGCGTTGAGCGGTGAGTAATCGCTCGCCGGAGTTCGGCGGGCGGCGGCGGCGCTACGAACTGGAGGAGATAAGCATAGGAAGGAGGCGAGCGCGTGAGAGAGCAAGTGAGCGAGCTTCCGGTTGCACGCGCGGGCGAAGGAGGAGGCAAAAGAGATGCAGCGCTTGGGTGCATTGCGCCTGACCACTTCCCGTCGGGGCCGTCCTGACCGGGCGCGATGGCGGCCAGGCATCGGCGGCCACGCGGCGACGGCGTAGAGAGGGGACAGGGAGAGGTGTCGAGGCTAGCGGAAACCACGGGCGGTGGCGAGCGGCGGTTTAGGCGGTCTCGCGCGGCTGCGGCAGTTTTCGACGGTGTACGGCGCGCGGGCGAACGGCGGGCGCGCGGTGGAGAAGAAGGAGAGGCTGACGGGTGGGTCCCACTAGGGTTTAAACTAAAGAAGTTTTGTTCATTTCTTTGTTGCTCCATAACTTCCAAACTAAGCCGAATTAGAAAAAGGTCCTAAAAGCAAAGTTGCTTAGAATTTTGCAAGGAACAATTCATCTTTAAGGCTCAAGTCCAAATTCTGCTTAGGAAAAGAATTTTACTCCTAGCCCATTTTTCAAATGCAAGGAAAAACATTTAAAAGACCTTTTCTAAAAAAGTGCTTTTAAGCAAAGTTGTTCCTTTCATCAGGATCTACAACTTTGGTTTAGGGCACTTGGTCAGAAACAGGAAACAAAACATAGCTATACTAGGAGCTAAACAAAGACAACAACACACACAAATGCACATGTAAAGATGACATGCCATGCTTATGCTATGTCAAGTTATGCATTTAGGGTTGCTTAACACCTAGGGTGTTACAGCCCTCCCCTCCCTAAAGAAATCTCATCCCGAGATTTGAATTACTGACCATTTTTCATAAAATTGTGGATACACACAAAAAAAATTTCAAAAGGATCAACCTGAGACTTCAAAAGGGAAGAAAAACAATGATCAACCTGAGACTTCAAAAGCTGGAGAGGCAAGAAGGCATCCAACTGTCAGAATCTTATTAAACAAGTGGCAACGTTAGAAGGAGAGGGGCCGAATGCAAAGGGAAAGAGATGAACAGGAATATCAAGAATGGCTCGAAGAAGAAGAGTACAGGAAGTCCCGGGAAGAAGGAAAACGCATCAGAGATGAAGAGAAGAATCATTGGGATTGTCCTTTCTTCAGGCATTGTTGGAATGAAGGTTTAAAACTTCCTACTCTTCGCAATTGTCCAGAATGCAGTGATCAATAACAAGAGTATAGGCAGTCGAGAGACAACCGCCGATCTGTACATGAATGGTTGAGATTTGAAAATACAGATCAGCGCATAAAAAATGAAAATGTTCATAATCAGCTTGGAGCAGGATTAGCCGATCATGATCATCCGTGGCAGGAGGACAATGGTGTCCTGGTGGCTTGACCAGAAGCCAAAAAGGACGGGTTCAGAGGTTGAGAAACGATGAAACCCAGAAAAGAGATCCAATGTCTGGCAAGTCAAGCGAATAGCCGATAAGGGTGAGACATCGGCTAACATTGCTGCTCTTTTCATGCTACCTGCTGAATTTAGATCTTGTGATCAAGAAGAAGAATCCGATAATGAGGAAGCTGTTGCTCAATGGATCTATCAAGCAGAAGATGCTACATTTCAGAAACCCGAGAGGCATTCTCATTTAAAGGCTTTGTATTTGAAAGGTTTTATCGATGGAAGATCTTTGAACAGGATGCTAGTTGATGGAGGGGCAGCAGTTAACTTGATGCCATATGCCACTTTTAGAAAGCTTGGTAAGACCGCAGAAGACTTGACTAAGACCGATATGAGGTTGACCGACTTTGCTGGCAACGTATCGGTTACTAAAGGTGCTATATGTGTTGAGTTGACAATTGGCAACAAGAGTATGCCGACTACCTTCTTTGTAGTCGATGCAAAAGGATCCTATAGTGTGCTTCTTGGAAGGGATTGGATCCACGCCAATTGTTGCATTCCATCTACCATGCATCAGAATGTGATTCAGTGGATCGGTGACACCGTGGAGGTAGTGCCAGCCGATTCGACTGTTAGTATTGCTTATTCAGACCCTGATGTTTGGAACTTTGATAACATGGAGTGCTTTTCCGAAAGGATTCTCGAAGAAGACTTTCTCAAGACAACCAACGAGAGTCAACAGCCGATCTAAGCAATCGGCTTCAAAAAATGTTCTAGAGGATTAATTTACTAGCAATGATTCGCATCGATGCCAATGAACTAAGGCCGGTGTTGTGTCAGTCAAGACTAATGCCTTTAGAATTAGAGCAAGGAATCAACTTGTTGGATTTTATAGCCGATACTAATGTATCGCCTTTAGAATAAAAATAGCCGATATGTATGTATCGTCTTTTGATTTTAATTGATAGCCGTTACTAAGGAAGTATCGCCTTTAGAAGATTCATCAAAAGGAAAAGTTTTGAAAAAGTTCAAGCAATGCAATGCAAAGAAATATCAGGCAAACGATATTTAACAGAATTATTTAGCCTGACGATGCAGGGGCATACTGGTTGTTCAGATGTGTTCGGTCACCGGGTCGGATACACAAAAGGGACGTTAAAACAAACTAATCTAGATGGAGCCGGCTCAGGAGGTCCTCCAGGTGTGACACTTCCGTCACGGCGAGCCCCAGGGGTTGGAACTCCTCCACCAGCTCCCGGAAGTCCTCCCTCGTCCTGGCGCCGACAAAGGATGGAGAAACTTCCCTGGAGATCTCAGCACCGCTGAGTTCGGCTACGGCAAGGGCGAAGGTGGCGCCATGGCAGATGGAGTGAAGGGCCAGCTCCCTGATGCGCGTCCCGACATCATCCAGACGCGCCCGCAGATTGTCTCCCCGTGCGTTCACGAAGTCGGCAATTGTTGTGGCTCGCCTAGGGAGCCAATCGAGCTGCTGTTGGAGTTCTAAAATTGAATAGAAGAGAATAAATTCCAGAAAGATAGCCGATTCAATCGAATCAAATAACGAATCGGCTAAATATTTAGACAAGTGGTTGCCAACAAAGTCACTAGTGCTGTTATAATGAAGGCAATCAGAGTGACAAGTTGGGAGATTTGGGGGCATGTACCAGCAACCCTGGTGTCGGACGCCTCTAGGTGCTCGAGAGCACTATTGAGGCGAGTGCGGAGAGTCTCTCGTTCTTCCACAAGGCGGGCGGTTTGACGACGCTCCTCCTCCAGGAGGCGTCGGGTGTCGGCGATGCCCCGGATGAAGGCCCACGCGTCATCATCCAGTGCCAACCCGTGCCCTGATGGGAATTGGTTGGGGCCTTGGTCGACCGCCGGAGGAGAAGGACTGCGGAAAAATTAGGGTTTTTTCCCGGATAAATGAAGAACTTCGAAGCACAAGAAGGTGTTGGGGAAAGAAACTTTTACCCGAGCACGCGGCGACGGGTCGCTGGAGGACCATCTACGGACTCCGATGCCTCCGCAAGGCGTTTCCCGCGGTTATCCGCCATTGCTTCGGCCGCCAAGCGAGGAAGAAGAGCGTTTGGTGAGTGAGAAGAGCAAAGGCTGAAGAGTAAAAAGCAATGAATGCACGGTGTGTTCGAGAAGTCGGCGTCTGGCATTTATACATAAGACTCGAGAAGGTGAAAAGGCGTCAGCTCGGGGGCACCCTCGGATCTAAATCCTAAGGTGAATCGACTAAATAAGCTGTTTTTATATCAATCGACTAAAAGGTAGGCCATTCTGGTATTGATCGGCTAAAAGATAAGTTGTCTGGATAACATTAGCTGAATAGCTGATGAAGTTACAGAGTATTAAATAAAAATAAAGTATCATAACGCCAGTTAACCGATGAAAAATGTTTACAGAGATGAAACCAAAGGTCAGAGATTAAAGATAAACAGAATTACATGTTTGACAAAGATTTCAGAGCATTCAAGCGGATCGCATCTATTTCATCGATTTCTTTCTGATCTTCTTCAATGGAGCCTGGGATCGGTTTCTTCTTGGCTTTAATGTCCTGGAGCTCACCATGAAGAGTTGTTATCTTTTTCTTGTGATCGCGGAGAGCAACAGGGATGTTCTTCAGGCTGTCCTTTTTCGACTTGATTTGTTCATCAACAGATTGAAGCCTACTCTGCAGTTCGTTCCTCTCAGTTTCCAGAGATGACAGATTGCCGGTAAGAACAGTAGAATCTAAATTCAATTGATCGATAGCGTTCTTTTCGGCAACCATATCAGAAATGCAGCGCTGTTCACGTGCTGGCAGATGTGCTTGAGCCTCTCGTGCCCTGATTTTGGCTTTGACCTTGGAAAACTTTGACTCAAGGAATCCTATGTGGGCAACAGAAGACAAGATCTCTTTCAAATCTCTTGGTGTGCTATCTTTAATCAGATCAAAGATGTCCCTAACTCCTTTTGCATCATGCATCAAGTCAGCTGTGTTAACCTCCAGTAGGGGGATTAATGTTTGAAGCCGAGTCTTGATTTCTTCAGGAAGATCTCCTGAGGATCTAGCTACAGAAACTTCCTCTTCATCCATATAGTCATTCAAATTGAAAGGGATGACAGGGGAAGAAGTCTCTCCTTGCTCCTACACAGATAAGTAGATGAGTAATCACGGATGGGAAGCTATTGGAAGGAAAAGGTGATGTTGATTAAAGTACCTGACCAGAGGGGATGATTTGGAGCTCAGGAAGTACATCTGAAAAGGAATTTTTCATCAGCTCTCAAGAACATCCACAGTAGAAAATCAAGCTGTTAGCTAAAAGGTATACCTGGTTGGGGGAATTCTTGATCAGAATCAGGAAGAGGAAGTGTTTCAGAATCTATATGATAGGTATCCACCTGCTCCTGAGGCAACTCAATATTATGAGTACCA
Source organism: Coix lacryma-jobi var. lacryma-jobi (assembly GCA_009763385.1). Taxonomy (NCBI): domain Eukaryota; kingdom Viridiplantae; phylum Streptophyta; class Magnoliopsida; order Poales; family Poaceae; genus Coix; species Coix lacryma-jobi. The sequence continues at coordinate 103,482,584 of CM019822.1, read as the reverse complement.
GCTTGTTCCTGGGAATTAAAAGATAGGAAGAGTCAAGGATTTGATGATGAGAACAAGAAAAGACAAGTTTTCATTACCTTTGCATTGACATTTTTGATCAAAGATTGAATGCTTTTAGAGGTGTCCCTTTTCTTCTTCTTGGATATGACCTTAGCATTTGGCTTGTCAATTTTCTGTTTCTTGAAAAAGCCAGCTTCTTTTATGAAAGTGCTAAGGGTTTGATCATCCGGGAAGTCAGGAGCTTTCCTCTTCATCACAGTTTTGATTGTGGGGGCATCACAGCCAATCCTTGGATTTGGGCACCATATGTTGTAATTTATTTCTGGAGGATTCAAGGTGACCAAATCCTACAAAAATTTGGCATATATCAGAAGTGAGCAGTTGGTAAAAGTATGGAATTTGAGGACAAATTGAGTTATACCTCATCGGTTGCCTGGAAGTCTAAATCCAGTTTCAGACAGTAAGTGGCCACAGCTTTGTTAAAGAGATGGGTGCTCCATTGCTGCCACCAGTCCTGGAAAGAGACTGAAGAGAAGGGTCTACAGTTCCATTCCTCGACCATCTTCAGGGAAACAGATTTTTCCAGTTGGAGTATTCTGTCATACTCTAGAGCAGAGTCTACTACTTCCCTTGGCCTGAGTTTGTCAGCAAAATAAAGGGATGGAGGCACTTGGCCAAAACCAAATTGTCTGGCTGCCATGACAGGATGATAAAATTCATAAGACATGGGAGGCTTTTCTCTACCGTGCCTAATTTTAGTTGGTAGGAGGCAAGGCTTCATGATTTGGCACAAGATTTTCAAACCTTCATCATCACATTCTCTTTGAAATCTGAAAGTATATGGACTCTCAAAATCTGTGATATCTGGATACTAAAACCAACCAAGAATAGCAGTGGGGAATCCTTTGTAGAAGATCTTGAAAAAGAAGCAAACTGATTCATCAATAGATATCATAGCAGCAGCTTCTCCAAATGAAGTGCACCTTCTCACTTTGGCATCGTTGGCCAGTAGCTTTTCTTGGCTGTCTGGGTATAGTTTTGGAAAAGACAAGGATCTCAAGTCTGTGGTTATCAACATGTGAAGGTGAAGGTTAAGCCATAGTTGAAGCAGCCACCAGGGGCCTGTTACTGATGGGATACCTTCATTTTCCATCAGACTTTGGGCTACCCTATTCAGCATACTATACAGAGCGCCCAAGAGATATTTTCCCAAGGGTATATCTGAGGTTACAGGCAGTTTTTCTGCCAAAGCCAAGAAATTTGAAGTTGGGCCGCAACTCTGCCCACAGAATAGGTACTTCTCTAGCCACATGCTTAGGAAAATGATGTGTTCTTGTTCTGAAACACTGGACTGTGGAGTGTTGAAGGAAGTGATATAGCTGGACCACCCACCTTTTAAGTTTCCAAGCTTAATGGAAGGCTTCATCTGAAGACTATGTGGGTTAGTAAATCCAATGATGTTTAAGCCGGTCAGCATGTGCACATCGGCTAAAGTGGGGTCATAGGTCCTTGCTTAAACATAAAAGAGTTGAAAGTACCAGACCAGAAGTAGCAAGCAGCCTTCAGCATTTGCTCGTTCCTCTTCATGTCGGCTAAGGACAGAGTGATACACTGATCTAGATTGCGAAGAACCCACTCTGATTTTTTCTTGGCTTCTACCTTGACTAGCCAGTCCCTCCAACCTGGGATAATCGATGGCCAGTTCCTGAAGGGAGTTTTGCCCCAATGCTTTGGAGCGAAATCTGAATTTTTGAAGGGGACTCTCTGAGTTTCGGCAATTATAACTTCGGTAGGATCAAGATTGCCTACTGGACCGAGAAAGAAATTATCCGGGTTATCCTGAACCGGGATGAGGATCTGGTCGTGAAGCGCCTGAAAATTCAAAATTTGAGGAAGAACGCAAAGATGAAGGTTCACCAGAAGAGAAAGATGATGGGGACCTTAGATTTTACCTCAGGGATAGAATCTTGAGTCGCCATTTAACTCACGGAGACACTGGAGTTGAGCTCTTGAAAAGATTTTTCTCAAAATCAAGTAGCGGCGGACTTCTTTGAAGGTTAGGGTTTGAGAGCTGAAAGAAAGTGATAACGGTTGGAGAAGGATTTCGGCTGGTCGACTAAGAAATAAAGATAGTCGATCGGAACCTTAAAGAAAGAAGAATGACATTTTTGGAATAAAATAAATTTTATCCCAAAATTGGGGGGCATGTGTTTACACCAGATTTTGGGCCAAGAAGGTTACTATTTTGTAAACATAAACGGCCGGTTTATTAAGGAAAAAGATCGGCCTGGAAATATAAAAAGCTCGTGTGAGTCGAAGGTGACCCGGAAGCTTCAGGTGGACCAGCATGGTAGGCTTCGAAGACGTGTCGGACTCGACCAAGGAGTTCAAGTTCGGGTCATCTTTATTTTTCCTTTTTTGTAATTTACTAGTGTTAAAGCATGAGTCAACCGGGTTATAAATAGCTAGAAACCCAGATTTTGTAAGCATCCCCAATCAATCAAACACAACCGGCCATCGGCCAAAACCCTAGGAGTAGGAGTAAATTAGATCTCGGCGAGACCTTCAACCAGGCAGGGCTGCATCGGCATCGACCGTCCTCTGGTTTGCTTGTAAGTTTCACCAATGGCTTATGTCATCGTGTAATAAGGCTGCATTGGCATCGACCAACCTCTTGTTAAGCTATGGCATGGCTAGTTATCGGTCTAAGTTCGTCTTCTGTAAGACTGTCTTGACTCCGATCAATCTCTTACTTTAGTCGATCTTGACTAGTTATCGGCTCTATTAGTCCGGCAAGCTAATAGATTCATTAAGTTATCGATGTTATTTCATGTTTTAATCTGTTTATTTACGTTCTAAACAACATCTTACACAATCAAGATTGACAAAGTAGCTTGCGCCTAAAGGATGCTTTGTATCGGTTGTTCTGAGATTTATACGCTCATAACAAAGGGAATAGCCGATATAAGCCTCTCATCGACTATTTTCGTCAATCTTGATTGTTACATGTTGTGCGTTCGAGATATTCGATAAAACCGTGATCTGGTTCAAGAATAGATAGATTTGATCTAGCATATCTATTACGGCTGTATTTCTGAACCCCACTGATATATATGATAGATTGAGTCTGTTTGTCTTAGATCAAATCATGCTTCTTTCGGGTAGATCTTGTTCGTGCTTCATGGACCCTGTATTGGTTAAAATAACCGATCCAGTTATGCTCTCTTCATAATATGTTCTTTTAAGTGGTTTGAAATCAATGAATTTACTTTGTGTACGAGACGTGATCTAGCTTAAACATCATCAAGGCTGCATGGAGACACCCCACTGTTGATGTTTAAGTTATTTTATCGATCTATTTATTATTACGGCTGCATGGAGACACCCCACTGTTAACGAATAGAATTGCTCGTGCATTTAGTCGATATGTTGGTTTTATGCTGTTTGAACGTACATATAGATCTTTATCTATCAATGTCTCTTAAGCTTATCGGATGTTCGTTTATTATAAATATTTATCTCATACATGTTATAGCCGTTATGCTTCATATCTTTTTCATCATTTCACATACAATCTCATGGGAGTTGACTTTGTAGTCAATATCCTAAAGACAAATGGCTATATCAGAGCCGCATAATTTGGAACTGTCTGGCACCAAACCGGTAGGTTCCACGACCTGATGATCTTTTTTCTTCTCCTTGTCAATTATAGGTCAAATTGACTGGCACGCCCGAAGTCGATTCTGCTGAGAATCGGCACCACCACCTGTTGAAGGTCCAGGAGGTCAGGATTCACCCCATACCCCTCTAAGGACCGTGTTCTAAGTGTGTTGGCGCACCCGACATAGATTTTGAGTCAACAATTGGCCTCTAGGACTGCATGGACCACTCCTACAGAGTTTGGACTCATTTGGAGATTGTTTGCTTGGGGTTCTGGCCTTTTTATCCTCCTGACAGGGCCCTGATTTTCCTGGCATTGGGCCTTGTCCCCCTTGGCTCATGCCAGGTGCTTGTAAATGTTGTATCTTGTATGTTTTGGATCATGTTTTCGCAACTGCCCTCCTGTAAATGATGAATCACCAAAACTTGTGGATCTTTTTAGATATAAAAGCCCTGATTCTAAGTTTGGTGATCATTTCATGTGAGAGTTGGTGGTTATAAATAGGCATTAAGGACCGCCAACAGGCCCCTCCAGAAGGAGTGGTGTACCAGGTAGACTGGGAGGGACCCAAGAACTACGAGAGCTGGCTCTGCTGCTGTTGGGGTGGGACAGGAGGCGGCCACTGAAGCTGCTGCTGAGGTGGAGGTTGCTGCCACTGCCACTGAGGGGGTCCTCTCATGTTCCTCTCCATGAAGCTAAGGGTCTGGTGCTGAAGCGCGAGCATTTGACCGCTCCTGAGCCTGCTGCTGGGCAAGAGCCTGGGCCTCTGCTAGGCGCTGCTGCTCCTGTGCTAGACGCTGGACGTCCTGAGTCACTGTCCGCTACTACTCCTCCATCCGTGAAAGTATCGCAAGCAAAGCTGGGTCGGAGGAAGCAGTACCAGACATCCTAGCCTCTGAAGGGTACGAGTGGAACTGAGCATGAGGCAGGAGCTGGTAGTCCTCGTCAGAGCTGTCGGTGGGGTCCTCGGTGACAAACTCTTCCTCACCCTCTAAGTCTGCAAGCTCTCTCTCGGTGAAAACTCGGACTATCTCGTCCTGCTCTTGTGCTAACTCTGGCACGTCTAGACGCTGTCGAAAGCTGGACGGGGCTGGAGCTGCCTGCTGCTGCTGTCTACGGTCTCGACCGTGTCCAAGTAGCTGACTCATGTTGTACGCGGGGAACACGGTCGCTGTTCTAGTGAGGGACTGCCCTGGGTCACTACCGGTGGTGACAGCTACCTTGTAAAGGATATAGGAGAACCAGTAGGCGTATAGTAGCTGCCTTCGGGCCTTGATGCCCTCTGCGATGGTATCCTCCATCTCTGACAAGATGACGTCCCAAATGTCGAACTCCTGCTGACGAACCTTGTACGCAAGTAACCATAGCTGGAGTCTGGACAATCCCACTCTAAAGTCGACCCTCGGTAGCAAGGTACACCGAAGAACCTCGTTGAGGATCTGAGTCGTAGCGGTGAGATCCCTAAGCGCGTGACTCGAACCCTCGTCGAAGGGCTCAGTGAAGCACGGGCGCACCAAGTAGGTACTGGGCTGCTCTCCACCGTGAGGGCATCGGGGTGGCTTAGTCCTGCCCTAGCACAGGGTGTGGATCCGGGTCTGAGAGTGCTGAAGTCCAAACCACTCTCGGATCTCTGAAGAAAACAACCTGTAGTGCTCCCCTCTAAAAGCGAACTCAATAGTCTCGTGGTCAGGGTGCACCCACAGTGAAGCGTAGAACTGAAGAACCCAATCCTCAATGTAACTGCCCGACTGCCCCAACAGGTTGCTAGACTAGGTAAGTATGTGAGAATGGGGCGGATCGGCTCACCAGCTGCCCTGACAACTGCCTCTAAGCTGCACACTCTCTGGGACCTCAAACTGATGCCGGTGTTCCTAAAACCCTGATAGAAATCCTCCTGCAGCACTGTGAAGAAGTCTGGGCTGGCCTGCTCCTGGCGCTCTCGCAGAAACCACTGCTCCACTGGTACAAGCCTGAGAGTCTGGATCTGCGAGCAGGTGGCCGCGCGGAGGTCAAGTCATGGAATCGGCGGCGGTACACGTCTCGACGGAGCACGTGCACCGCGCAAAGGGACCTGGGGCTGGGGAGGCACCTCAGTCCGGCGATGAGACGACCGGCGCCTGGGCTGCTTCTCTGGCACCTCCTCCTCTACCTCTGCTGCCTCGGCCTTTGCCTGGCCCTCCCCTGAGCACTGCGGCTCGTCCACTGGGTTTGAGAATGCAAACCTGTGCCCGGCAATCATAAGTGTCTGAAGGTGAACTGTGTCGGCGCTCTGTCTCCTCAATCACACGCCGCTGGTCGGGGGTGAGTGTATCCTTGATCCTCAAACCACCACTGCGGCCTCCCCTCTCAGCTCACTCTGCTGCCTCTGCAACTGCTCTGGCTTGATCGGCCTCTCGCTGAGCCCTGGAGCGCTTACGGCGCGTAGTCAGCTTTGCCTTCCCCTTCTCAGCACGAGTAGGTGGAGGGTGTGGAGGAGAATCCCTCGGAGCACCACCGACGTTCTTGCAGCGCATAGCTGACAAGAACAGAGAAACTACCGCTGAAAGCCTGGACTATCACTGAAAGAAAACCACTACCAACTGAAACCCCTGACAAGTCCGCTAACACTGAAACACGGACAGAAACTCCCCAACACTGACAACCTCTGAAACTGACACTCGCGAGGCTTGGCCTCGATCCATACCTGCGGGCTTGGCCCCGGGTTCACTGACACTGCCAACGATCAATCACTTGTTGCTCAAGGCCCTAACTCGCTGCACTAGAGAGATAGGAGTACAAATAAGAACATATATATGCTAGAGAAGAGTGAAACCTATGAAAGCAAAGCAATGGGGATACAAAAGGAATTGGCTTTGCTACCTGTCGAACGAACGAACAAAACCGATAAAGAAGGAGGTGAGTCGCCGACGTTCTAGAGTCCACACGTCACGCCAAGGAGGTCTGCAAAAGTTTTAGGCGAAATGGGGGTCAAAACAGTGAAGAACTGCCTTTTGGACATTTTGTCGAGCACCTTGGGGGCATGGATGCGGATGAGGTGGGGAGGAGCTCACGGTGTGGGGGTCTGCTGGCCGGGGAAGAAGCTCGCCGGAGATAGAGAACTCCAAGGCTGTCGAAGACGAACTCCGGCGAGGCGATGAGAGTCTCCGGCGAACTCCGGCGGAAGGGCGCACAGCGCCGGCGAGGGGAGCGGCTCAGGCTCGGTCGAGTAGTGGGCGGGGGCGGGCGCGAAGGCGGACTGCAGCGTAGCGGCGGCCGACGGCGGAGGAGTGCGAGATACTGGCGAGGCGGACGGTGGTGGGAGAGCGTAGCGCTAGGGTTTGGGAGCCGAGGGCGGCGGCGCTCGGGGTTCAGGAATGTGCGGGCGCGATTGAGACGAAGACGAAGATATGACACATGGGACCCGACCGTCGATGAAAAGAACGAACCGCGCCGCTTAAAGGAGCATCGGACGCGCCGATGTGAACACATCGGACGCTCCGATGTCCATCCAGAGAGCTCCAAAACGGGCCAAATCGCATCGGACGCGTCCTAAGCCTTGGCAGCGTCCGATGGGGCATCGGACGCGCCGATGTTGACACATTGGATGCTACCCCATCACTGTTTCAGCCGGAGCTGCCTACAGTGGGGGCATCGGACGCTAGGCTCAGCATCCGATGCAGCGTCCAATGTTGCATTTTGAGCAATTTTGAAGGTTTCTGTTGCGGCTCCCTCTCCCAACCAAGTTCCAACTCAAATAAGAGGCAAATAAACACCAGTTGGAACCTAGTATGAGCATCCTCTCATAAAACCCTCAATTTTATAAATATTTTGCCATAGGCTAAGTATCTTTTTAGATAAAATAGTCGATAAATCTGGCGAGGAGACAACATGCGGCCACCAAAACTAGGGGTCTTAACCATTAGGAGCCTCAAATGCTCCCCCTAGCGGTGGACGAACACAGCGGTTGCTCAAGCTTAACCAAATAACAAGAACAACCAACACACATGCAAATGCAATGCAATACGAAATTTGAATCTAGGTTGCTTGTCGTGTTTGCTCATGGATAAGCTTCTTCACACGCTTTTTAGGGCAGTTATCTTAACCACGTCTGACAAACCTATGTGCATAGCATAATTTAAACATGGCATATGATACAATGTAATGCAAAGACAACCACCATTCACCTTTTGACAAAGTTACTTAGATCAAGCACATTAAGCTCACTTCGCAATCTACAAAGGATGCTCTCATCTAGGGGTTTGGTGAAGATATCCGCCAATTGATCTTCGGTTCTAACTCATTCTAGAGATATATCTTTCTTTGAAACATGGTCTCTTAGAAAGTGATGGCGAATATCTATGTACTTTGTACGAGAGTGTTGAACTGGGTTGTTAGCAAGCTTAATCGCGCTCTCATTGTCACACAACAAAGGTACCGCTTCTAAAACTACACCATAGTCTAGAAGGGTTTGTTTCATGTAAAGGATTTGTGCACAACAAGCTCCCGCGGCTATGTATTCTGCCTCGGCGGTAGACAAGGCCACACTATTTTGCTTCTTCGAACTCCATGAAACTAGTGATCTCCCAAGCAAATGGCACCCTCCGGATGTGCTCTTTCTATCAATTTTGCAACCCGCGTAATCTGAATCAGAATACCCAATGAGTTGGAAGTTAGCTCCTTTGGGATACCAAAGGCCAATGCTTGGGGTGTGCTTTAGGTACCTAAGGATTCTTTTTACGGATATGAGATGTGATTCCTTAGGATCGGCTTGAAACCTAGCACACATGCTCACACTAAACATGGTGTTGGGCCTAGATGCGGTCAAATATAACAAGCTATCAATCATAGAACGGTAAAGAGTTTAATCAACCGAGTTACCTCTCTCATCTAGGTCGAGATGACCATTTGTTGGCATTGGAGTCTTGATAGGCTTGCAATCATTCATATTGAAGCGCTTGAGGAGGTCTTTTGTATACTTCTCTTGTGTGATATAAAAGTCCCCTCCTTCATTTGCTTGACTTGGAAGCCTAGAAAGAACATGAGCTCGCCAATCACGGACATTTCAAACTCCTTCGACATCAAATCACCAAATTCCTTGCAATATTCTTCATTTGTTGACCCAAAGATGATATCATCGACATAGACTTGACAAATGAAGATCTCTCCATCAAGCTTCTTGGTGAATAGTGTGGTGTCGACCTTCCCAATGGTGAAGCCCTTCTCAATGAGGAAGTTCCGGAGGCGCTCGTACCACGCTCTAGGGGCTTGCTTGAGCCCATATAGCGCCTTGGACAACCTATAAACATGATTAGGATATCTAGGGTCTTCAAACCCGGGAGGTTGATCAACATAGACTAGTTCATTTATGAAGCCATTTAAAAATGCACTTTCCACATCCATTTGATATAATTTAATGTCATGATGCGATGCATATGCAAGGAGGATACGAATGGCTTCAAGTCTTGCAACCGGTGCAAAGGTCTCTCCAAAATCTAAGCCTTCAACTTGAGAGAACCCCTTTGCCACTAGCCTTGCCTTGTTTCTAACAACCGTGCCTTGATCATCTTGCTTGTTCCTAAACACCCATTTGGTTCCAATGACTCTTGCACCTTTGGGTCGCTCTTCAAGGGTCCAAACTTGATTGCGGGTGAAGTTGTTCAATTTTTCATGCATAGCATTCACCTAATCCAGATCCTTTAGAGCATCATCTACAATGGTCGGCTCAACAAGAGAAACAAAGAAGTGATGTTCCATAAATGAAGCAAGTTTTTGAGATCGATCATTACACCCCTTGTTGGACTCCCTATGATGAGATCTTGAGGATGAGCTTGTAGTAGAGGAGTAGTCCTTCGGTCAGCCATTTGAGGGGCCGCTTGTGGAGCTTCAACATCATGAGCTTGTACCACCATTTGATCATGGGAGACATAAGTATCTTCATTTGGTTCTCTCCCATCTTTATCATCATCTTGTGGTACATTTGATGAGGATGGCTTGTCAATGACTTACACATCATCATCATCATCATCATCATCATCATCATCTTTAGGCTTGATTGCTCCAATCGGCATCTTCTTCATTGCCTCCCTCAATGGTTCATCACCTACATCATCAAGATTCTCATGTGCTCCTTGAGAGCCGTTAGATTCATCGAATTCCACATCATATGTTTCTTCTACCATCCGGGTGGCATGGTTGAGTACTCGATATGCTTTGGACTTCAATGAGTAACCAACAAGAAAACCAATATCACATCGGCGTTGAAACTTCCCTAGGTGTTGGTGCTACTTGTAGATGTAGCATTTGCACCCAAACACTCTAAAGAATGATACATCCGGCTTCTTGTTGTTGAGTAGCTCATAGGGGGTCTTGCCAAGGAGACGATGGGGGAACAATCGGTTGGATGCAAAGCAAGCGGTGTTGATTGCTTCCGCCCAAAATCTTTCCGGTGTAGAGTACTCATCTAACATTGTTCTTGCTAGGGTGATTAGTGTGTGGTTCTTCCTCTCAACTACCCCATTTTGTTGTGGTGTGTAAGTTGCGGAGACTTCATGCTTGATCCCAACTTCATCACAATATAGTTGAATGTTGGTGTTGTCAAATTCCTATTCGTTGTCACTTCTTATCTTATTGATCTTCAAGTCAAACTCGTTTTGGGCTCTCTTGGCAAACTTCTTGAATGAAGGGGTTGCTTTGGATTTGTCATGAAGAATGAACACCCAAGTGTATCTAGAATAATCATCAACAATAACTAGGCAATAGAGATTTCCACCCAAGCTAGCATATGTTGTTGGTCCAAACAAATCCATGTGAAGTAGCTCCAACTCTCTTGATGTTGATACAAAGGCTTTGGTTGGATGAGTATTTGCAACTTGCTTGCCGGCTTGACATGCACTACACAATTTGTCCTTCTCAAATTTGACATCCTTCAAGCCTCTAACCAAATCCTTCTTCAATAGCTTGTTGAGAGTGTTCATGCCAACATGTGTCAATCATCTATGCCATAGCCAACCAAGCGGTTGCTTTGTGAACAAACATGTCTTCAAGTTGGCATCTTCGGAGGAGAAATCCACTAGATAGAGTTGAGATTGTTGTATCTAAAGCCTTGGAATATCACTTGAGAATCATCCTTCTTTGTCACAACCACTTCTTTCTCGGTGAATAAGCATTGAAAGCCAAGATCACATAGTTGCCCAACGGATAGCAAGTTGAAGCTCAATGATGCAACTAGAAGCACATTGGATATTGTATGATCATTTGATATTGCCACTTTGCCCAAACCCAAAACATTACCCTTTGAGTTGTCACCACATGTAATCTTTTCTTGGTCATTGACATTCTCTTCTAGTAAGGTGAACATCCGAGGATCACCGGTCATATGTTGTGTGCAACCACTATCAATCACCCAATGAGATCCACTGGTCTTGTAGTTCACCTACACACACAAGAAATCAAGCTTGAGCTTTCGGGACCCAAACTTGTTGAGGCCCCTTAACCTTCTCTATAAGTGACTTTGCAACCCAAATTTGTTTAGGCCTATTCTTGTTGGGAGGCCCCATGAACATGACTTTCACTTTGCCACTAGAATCTTGTCTAAGCATGTAGTGAGCATTGAAAGCAAAGGGCCTAGCATGCTTAGGCAAGGCTGTGGGTGGTGGTGCTTCAGAATTATGTGTCAAGTGTCCTTCTTGACCACACTCAAAGCATCTTCCCAACTTCTTCTTTTGCTTGGGCTTCATGTTGCTCTTGCATTGCTTCAACCTCTCTTCAAGGTAGCCAATACCACTTCTATTTGTCTTCATCACGGTGTTCATGAGTAGCTCACTTTGAAGACATTGACCCTTTGTGAAATTCTTCAACCCGGTGGCTAGGTGCTCTTTTTCTTTCTTTAGCTTGTCATTTTCTTGTTGGAGTTCCATTTGGGATGGTGTCATCTTGTAGTCCCTCTCCATCTTCAATCTCTTGTTCTCTTCTTTCAACATGTCAAGATCAAGTGCCATGCTATAGTCTTCATCATGAGTTTCAATGACAACTTGCTTGGTGGTTGCTAGCTTCTCTAGATCAATCTTGAGCTTTGCATTCTCATTCTTGATCTTGATGTAATCATCATAGTTATCGGTCACAACCACTTTCTTGTCCTTGCTACTAGCTCTTTGCTCATCATGCTCACTAACCAAATCCTCACAAGATGTTGCTATATCACACTTAACAACAAGGTTAGGAGCATCATGTGTCTCATGGGAAAGTAAATCATAAGCAATAACAAGTGCATCATGATCAACTTAAACTTGAGTTTATTGTTCTTTGAGCATGGCATAACTAGTGTTGAGCTCACTATGCATCTTATCAAGTTTCTCATTTTTAGCTTTGAGCTCTTTGTTAGAAGACTTGAGCTCCTTGATAGAAGATGACATACTAGCAAGTTCATTTTGTAACTCATCACTAGCATGGGTAGCATTGTTGTACTTATCAACAAGAGATTCATTATCACGAACAAGCCTTTCATTTTTAGCTCTAGTTTTTCTTATGATTTTAGAGTAGTTGTTTAGCAATTCAACAAGTTCATCATAAGAAGGAGCTTGGAACTCTCCATCACTCTCATCATCACTAGAGTCATCATCACTTTGTACCTTCTGGTCACCCTTTGCCATGAAGTTGTAGAGGATGATGGCGACGGTGGTGGTGGTGGTGTAGAGGTCCCAATCACTAGAGGGGCCACCTTCTCCTTCTCATCATCACTATCTTCATTAAATGAGCCACTGGAGGAGTCAATGTTGGTGAGCCAATCACCAACAATGTAAGCCTTGCCACCTTTCTTGTGGCATTGCTTCTTCTTGCCATCCTTCTTCTTGTAGGGCTTCTCACTTTTCTTCTCATCTTCAGTTGATGAGTCATACTTCTTGCCCTTGTTCTTGTTCTTGTAGTTTTCTTTCTTGGGCTTGGTGCATTGATGAGCAAGATGGCCAAGATCACCGCAATTGTAGCAATCCATTTCAGATAGTGGCCTTCTCTTGCTACTAGTGAAGAACTTCTTCTTTCTTGAGTCAAAGTTTATCCCATTCTTGTGAAGCTTCTTCAACATCTTAGTGGTCTTCCTCACCATGAGAGCAATGTTGGAGTCATCTTCATCATCATTTGTGCTCTCATGATGCACCTCTATTGCCATGGACTTGCCCTTCTTGTCATGACTTGCTTTGAAGGCCAAGTCCTTCTTCTTGTTAGTGGAAGAGCCACCACTTGGTGTGATGTGCATGTACATCTCATGAGCATTGATCTTTCCCAAGACTTGAGTTGGTGTAGCGGTGGAAAGATCACTTTGATGAAGCACCGTCACAATGTGTCCATATTTGTCAATTGGGAGGACACAAAGGATCTTCCTCACAACATGATATGGTTGCATTTGTGTGAGGCCAAGTCCATTCAATTCTTCTATAAGAACATTCAATCGTGAGTACATTTCATTTGCACTTTCATGAGCATGCATTTCAAAGGAATTAAGCTTTTGCATGACAAGATGATATCGTTCCTCACGCTCACTCTTAGTTCCCTCATGGAGCGCACAAATGTTCTCCCATAATTCATGGGCGTCCTTGTGGTTCCGAACACGATTGAACACATCCTTGCAAATGCCTCTAAAGATGATGTTTTTGGCCTTTGCATTACACTTTTCATTTTCCTCCTCATGTGGAGTAAGATGAGTGGCGGCTTGGCGGCATTTGACATCTACCACCTCTAGGTACGACTCCATACGGATTTTCCAATATGCAAAGTCGTCTCCCTCGAACATGAGAGGTGGTCCATCACCTCCGGACATCTTAACTCTAGGCGGTTAAGCCTAAATCGAGAGCACGAGGCTCCGATACCAATTGAAAGGATCAAGATGCCCAAGAGGGGGGGTGAATTGGGCTTTTCTAAACTTTTTGCAAGAATTAAAACCTATCAAGCCCAATTAAATCCTTTGTGCTTTCAAGTGTGTTTCTTTAAACTCTACCGCACAAAAGACTATACCTATTCCATTCCTACTCTAGCATGGCAATTCAATTATTAAAGAACAACAAGTAAATTGCGGAATTGAATTGCTCAAAAGTAAATGCGTATGTAAAGAGAGTAGAAATGACTCGGTGACTTTTTCCCGAGGTATCGAGGTGTCGGCACACCCCCTAGTCCTCGTTGGAGCACCCGCGCAAGGGTATGGCTCCCCCTTGATCCTCGCAAGGATCAAGTGCTCACTATGAGCTGATTCTTCGCCGCTCCGGCCCGGTGAATCGCTCACTACCGGTCACAACTTCACTTGGGTCACCCACAAAGCCTCCGGATGATCACCAAGTTTCTCGATCGCCACCAAGCCGTCTAGGTGATGTCGATCACCAAGAGTAACAAGCTAGAACTCTCACTTGACCAAGCCAAGGCCAAAAGAGATGGGTGGATGCACACTTGCTACTCAATTCTCACTAGGAGGTCACTAATTCTCACAATTAGCAATTCTCTCAACCTCACTAGGGCTCTTGCTCTTCCTTGCACTCACAAGGTGTTTCTCAGTAGGTGAAATGGGCAAGAACACTCTAATGGAGGAGGAGTATAAATACTCCCCCCAACCGGCCATCCAAAAGAGCTTTGAAATAGTACAGTTTCACGGGCATCGGACGCTACGATGCCCTCGACCCAACGGTCAACTGTACTTTTCTGACACACGATTTAAAGGAGCATCGGACGCTGCCTTTCTGACACACGATTTAAAGGAGCATCGGACACTGGCAGCGTCCGATGCCTCTGCCTCGGACGCGTCCGATGCAAATTTTACCTCTCTGCAACCTCCCTGCAGAACAGTGGCACGGGCGCGTCCGATGTGACAACATCGGAGCATCCGATGCCATGCACCAGATTCTCCCAAGTCTAGTGAGCATCGGACGCGCGTCCGATGCCCACCAGGCCAGCGTCTGATGCCCTTCTGAGGGCCGAAACAACTTCGGATCGCGATGCCGCCTTAACGACCTTTCATCCTTACGACATAAAGGCTCTCTCTCAGCTACCTAGGGCTATGAAATAACAAGTGTGCACCACACCTACCTCAATAGACTCATCTAGGTCAAGCTACTGATTCACGCTCCCCTTTATGGTACGGCCAAAGGAAAAATAAAGACCTAAGACTACTTAAGTGTCCTCCAACACCATATGACTCTTAGCCTAGCCTATCACCGTCTTCGTCGTCCGTCCTTTGAAAACCGAATCGATTTCCATCGCCAGGGGACATGAACTCCATATGCCCGTATCATCGCCATTACCGTGACCTAACTCATTTCTGCAAAACACACGCTAGTCACAGTAATCTTGTGTTTGATCCAATCACTAAAACCCACTAGGGGCCAAGATACGTTCAGATAGAAGGAAGCATGCCAGACTAGGCCTGGTCTTCAGCGAGGAGGGAAGAGAGGAAGCAGGCCTTCGGGCCGAATTGGAGAGAAGGGAGGAAGGAAAAAGAAACTTCTTTTCTTTTATTTGAACTGCTTTCAAAATGCATATTCAAATCCAATTTGAATTCCTTATGAATTTTGAACAAGACCACTCAACCAAAATTAAATCCAATGCAACATCATGAATGCTCAAACATATTGCTACCTTACAATAAATTTTAATTTAATGAAAAATGTATTTTTCCCTATATTTTATGTGCACAAAAAAATTTAATAATTAAATTATTTTAACTCTATTTCAGAAGATGCAAATTTTAGGGTGTTATATGATTTATTCCCCATAGAAACCACACTCACCCACCAAAGTGAGCTACAAATAACCACGACACTATTCCAGTAAGCTGCGGTCTCAAAAAAGCACCACTGTACCCAGAGGCGGACCGACTGCCATGAAGGGTCAAGATTTAAACACTTCCCTTCTTGGGCTTACTCTTCGTGCCCTCGGCGTCCCCCATACATCTCCAATACGGTGTGTGCGGATCGAATTCTGGAGCAAAATAGTGTGCGGCTTCATGGTCGGAATGAGTTATCCTTCTAGCTAAATATGGGGCATGCATTCAACATGACAAGAGGGCCGCATAATGATATTGTTCCCAACCGACACGGACAGAAGTATTGTAGTCCAAACCCTACAAGACTCTACCCGATCACATTTATCCACAACACTCGGTTATTTCACATGATGACAACATGTGCCTAGAAGTGACGAAGTAACCACCTTTCTCTCGCAGGTGACAGGAAAATCACCCGACTTCTATTGGTCTAAGCATGGCTAAGCATATAGATCGATCCTATACCTAGCAGGGTAAACAAGGATGTTGTCACCATGTGAATGGTTCCAAGTAATCAAGATAGGTTCCAAGTAACTCCTATAACTTAATGCATCAATCTTAAGACAAGTTAATTTAATTGGCAAATGTAGGAAGTTAGATGCTCCGTGACTTGCCTCTTTCAAATGAGCTACGTTGATGATCCGGGCACTCTGACAGTCCTTCCTCTAGCTCCTCTTCCCCGGGTGCCTCCTGCACTGGCACCTCCTGTGAACCTCCACTTCTGGTTCCTCGGGGTTCAACACGTGTGTTTCCTCCTGCGATCCTATACAATGCACATGCGTATGTAAGAAATGCATACGTCATAGTTGTGTAATGAACGAATGTTACATGTGAATAAACAGTTGTACTCTCATGTGACCGAGTACGTGCATATCTCTTCTCTAGTTGTGTTAAACACACAACAAGCAAGACATACACTTACAAACACACAAGTATTTTATTCATGCAACAAGACACAGATCCCACAACCATACAAACACATGACTATAAGCTGGCCTACGTAGACCTATCAGCAACACATATAACTTGAAGGCATATAAATCATCATAATGATTTATGTTGCATTTATTATATTTAATTAAGCATATAATATTAAAAGCATATAACAGGAGCAAGTATTTCCGGTGCTTAGAACATTCTGAGAAAATTATAGTAGCTCTGTCATGCATACTGGAGTCTACTATAAAATTTTACCTCATATTATTGAGCACACTGTCCTACACAAAAAAGACAAACAGCAGGAGATAAATGCACATGAAAATACTTTATGCAGTGAAAAGTGTCAAACACTAAAAATACTTTATATCTTGCAAAACAAGCGAGAGCACCAAAACTTATAGAACTTGTTAATTTAAACCACTGTTTCTACATTGATGACCGAAGTTATGGATAAATGTAGGTTATACTTATGATTTATAGTTGGCGTTAACGACTGTCAACGTTCATCTTCTTGGGAAACTGGACCGACGTAACGCTGACAACTACGTGTCCAGGGGATGCGTGGAAGACAACGTTGACAAGACAATACATCGTAGTTGTGGACCGACCCAACTACGCTACTTTGCGACTTTCCTGCTCGGGTTTTCCAATAAAACAACTGTTGGAGTTGCTCGATGACCAGCTAAAAGTGGACAAAATCAAGACCCCAAACACCAGAAAGCAACAAGTATCATTGTTAGACAAGCTTGAGGGCTTCTGTGGATGTCATACCTCTGGATATCTGACAACAAGTATTAGTGGCCTAAGTCAGCTCCGGATCCAAAGAGACCCGACGACGGATGACAGGCTCTACCGAGTTCTAGGAGAATACGAACACCCGAGTCGGTCTAGACCGACATGATGATGATGACGAACACGCATACCCTAGCTTGGAACCCAAGTTGACCTTGAATATAAATAGCTAGCAACCCTCTATTGTAAATATCCAATCTTTTTTTATAGGCTTTAGCCATATTGTTATCACAATCTCACAGAATATAGCAATACAAAAGTACCAACTGGATGTAATACTTTTACTCACTCTACGAGGGACCAAACCAGTATAAATCTCACTAGTAATTTGCGCACGCCCATGCGCGCGCATGACCTTTGTGATTTTATTTGACAAATGGAGTAACATTGATATTGAAGCAGTAAACCCACATAAACAGGAAGAACAAAATGAATAAACGTGGGATGTCCAAACACTACATACGGAGTACATATCACATAAAACAGTGATGGTGCCCAGATACTACTTGTATCTTGCACTAGATAGTTCTACACCAGGATGCAAGATGTCCAAATGGTACATAGTTATACATAAAATAGTCACAGTAGCACATGATCAGGCAGTCTGAGACGACATAACACAACATACTCAATATAACAAAAATCACAGTAGCACATGATCAGGTCTCAGGAAACTGGCATCCAGCTTGTGAGGCTTCTTTGATCTTGATGGTGCTAATAAAGCTTCCAGCTTCGATCTGACTCAAAGTTGCGGGTCGGGGAACAATAATTTGTTTAGATCACCAAAATTGTCAATGCATGTTACGTCAGTGCAAGCATGGCCTAAAGAAGCATGCAGTTATACATCTGAACAGGTAAGCCAGTTCCTCAGAGAAAATGTTGTATGATGAGGAGCCACTATGAATCCTTGCACGATCAAGCTCCTTATTCGCTGCATAACATGTTGAAGCATGGTTACCAACTGCTACTGTATTAAACGTCTCGGATTTAGCCATTTAGGTGAATGTTACATTTATGTTGTTGCTGATAAGCCTCTTTAAGTACTTCCCTATCAATGCCCAGTTCTTGCACTGATAAAAAATAACAAGAAGTGATGGTCAAGATAAGTGAATATGCTATATAAGAGAACGGGTTATCTTGAATATGCCATTCTATACCTTTTCCCTATAAGGTCAACAGAAGTACTATCTAGCGATTTAGCAGCAGCATCTTTTCCATGAATGCTTGTCAACCAAGTCCGCCTATCAATAAATAGAAGCACAGGTGATTCAGGGATAAATGAGCTGAAATAGGTAGCATGTGGCAGAGAGATAAAAAGTTTCATGGGTTGAGGGTTAAGTAGACAACCCTTAATAGGTGAGGGGGTTAAGTAGACTTTTTCCAAAAGTCATACCTGTTCGACATCATCATCCCCCACGATTAGCATCTTTTTTAGCAGTACAGTATTTATTCTTCCCTGATTCATCACTGCATAGAAACATCTAACACCCACGCTAGCAGGTACTGCCCCACATCAGACAAGAAGACTCGGCAATGAGACCTCCATCACCCAGCAGTCAAGACTGCATAGCCAACTGTTGCTGCTCTCTTGCTAACCTACTTTCCAATCCTAGGTGCTCTCGCAACAACAGAAACGGCTGCATTGGCAACCTTCCTATACATAACGACACCCTGGAAATTATAATCTACATCTACAACATCAAAAAAGAAATGTCCTGCAGAGCAGCTGCTCTTAGCCAGGACCAGAAAATCCATCGGCGGGTGCTCAAAAGAAATAACCACGACATGGTGCCTCACTGCCAGAACAGGGCACATAAATCTCAACGCCATAGATAGGAGATCCATCTCCGGCCACCTCAAACACCAACCAGTACCAGCGACAGGTATGATGCGTGAACAACAAACGATCCCTTCCGTGAAAGCTAAAAACGTGAAAAAGGCAAAACATTGTTTTTTTAAAAAAAAACTAAACACAAGAACAAGACGAGAAAAAACAAAAAAAACTAAACACAAGAACAAGGCGAGAAAAAACTGAGGCAAAAAAGAAAGTAAAAACAATCAAAATGCCAGACACATCTTGGGCAATCTCGTTAAAAGCTACCAGAATGTAACACCACCACTATCGATGACGCAGACCAGCGCGAACGCAGGCAGCACCAGGCATCCGCACAGGTCCGGCGCGGCTCCCTCACACGTACGGCTCCGCTCCTCCGCAGCTCCACCGCACAACCAGATTCGATGACACCCCGAACCCCCTTCAGCACCTAGAAACCAAGTACGGCTGCGGCGAGCCGCGTGGAGAGAGGGCATCATAGAGGCGCGTTGACGCAAGGTGTGTAATTAGTGGCAATTGCGGGTAATTTCTATCTAACTCTATAGCTACGTAAAAAAGTCCATTCGTGGAGCACCCCTTGAGGAGATTCGTCAAATCGGTGAATCTGATCTCTGTATTCATTTTTTGGTTGGATCTAAATTTATTGGATCTATACTGTTTGGAAAACTTTTGGTGCAGTGAAACTAGCTTTGGTGAATCTGAAGTTGGAGGAGCTGTCCCCAACATCCCCTAAATATCCAACGCGTCGCTGATCAGCAGGCCCTTTCTCATCTGTGCCACGGACCCCCCGGACAGCCGCTCACGTCTGTGCCGCGAGGAGACCGCTTTCTCTGAGAAAAAAAAACATCATGTCTTTTTTTGCTGATGGAGGGGCGCATGCCACAGGGCCCCCTGTACTCTCAGCCAACGGCAGCTCGACAACGACCACACCATCCTTCTTTTCTGATGGTACTGTACAGCGCAATGGATAGACATCTATCTAGATGCGGGGTATTATACTTGTACCAAAGCCAATAGCAGTTGGACAACGGCTAGGAGTGGCCAATGAGACGGAGAAGAACAACAGGTGCAACCTTATCGTCGCCGCTCGCTTGGGCAACGAAATCAGCACCGCACAGTATTAATCCAATGGTGCACAACAATTTGACTGTCGTGGCCTAGCTGTGCGCGCGCCGTGGCATGGCACTCTTGTTCTTACTAGTGGAAGGGGCGCGCCCTCGCGCGCGTCCATTGTTCAAGGTGATGAATTATGAATAATATCATATACAATTTATTAGGATATAAAGCCTAATATTCTGGAGTCTTTTTATTGAAACGAATTCATCACCTACTGAAGTTATAAGGTATGTCTATAGTTTTTCATGGATTTTTTGTCATAAAAAAGATCAGAACCGACATTATTGAAGAAAGGAAGGAATATAATGGGAAGTAAACAAATGTTTGATGTCATTGCTAACAAATAACCAATACAAAATGACCTTGTGAATGAATCAAAAGTTTGCTCGTTTATAGTCTTTCTGCTCCGTGAGACCATGTCGTCATATTCGTTCTTGACAAACAAAGGTTAGCCTGAAAAGGGTGTAAGTGAAACAAAGAGAAGAATAGGTATCTATAATGAAAAATTTAAAATATAAGTATGTAGATGCCAACAGCATGGTTGTATATCCTGGACAACTCTATATATAAGGTGCAATACATTTAGGTGACTGACTAAGACATATGACAATGACCTATGACTGAGAGGCTGATCCTTAATTAGTTTATGGACTGCGAGGGTGGCCTTTTTTTATCACGGATGCCTACAGTAGGCATGCTGTATCGATGGTAATAAAACTCCAAAAAAAAACACACAACCAGAGAGTGTATTGAATCCCATAGCTAATCGAAATGGTAAGAATCAAATGAAATAGTATCATTGTGTCAGTTCAGATAGCTATGAAAAATTATATGAGTTTGATGATGCTGTAATAGTTCTTAGAAAAAATATTATTTTGAGCAGAGACAGACGTTTTTCTGCAACAAGGAATTTAAATGGCCTATGAATACGCACTATAGTTCATATAAAATTTTTGCAAGTATGAGCTATGTTGTGCGCTATGCCAAATAGATATTAGAAACTAAAGATTTACTACTAAAAATTTGGTTCCCAAATTGCTTCGTATCAGGTTTCCAGCATGAGCACGAACCAGGTAAAAAGGATGGTGAAGGTGCATTGGAGCCCACATGCTTTTTAGTAGAAGAGAAACAGGACGAAGGTGTATATATTAACAATCACATGTGAGACCTAAAGGTCAAACTGGTGCATACCTCAGTTTTTGGAATTAAAAGAGGATACCGCATGAACCTGCAGAAAAATAGAGAATGGCGAGGTCACAAGGTAGATCCTTCTGAATAATAATATAAATCAATATAAGAAAGTGTCAGGTAACCATGTACTAAAATTAGGATGCTCTGAGATTTCGATAATACGGAGTATTAGAGCAATATTTAAGCTTTTTTATTTCCTAACATACTAACAGAACTTGATGCACCCCCACCGCAAGCCGGTAGCACTGATTCGGAAATGACCAAAAAACTTCTTAACGTGGTTTAAAAGGTAATTAGTTCATTTGTAACTGGGTGAATCATGGCACTCAAATTTATGGCAAGGGCAACCAAATGAGATAACAAAGAAATAAACATTGCGCATTCAAGCAGGATGAAGGTATTATCAAAATCCCAGTCACCATGTTTCTTATCTTTGTGTGAATTTCGGAAATAATATGGACAACAATTAATATTTTATGAAATCTCCATGCGGCACGTTGACTTGAGCAGAAAACCTTGGAAGATCTGCAAGCACTTAAAATTTAAAAGAAACGGGTTGTAGTACAATAATATAGGCAGAAGACAACTGTATTACCTGGGATTGTAGTAGATGTCGATAACAATCTTTGTGGCCACTAAGCACTCTATCTTCAGCTGTGGAAAAGCATGGAAATCTATACATAAGGGTAGGCACAATATGTCAAACTTTATAATGACAAGACAATCTAAACGCGCACCAAAGCAACAGAAGCGCATGTACAGAAAATAACTCCTCATTAACAAATGTGCTGAATCCAGTAGGTAAGAGATGGATTCGTGTGTGGCCTGAAGCAAGCAAGCCTATCAAACACTGAGGACCTTGCTGAAGCTCAAAATCCAATATCACTTCCACCTCGTTGTGACTAAACTTTGCACAGTAAAGCGTAATGGTTCAGGTACTCTGGCATTTAAGAATGTGTAAAAATTGTAGTGTACAACATAGGCGGATTTTTTGTAATATTATGGCTAAATATGTACAATGATTACTAAGGTAGCATATAGTATGCAACTGACACTGAATCCCTGAAGCGCAACCACACTGTTTTTTTTGTAATATTATGGCTAAATATGTATAAAGATTAGTAAGGTAGCATGTAGTATGCAACTCAATTAAGTACCTGAGTACCGTGTTGTTGTTTGTTGCATGTCAGATAATGCCTTTTCCCTAGCTGTTGGGTAGACGATGCTTTTTCGCAAGCGTGGTAGGTGATGAAAGCATAGTTTTTGAAGAACTAACCGAGTCAGCAGTCAAGTAGATAGATACTTATAGGCATAGCAGATTAAGCATATAGTTTTGTCTCTATTTGTCTCTTCATGAAGTCTGGCTTGATGTAAAGTGGAAAAAAATTGGCAGAGTAATTTCTAGCTTTTAGAGGTGTTTTACATAGGAAACTAAAACCTTTATTAAAGTCCATCTATTTAAAGATATAGTTATTTTTTGTCTGCACATGTGTAAGTTTCAATGGGAAATGTATCTGTTCATATTTGGTAGACTGAGTTGATGTAGCTAAAAATAGAACTTTTTCCTTTTTCAGATGGTTCGATATACGTTGCTGAATGGGTTCAGTAGTGTCATGAATAGCGGGGTTTAAAAATTTCGTAGAGGCCATAGGTAGAGTTGAATGGACACATGGCAGGGGTTTACCTTTTCAATGTCAGTATTGTCTGCAAATAGTTTTATGTTACCTTCCTGAGCACTCCCTGCGGCATCTTCTGGGTACTAAGAGTATAAGATTCAGAAAGGTCAGGTTGTTTCTATGTGGATAATTCTGTACAGGGAAGGGGTGCTTACTCAACGGGAAGATGCTTGAGCGGTGTTTGATGAAGCTCAACTGTTGGTGGAGGCATGCAGAAACAGAATAAAAGAAAGAGATTGCAAATGTGTGAGTATTTATTGTTGCCTAATCAAATTTACATGTCTTAATATAAATATTGGATAACTAAAAAGGTTGTAGTACTTACCGAATGACCAGGAGAGGCGTCATTGTCATAAAAAGGTTCGTTGGTTAGGTTGTCTGTAGTACGATGTGAACCAACTGTGCAGTGCACGATGAGCACCTGTAAATTGGCAAATTGACTCTTTAAATGTTCAGAGACAGTATCTGAGATATGAAAGTATGTGTAAGCAAATATGCATGGAAAAGGTATTAGAATAGTATATACAGAACATGGAGATAATAGATATATAAGCTGCAATCTAAGAGTGGATTAGGCATAAAACTGACCTTAGGGAGCAGAATCACCACTGTTATATGTAGAAGTTGCATTTGCCTATTCATGAAATGACCAAATAAAACACATGGCACCTACAAATACGCAGGAAGAGAGGGCAAAAAAAAACTGTAGATCTACCTGGTGCAAATTAAAGTGTTGGAAAAAACATTTTTTATTTGAGTAGAGTTGCACCTTTAAAAATCTAACATTTCAATATGCTGCATCAGATTTGGTATAACACTTTACTGACGAAACTATCCATCTATCTAAAGTAGCAAAAGCAACATGAATAGAAAGTTGAAAATAGGTTCTTACATTTTAAATTGTCCCTGACGATCAGAACGTTAGATTGTCTGTCTAATAGGCAATTTATGTAACATCTAAAATACAAATAGCAGACAATGATTTCATGGTCAAGAAGAGCTGTCATGTTAATTTCATGCAAACTATTTTTTCTTTATACAACATAATATCCTGACTAACCGTCAGCATAAATGGAATCTAAAACAAATTAAGAAGTGTACCTAATAACTACTCATTTAGATGGGAACTGGATACCCATAGGCAGTAAAAAAAATTGTAAACATGCAATGTCTGTGTAAACAAAGAACGTCGACCATTCTTATATCTAGAATGAACCATTTCAGTAACCTGCACCTAGGAATCTTATGGTCATATAGTAACTTGTCATCTATAAATAATCAATGCATAAGCAAATGATAGGAAAACACAAGCATCAATCATAATACAACGAAACACAAACATTAACCATGTGCTACAACAGCACATAGAAGGTCTCCCGTGCTAGTGTGGCACCTATTACTATAAGATGTGCAGAAATAAAGCAGAAAATATTGTACAGAATGTAATCTCCATATCTGCATGGACTGGTAGTTAAGAAACCTGCTTTCAGACAAGAGGATGGCGTAGCTTCATGTGTTTACTGGACAATTTCTATGGAAGCAGAGACAATCAATGCGGACAGACTGTAGCTGCAACAAACCTTCCCGAAATGCAATACCGAATGACCTGAAAAAACTGATCATGGAGGCTTTATAGATCCAAAAAAAGATGTATTCCTCTTACAAGCATGCAGAAAGCACTGATTCATCTTTTTTGGAGAAGTGATTAGCACTTTTAGTAGCACATGTATAGCTTTTTCCACAAATTCAAACGAACACACTGATGTTATCAATAACACCTGGACTTCCGATGAGTCAACCAAACGTAGGATCTATGGGGAAGCGTTAGTTGGTTAGGGGGTATTTCTTCATATCAAATTATCAATGACCACAGTAGGCAGATTTTGTGGCTTTCGATTCAAGAATTCAATAGCATTGTTTTGCAGAAACCGTTTTTTTGTTCTTGAACTCGTCTAGAACTGCAGTAGAGAAAGTGCAATTTAACACTGTCTTTCCGTAGGCCTGAATGAATCAGGTATCCCCAAGCATCAGACATCTGAGTAGCACTCCAGTCCCCTTGTTATTCTCTTGGGATTGGGAGGAGCACGAATCTATGGAGAAATGAAATGAGAGGGACAGATGGAATCGAGTTGGGAAGTCGAGGGCTAGAGGTGGAGGAGGAAGTCAAAGAGGAGGTCAGCAACAAGGACTCACCCCACGGCAGGGATGCGCTTGAAGAGATGACGACGCCGGCCGCATGGGTCAGCCTCCGAGTGGCAAGCGCTGCAGCCGTCGGAGCGGTGCCGGACGGCGCTGCGGCCTTGGGGCCGGTGCTGAGCGATGAGGACGGGAGCACCGGCACGGAGGACGGTGCTACCATCGGGGTCGGCTGGGTTGGACCGCCGTCCTGCCTTTCGCGGGGGTGCTGTGGACCCGCGTCGTTGTGCCGCGGAAGGTTGCTGTGGGTCTGGCTGGACCGGAGGTAGGGGAGGACGACGCGCCGGCGGGGGTGGGCACCGAAAGGGGGCAGCTGCCATGTCCGTCCGCCCCGTTGCGCCACACCGAGGCCGCGTCGATGCGGAACCCTAGGTCGGCGTCATGGCCACGACAGGCTCAATTGAGGCCACGTGGATTGGCAGGAGGAGGCAGCGCGGAGGGGAACCTGCGTCGACGTCCTCCGGCGCAGTGGGACGCCCGCGAGGGCACGCCGCCCTGTGGAGGAGGAGCGCCGCAGCCACCGATGCCCTGTCCGTGTCGGGAGAGAGAGAGCGGAGGGGAGTGAAGAAGAATCAGGGACGAGAAGAGCCGGGCGCACCTGCGGGTGGTTGTCTCGAGCGAAGTCCCTGGTGGTGAGCGGCCACTATCGGAGCGGAAGCCGAGGCTGGGGCAGGCTTGCCGCCATACCTGTGGGTGCTCGTCTCGAGCAAAGTCCCTGGTGGCGAGCCGCCACCGCCGGAGCGGAAGTCAAGGCTGGGGCCGGCCTGCCGCCAGGCGCCGTCATCGCGGGCACGGAGAGGAGAGCAAGGGGAAGCTGAACGGAGCACGCGACACGAGCGACGGAAGGGAAGGAGGCGCGCCGCCCGCCGCCGCCCCTGACCAGAGACTGAGAGAGATGCCGTTGACGCTCGGGTGTTTTTTTTCAACGAGCAGCGGAGGAGAGCAGCGAGATATTTTTGGCGAAGGGCCTAGATTTCGGGCGACGTGGAAGCGCGAGCGAATTGAAGGCGACGTGGTCCATCGGAGTAAATTTAGCGAAAGGGATTTCAAATCGAAGGCGACGTGGCCCATCGTGGGAATAAAAGGCGACGTGGACAGCCTCCCCTGCCGCGGCGCAACATTGCATTAACATGAAGAATTAGATGTCTATACAACGATTGATCTTCACACTAGCAAAATTCACCGACACTCTAAATATCTGCCGATCAAAAAATATCTAACACATACCAAAAGAGATTTCAATGACATTGAAAAAATTCTTAGATAAAGCACCCTTTACACAACAATATCATATACAAATGTAGGTTATTTAGCACTCGGGAGTCAATACCCAGCTTGTCAAACTAGTACAATATACATGCCTAATTAGTCGTAACTCAAGCACAGCCAGTTAAGAAGACACATGCCCGAAACCATTCAACAAAATACAAACCAATCAGCACAACCGAATGCCTGGAAAACAAGGCATCAGTTTGTTAAATATACTGACAGACTACTCTATTGATTCCCATCCTAGTTTGGATGGACGTACATTGAAAACTGGAACTTCACATGGCCATTTACTCGCACAAAACATGCTTCTTATAAAGTGCAAGTATATCTTTCTTGTTTGGATTCTTGAGCTCTAGCAACTGCGCGCCAAATCCATGCTTAGTTAGCTCCTCTTTCAATTTAGCTATGGTGAATTTTTTGTAACCATATGGATTGCCATCTTTCACGTCTGTGCTAACTGTAACACTGTCTTCTCTCATATGAACGGAACCACCATCCTCTGTTTGGACAGGCTTCAACGGGCTAGTGTTGCCTTTGGTTCTTTTTCTGCTCCTCTCTGGAGGATCAATGTCCATATCTTGGATAGAATCCAGACGTACTTGATTATCTCTCAACCTTTTGCCATAGGTAGTGGTCCGGAGCTTGCTATCAAGTGCAGTCTCAACAAGACGAATCGATGTCAGCTCCTGATGGAGTATATCAAGTTTACCTTGGGTGGATTGTAGCTGTAGAGACAAGGCCTCTGCACGCTTATTAGCTTCAGCTCTAGCTGCACGTTCTGTTGCCAACAGACTCTCAAGGACATGAACGGTGCTGGACCTTTGTTCGTTGCTACGGCTCAGTAAATCGTCCATTTCTTTCTCTCTCTCAGCAACCCTACTCTCAAGCAAGGTAACCTTGGACCAGGCATCAGATTCTGAATTACGCATTCTCTGAACTTCGCCCAACAGATTAATTTTTTCCTGCTCCAGTATATCTACCTGTCTTTGAACTCTCTCTATAACTGCTACCTTTTCCATCGATAACCGCTGTGCCTCATCCTTCTCTTTCTGGGATACAATAGCCTCTGTTCGAGCTGTATTAGCCAACTCAGTAGCCTTCTTCACATCCCTTTCTGCAGACATGTATCTTTTTTCTGCCTCATCATATTTCTTACATTCAGATAAGAACTTCTCTTGAAGATGGTATTTTTCTTGTTCAAGCATTCTTGCTTGCTTTTCATATGATACTGCTCTCTCTCTCAGAAACTCTAATTTGCTTGTTAGATCTTTGATTTCATCCTTCAAGCCTGCAGTTTCGTTGTTATGACCCTGTGTTTTTGATTCCGCAACCTGAATAATGTTCAAGCATTATAAAACTACCCTTCACATTTCAGAATGCATCAATTCAAGGGAAGATTGAAATAACAGAAAAGTTATCACTACCAGCAAGCGCTCAGTCAATACGCTTTCTTCACTCTCCGCATCTCTAATCTTCGCAACTAATTTCCTTATTTCCTCTTCCTGTCAGTAACGAGATGTCATATACACAAAACATCATAACAAAAGGGATCAAACAGATAAAAAATGATAGATTAGAGAGAGAGAGAGAGAGAGAACCTTTTCCTCCAAATGTGAGGCAAATTCTGCCCTTATAGCACTTTCCCTTTCTTGTGCAATTTTGTTAATTTGCTCTTGCACTGATGCTAGTCTCTCCAATGCAGTTTTAGCCTGCACAGCAGCCATTTCGTATTTTTTCTTCCATTCTGCAGCCTCATCTTGAGCAGAGGCTGCTTGTTCCTGAGCTGCTCCCAACTTTTCTTCTGCAGAGCTATGTCTAGACTCAAGAGATGCCAACTGAGCGACAAATCTATCTTGTTCAGACTTGCGCTGCGAACCACATTGTTCATACTTCACCCTCCAATCAGTGCATTCATGTCGGACATGATCAAGTTCTTTAGATATGCTTACACAGCGTTCTTCCAATGTGCTACACTTGGTCCTTAGGTTTGCAAGATTACCACTAAGATCAGCAGTGGCTCTCTGTTTTTCACTTATAGCAGCTTCATAGCGCTTTAGATATTCAGATTTGTGTGCCTCATTGGCCTCAAGTTGCTTCTTTAGAAGTTCTAGTTGGTCTTCATTTGATCGACATCTTAAAGTAAAGGAAGTCCTCTCTGATTCCGCTTCATTTATCAACTTCAAGCAGAGGTCCAACATAGGCCCTTCCAAACTGGAAGAAGCATATTATCAGATCCTTGGAGATGCGAATAAATTAACAAAACATCAAAAACTCTAACAAAAAGTGCCAAGCTTTTCATTCAAACAATACATGAAGAAGAATTGATGAAAAGAATTGAGTGAAATGCTAGGTTATGAACAAAAGGGCTCCAGCTGAATTTGTCGTGTAAGAATCCATATCACTTAGAAACAATGCTCTTCTAAAAACAACTAAACCAAAAAGATCATAGGAATGAACATGAAATTAAGGCTCAGGAGGATGAACCACTGTCTTAGAAAGGCAGCAAGCATTCTCCATTTGGCTGGGCCAGTACAAGATGCTTCATATTCAGCAAGTGCAGTTTCCAGGACCTGCAAAATTAGGTTATCTCAACGTAAAAGAAATAAAGAGTGAAACAACTGAACTGATAAGGTAGATCAGAAACTAGTAACATAAATAACTAGTGACACAAATGAACACCAAAAAGTTGTGCTAGGCTGTAGTCTAACTAGCTATAAGAGCCCTTGGTAACTAAGACAAAAAAATGGATTTTCTTTCAACAGCTAGAACTCAGAGCACAAGTCGCACACAAATAAACAGGCACCAAGAGATGCAAACAGAAAACTCCCGTACCACTTTGACTGTTACTGACAAAAGGACTAATCACAAGTTAGATTCAATCACTAGAGTCATGCACATCATATTGATCAAATACCTGAATCACAGCAGAAACTTTGACACCAGGAGCAGTGCATGCCGCTCGGATCTTCTTCTCCATGTTGTGTATTGCATTTGAGCACTGCTTGTCAGCCTCTAAGAAAGCGTTCTTTTTATAATCCTGAACAAGCGCACAGTTATGGTAGTTTCGGTTATGGTAGTAGGAACCAGGAGGGGGTGGATGTCCTAGATTTTGCTACAGCTTTCGATCTGATGATAGCCAACACTTTCTTTAGAAAGAGACCTTCCCATTTAGTGACCTTTAGTAGTGGTCGTTCTTCTAGCCAGATCGACTTTGTCCTTACAAGAAGGGGGGATAAACACACTTGCGAGGATTGTAAGGTGATACCTGGGGAATGTGTGGTTTCTCAACACAAGCTATTGGTGGCCGATTTTCGCTTCCTGGTGCATGCTCGTAGGGTCAAACAAGCCAAGAGTGCGAGGACAAAGTGGTGGAATTTAAAGGGAGACACATTGAAGGGCTTCAAAGAAAGAGTTATTGATGAGGGCCCTTGGAAAGACGAAGGAGATGCAAACAACATGTGGGAGAAGATGGCAACTTGCGTTCGGAAGGTTGCCGCAGAGGTGCTTGGAGTGTCTAAAGGAAGTGGTCGCGATCCAAAAGACACTTGGTGGTGGAATGAAGATGTGCAAAAGGCTATTAAGGAAAAAAAGGAATGCTATAAGTGCTTGTACCAAGACCGGTGCGCGGACAACATAGAAAAGTACAAGGTGGCTAAGAAGGCTGCAAAACGAGCGGTGGGGGAGGCGAAGGGGCGGGCTTACGAGGATCTTTACCAACGTTTGAATACGAAGAAAGGAGAGAAAGACATTTATAGGATGGCTAGGGCTCGTGATAAGAAGACAAGGGACTTCAACCAAGTCAAGTGCATTAAGGATAAGAGGGAGCAACTCTTGGTGAAGGAAGATGAGATTAGACATAGGTGGCAAGAATATTTTGATAATTTGTTCAATGGGGAGAATGAGAACTCCACCGTTCGGTTGGATGACTCATCTGATGACACCAATAGGCGCTATGTGCGGAGGATCCAAGAGCAGGAGGTTAGAGAAGCTTTGAAAAGGATGAAAGTGGATAAAGCGATGGGTCCTGATGGTATTCCAATCAAGGTGTGGAGATGCCTCGGGGATATAGCTGTAGTATGGCTAACCAAGTTGTTTAACAATATCTATCGTTCAAACAAGATGCCTCAGGAGTGGAGAAGAAGCATATTGGTTCCAATCTACAAGAACAAGGGAGACGTCCAAAGCTGCACTAATTATCGGGGAATTAAGTTGATGAGCCACACGATGAAGTTGTGGGAGAGAGTTATTGAGCATAGATTGCGAGGGTCGACGCGGATATCCATGAACCAATTTGGTTTCATGTCTGGAAGGTCAACCATAGAAGCAATCTTCTTAATAAGACAAGTTATGGAGCGGTTCAGGGAGCAAAAGAAGGACCTACACATGGTTTTCATTGACTTGGAGAAGGCGTACGACAAGATACCAAGGAATGTTATGTGGTGGGCTTTGGACAAACATAAAGTCCCAACAAAATATGTTACCCTCATCAAGGACATGTACCACAACGTCGAGACCAGTGTGCGGACAAATGATGGTGACACTGATTTCTTTCCGATTAAAATAGGTCTTCATCAAGGGTCAGCCTTGAGCCCATATCTCTTTGCCTTGGTTATGGATGAGGTTACGAGGGACATACAAGGAGATATCCCTTGGTGTATGCTTTTTGCAGACGATGTAGTGTTAGTTGATGAGAGTCAGACAGGAGTAAATAGGAAACTAGAGTTGTGGCGGCAGACCCTTGAGTCCAAAGGGTTTAGAATAAGCAGGACTAAGACTGAGTACATGAGATGTGATTTCGGCAATGCTGCACAGGAAGAGGAAGAGGTGAGCTTGGAAGACCAAGTGGTGCCTAAGAAAGATGTCTTCCGGTATCTTGGATCGATGTTACAGAAGGATGGAGATATTGATGCAGATGTTAGCCATAGGATCAAAGCGGGGTGGATGAAGTGGCGCCAAGCATCTGGTATTCTCTGTGACAAGAGGGTACCACAAAAGCTCAAAGGCAAGTTTTATAGGACGGCGATTAGACCGGCTATGTTGTATGGAGCAGAATGTTGGCCTACTAAAAGAAGACATGTCCAACAAATGAGTGTTGCAGAAATGCGTATGTTGCGCTGGATTTGTGGCCACACAAGGATGGACCGAGTCCGAAATGACGATATTCGTGACCGGCTAGGGGTAGCACCAATTGAAGAAAAGTTGGTCCAACATCGGTTGAGGTGGTTTGGTCATGTCCAAAGGAGACCTCCGGAGGCACCAGTGCATTGTGGAGTTTTAGCCCAAGATTTTCATGTGAGGAGAGGTAGAGGTAGACCGAAATTGACGTGGGGGGAGGCAATAAAGAGAGATCTAAAAAGTTGGGATATACCTAGAGATCTATGTTTGGATAGAAATGCATGGAGAGCAGCCATTGACGTGCCTGAACCATGACTAGGGTCTCTTGTTGGGTTTCAACTCTAGCCTACCCCAACTTGTTTGGGACTAAGAGGCTTGGTTGTTGTTGTTGTTGTTGTTGAACAAGCGCACAGTTGTAAATCAGTGCCAGTAAGCCACAAGAATAAAAAGAAATCATTACGTCATTAGTGAAAGAAATATAAACTGCACAGCTAACATTGTACTAGAGGAATTGAGCAATATTTTCAACTAAATAGTAAAAGATTTAACTATGCGTCAAAGAAACCCCAACAATTTAAATATTAAATAAATATACTACACTGTTAGAATAGCATATATG
This sequence comes from Coix lacryma-jobi var. lacryma-jobi, assembly GCA_009763385.1. NCBI lineage: Eukaryota > Viridiplantae > Streptophyta > Magnoliopsida > Poales > Poaceae > Coix > Coix lacryma-jobi. The sequence continues at coordinate 103,450,394 of CM019822.1, read as the reverse complement.
GGCTGGCCAATGGGCCTAGGCGCCCACGCCTTGTGACTGGGCTGTAGTAGGGTTTTATGGTAGATGATCTTTATATTAGGCAGGATCTTCGTTGATTGGGGTGTGTTTCTATAAACCCCACTTCGATCCTCCCTATATATTCGGTACCCCTTGTACACATACAAATCAATTTACTATTTCCCTGTGCCATACCTTCCTTCATGCTATCAGCCGCCTCCTAGGACCTCTTCCACTGCCCTAGTCTGCGCGCCGGCCCCTGCTGTGCTGCGCTCTCCCTGCGCGCCAGCCCCTCGCTGCGCTGCGCCCACCCACGCGCCAGCCCTAGCTATGCCGTGCCGCCATGCCCACCACCCCACCATCCACCCCCAAGTCTGGGGCCGACGGCTCCTCTGCTACCCTCACCGACGCCCAGCGGGGTGAGTTGGCGCAACGCCAGCACAAGGAGAGGGCCAACGCCGCTGCTGCTGAGGCCCAGCGTCACCAGGCCGCGCGCGACGCTGCCATGGCACGCGCTCTCCAGGCTGAGGAGGCCGCCACCGCGACCAGAGAACGCGCCAGCGAGGCCCTCGCGCGCGCAGCGAAAGAGCGCGCGGCAGCCACGGCCCCCTACCTCCACTGATTCTTCGGCTGAGACGCCAGCACCGACTGACCTCCGCTCTACTATGCTGGTCCATGAGGCTCTGGCCTTCCTAAACCTCCATGCACAGGCAGTCGCCATCAACAACATCCGGACGCACGTCACCATCGTCCTCGACGTCGCCTCCGGTAATTATACTCAATGGTGCGATCAGTTTCTGCTGACCCTCGGCAAGTTCTCCCTACGATCACGTTCGCTTCGATCCTCCTGTCCCTGTCACCCCGGAATGGGACCGGATGGATTGCGTCGTCAAGTCCTGGATCGTCGGCACGCTCACCGACGACCTCGCCGAAGTCATCACTGCCTAGGGCTCCACCGCTCGCCACGCTTGGCTCGTCGTCGAGTCTCAGTTCCTCGGCAACCGGGAGGCCCGCGCCATCCATCTCGAGACGAAGTTTCGCAACTTCGTCCAAGGCGACCTCTCCATCACCGACTACCTTTGTTACCCCGATACGTCAAGGTAGGCACGTATCCCGTATCGGATACGTCCTGGATACGCGTGGGATACGTACCGACGGAGTATCCGTAAAAAAATAAATCAACAATAATTTGGATACTCTTTACGATATGTTGGGCTTGTTGGATACGCCGTTCCGATACGGCCCAGCCCATCTTCTTCAACAGCTGACTCCCCCGTTCCCAACTTCCCACGCGGCCACGCCTGCTGCCTCCTTCTCCCGTAAACCTAGACAGCCGCCATAGCACGCCCGCTAGGAAGAGCTCCTCCACGGCCGAGCAACAGTGCTCCACTCCACCGCCGTACATCATGTGCAGGTGAGGCCGATGAGATCCCCGCCGGCGACGAGCCCCCACCCCCTCGTGCCGCTTCCCGCGACGAGCCCTCTCCCCCTCGCGCCGCTTCCAGCGACTAGCCCCCGCTTCCTCGCCACACCTGCTGCGCAAACGCGCGGCGTGCAGGGGGTGCGCCACTACTCGTGGATGAGCCCCTGCCCTCTCCGTGCCATCAATCGACTTCTCCTCCAGACCGTCGCTCCGGGAGCACACCGCTGTGGAGCACGGGGCACCTACCAATCCGCCATAGTTGCGGTTAGCTCCCACACGATTCAGCAACAAAGAAAGCTACCGGCGACCTCCCTTGGCTTTGAGTACACCTCCTTTTCGTACTTGATCTACTCTACTACTTCTGCAGTTCTCGTTTCTTGATTTTGTGCGTTCTCCACATCTTCTACATGATTAGTATTTCCCATATGCTTGATTGCTTGCATCCAATAGATGGCCTCTCCAAATTTGGGTAGTCCTAGTATAGGATCTGTGGCCACGGTGTCCACAACAACAACAGACATTAGGGCTCTCCTGTTTCTGACTTCCTGTTTTAGATGGAAATTTTGGTAATTATGCATTAATTCAGTATGGTTACTTTGTTAGACTTGGATCTTCTGTGAAAAACAGTTTAAATTTGCATTATTATTTATTTATTAAAAAATAGTAAAACGTATCAGCGTATCGGGTTTTCTGAGAAATTGCCGTATCCGCGTATCTGTATCCTTCCGATACCGATACACGTATCCGTATCCGTGCAATATAGCCGACTACTGCAGCCGCCTAAAGATGGCCGATGTCCTCACGGCCCTAGGGGAGGTCGTCACCGATCGCACCCTCGTCCTCAACTTGATCGGTGGCCTCAATGAGCGCTTCCGCCACGTTGGGGCTCTTCTTCGTCGTGCACGGCCCTTCCCCTCCTTCCTGGAAGCACGTGACGACCTGATCCTGAAGGAGTGACGACCTGATCCTGAAGGAGCTTACTATGGAGAACTGCAAGGATGCTCCTGCCACCGCGCTCGCTGCTTCCACTACGTCGATTCCCTCGCACCCCGTCCAGCCGTAGTCTGGTTCGGGCTCCGGATACACCGTTGGCTCCAAGTCCAGCAGCCGCCGCAGCCAGCGTGGCGGTGGCAAGGGCGCTAAGGGCGGGGGCAACACTGGCGGACAAGCCCCCCGTTCTTCTGCGCCTGCACAGCACGAGCAACAAGCCAGCGCCAGGACCTAGCCCACAGTCTACAACCCCTGGATGGGGTCCTTTAAGATGTGGCCCGGGGGTCCTCGTCCTCCGCTCGCGCCTCTCCCGCTGCACCCACGGCAACAAGCGTTGCTCGCTCAGCAGCAGCAGACCCTCTTCGCTCAACAGCAGCAGAAGCCGGCCGCGCCACCCACTGCCCCTGATGGCGCAGGTTAGTGGGTGGCACCAGGCCTCTACAACCCCGTCGCCGGCCTGCCCTCCTGGAATCCCGCTGCTCTCGCGTCCTCCTTCAGCACCACTTCGTTGACTCCACCATCAGGCAACGAATGATACTTCGACTCAGGTGCTACCTCTCACATGACCTCTCAGTCCGCTAATCTTTCACACTTTCTTTTCCCGCGGTATCCTACTCCTTCATCAATCATTGTCGGTAATGGCTCCATTCTCCCTGTCACTGCCATTGGCTCCACAGAGTTGTCACCTACTTTGCGTCTTAATAATGTTCTCGTCTCTCCACAGCTTATTAAGAATCTCATCTCTGTTCGAAAAATTTACTACTGATAATAATTGTTCAGTTGAATTTGACCCTACTGGTTGTTCTGTGAAGGCTCTTCCGTCTCGGACCGAGATCGTCAGGTACAATAGCTCCGGCCCGCTCTACCCGCTGCGCCTTCCTCCAGCACACTCCCTTGTCGCCAGGGCTCCTCCTTTTTGGCATCGACGTCTTGGCCACCCCGGTCATCAGGCGTTGTCCAAGCTTGCATCTAGTACTTCATGTCAGATAGAGGACTGCCCAGATTTGTGTCATGCTTGCCAGCTAGGGCGCCATGTTCATTTGCCCTTTCCTGTGTCCACCTCGCGTGCGTCCCATAAATTTGAGTAACTTCTTGTGATTTATGGACATCTCCAATCATCAGTGTTTCTGGTTATAAATACTATTTGGTTATATTTGATGATTGTACTCACTACTTGTGGTCTTTTCCTTTACGCCTCAAATCTAACACTTACAACATGCTTGCTCACTTCATCACCTATACATCCACTCAGTTTGGTGCCCAGGTTCAGGCTGTCCAGTGCGACAACGGGAAAGAGTTTGACAACTCTAGCACCCGCCACTTCTTCCTCACTTAGGGCATCCATCTTCGCATGTCCTGCCCCTACACTTCGCCACAGAATGGTAAAGTTGAACGCATTATTCGCTCTATTAATAATGTTGTTCGCTCTCTGCTGATTCAGGCGTCCATGCCTCCCTCCTACTGGGTCGAGGCTCTCTCCACGGCGACTTCTCTGCTTAACATCCTGCCTACCATGACTCTTCAGCTGTCCACGCCACACCTTGCCTTCTATGGCACGCCTGCGGCGTATGATCACCTACGAGTCTTCGGTTGCAAGTGTTACCCAAACCTTTCCGCCACCGCACCTCATAAGCTCGCTCCTAGGTCCGCGTTGTGCGTCTTTCTCGGCGTATGATCACCTACGAGTCTTCCAACAGAGTTATTATCTCAAGGCACGTCGTCTTTGACGAAGGTGCCTTTCCTTTTGCCGAGCGCGATGGCCGGCGACCTCTAGCGGACTTTGAGTTTCTCAATGCTACTGACGTTGTGCTCGTTCCTATTGGACTGTCGCACAAGTTTCTGCATGCAGGTCACCACCTTCCCAGCGCCCTTGCCGGTCCCTTTGAGACTGTGCCTAGGGCGCCCCTGATGGACTCCTCGCTGGCGGATGATGATTCCCCGACACTAGCGCTCTACATCCCGCCTACGCTGCGTGCACCGAGGACCCCTGCTGGTTCTTCCTCCGCGCCATGCGCGGCCTCTACTGCCAGCACAGCTGGTGGCACGGCAGCTGCTGAAGGCGCAGCAGCTGCCCCCGCCACACTTCGCTACATCTTCGCCTCCTGCAGGTCTTCCAGCGCCCCGTGGACCGCCACCAGGTTTTTCGCCTCTTCGTTCGGAACGTGCCTTCGTCCAGCACTACACGCGCCAGCCTCCGCCTGCCTTGGCTGCACCAGCAGCTCTAGTCCCGCTGCCCAAGGGTGTTGTTGTCCCCGCCGTGACCAACTATGACCAACCAGCACGCCATGGGCACTCGTGCGAAGAGTGGATACTGGATGCCTGCTGCCTACCTTGCTGCGCCCCTGTCGCCCATTTCGAGGACCTTCTGTAGTGCTCTGGCCGATCCCAATTGGCGAGCAGCTATGGAAGAGGAACATCGTGCTCTTCTGCAGAATCACACTTGGTATCTTGTGCCTCGCCCTCCCGGCGCCAACATCATCACTAGCAAGTGGATTTTCAAGAACAAGTTTCAGTCCGATGGCACTCTTAGCGATACAAGGCGCGTTGGGTTCTTCACGGTTTTACCCAGCGGCTGGTGTGGATTTCGGAGCCAGCTACCGTTCGCACAGTGCTCTTTTTGGCCCTCTCTCAGCGCTGGTCTATTCACCAGCTCGATGTGAAGAATGCTTTCCTCCACGCCAATTTGACAGAGACAGTGTATTGTCAGCAGCCCTCTGGGTTTGAGGATTCAGCACATCCGAGTTTTGTCTCATTTGAACAAGTCCCTCTATGGCCTCAAGCAAACCCCTCGAGCATGGTACAGTAGCAAAACTACACATTTGCTTTCTCTGGGATTTGTCGAAGCCAAGTCAAACACCTCGCTATTTGTCTATCGGCGTGGCTCGGACACTACTTATATGTTGCTCTATGTGGATGGCATTGTCCTCACTGCTTCCTCTCCTGGCCTTCTTCGACGGATCATCTCGGCTCTTCAGCAGGAATTCGCCATGAAAGACCTTGGAGAATTGCATCACTTCCTCGGCATGGAGGTTCAGCGTTGCGGTGATGGCCTCCTTCTCTCCCAGCGACAATACATGCTTGATATTCTTGACTGCGCAGGGATGTCAGAATGCAGGCCGTGCTCCACTCCAGTTTGATAAATCCCAAGGTTGCTACAACAGACGGTGCTTGTGGCTGACGATTCTGACTTCTGCAGCCTTGCTGAAGCTCTTCAGTACTTGACTTTCACTAGACCTGATATTGCCTACGCTGTTCAGCAAGTCTGCCTCCATATGCACGACCCGCGTGAGCCTCACCTCACGGCTCTCAAATGGATTCTTCGATATGTTTGAGGCACTACACATCTTGGTCTCTTGATGCGACCGTCTACTTCGACTGACTGATCTTGTTGTCTATACTGACGCTGATTGGGCTGGTAGTCCAGATACCCGCAAGTCCACCTCCGGATATGTTGTGTTTCTTGGCGACAATCTTGTCTCTTGGTCCTCCAAGCGCAGTGGCTAATGGAGTTGTTGAGGCCACCTGGCTGTGCCAGCTGCTTTTGGAGCTGCATGCTCCTCTCCGACGGGCTACATTGGTGTACTGCGACAATATCAGTGTTGTCTATATGTCCTCCAACCCAGTTCAACATCAGCGCACCAAGCACATCGAGATTTGTCTCCACTTCGTCCGCGGGCGTGTTGCTATTGGTGATCTTCATGTTCTACATGTTCCAACGTCTTCACAATATGCAGATATCTTCACCAAGGGCCTACCATCTATGGTGTTCACGGAGTTCAGGTCCAGTCTGAACGTGCAGAATGGCTGACAACCCGACTATGGGGGCATGTTAGAATAGCATATATGGGCTGGCCAATGGGCCTAGGCGCCCATGCCTTGTGATGGGCTGTTGTAAGGTTTTATGGTAGATGATCTTTATATTAGGCAGGATCTCTGTTGATTGGGGTGTGTTTCTATAAACCCCACTTCGATCCTCCCTATATATTTTGTAGTCCTTGTACACATATGAATCAATCTACTGTTTCCCTATGCCATACCTTCCTTCACACACATTAGCGATTTGGTATGAGAAATGGAGTTAAAACTCTTTGACAAGTGGTTGGGCCTTGGAACCGAAGGTTCCGTTAACACAATGGTTGGTAAGGGTTAACAGACACCAAGACTGGCGCTTGGAGGACCAAGAGACAAGATGAAACACAGCATATCCACCAACAAACACCAAGATTGATCCACAAACTCTCCAATCTCCTTCCTATGCCAAGATCCAGTATCTCTCTCAAAGCAATGCAAGGTCACCATGTTTCGAAATTATGCATACTAGATTCATAGGCAAAATCCTTTACTAAACACAGTTTTTTAATGGGCCCTGTAATGCATAATCATACTAAATGAGGTATACTATATACAACTTGAGAAACAACATCATTTCTTTTCCTCAATGAGGTGAACAGAGTGGCAAAACGTATTTTTTCTAGCGATCTTCAGTTAACATAGAATGATTGTGCTTACTAACTCGTTACTCTCATTTCGTTTATTTGTACTACGGTCTTTATGGGGCTGCAGCATCTTGCTGCATGGTGGGTGTGCTGCCCTATCTCTAGGATAGCATCTTGGACTAGCTTTAGGAGGTGTTGCTACCCTATCCAGGACAGCATCTTAGACTAGTTTTAGGACACCATCTTAGCATATTAGGACAGCATCTTAGGAGCATCCTAGACTAGCATCTTGGCATATGCTTGGCTGGCTAGCAGCCTATAAATATGTATCTTCAACCCCTCAAGTTGGCATGGCATTGTGTGTGTGGAATAAAACCAGAAAATTGTCAAAACTCTGTCATCCTCTCCCTCGATGAGAGTAAGAATTCTTGCACTCCCGAGAGTAAGAATTCAGCGACTAACAACTGGTATCGGAGTCATACTATCCTGCAGCCTGAGCATCTCAGGCTCATCCCCTTTCCCGGTCTCGCAACAGCCCCAGCCGATAGCAGCAGCAGCAGCAGCAGCTCCGGCTTCGCGCCGATCCATCGATCCCCTTCCCCACCACGCGCGATCAGCTCGCCTCCCACCTGATTCTTCTGCAGCCATGCTCTACTACTCTAATGGTCCCCATCCTTTCACCTTTCGACTCCCTTTCCTACGCCTTGTTCTTCCACTCCCCACCATGGCAAACGACCGCACGCCACCAGCACACGATGTGCACATGGAGCCAAAACCACCAGATCCCTCCACGCAAGCCATGCCCTCGCTCGAGATGATCGTCCATGCCCAGAATCCTCGAGAAGACCCTCACACGCCATGCAGCCACGGCCTCCTCGACCAGCAAGCATCCTCCCAACCAACTACTTTACTGGATTTGGAACTTGTGCAGGCTCTGGAGGATTTACGGGTCTCCACTCGGGACACACCGGCGGGCTCCAGCCGACAGCAAGAAGAAGTCCTGGCCACCCAATACAACCTGCTCGTCAAGCTCCTGTCCAACCAAGGAAGCAACAGACTGCTGTCCATTCAACAGTTCAGCAGAGATCTCAGGCAAGCATGGGAAGAAAGCTATGCAGCTGTAAGTGAGGTTTCAAAAAATCTATTCCAAGCAACCTTTAACAGTCATAGTGATTTGATACATGTCATTAGAAAACAGCCTTCGTTAACTCAGAGACAGAACCTCCTCATTGAGCTCTATGATCCAAACAAACCTCTTCATCAGTACCGACTTGACTACAACTATGTCAATGTTAGATTATATGGTATACCCAAAGCAGCTACAACTCCTCAACGAATTTGTCAAATTCTGAACCAGATAGGACAACACTCTGTTCTAGATGAACCGAATGACTTTGATATCAACAGGGATGAATTCTATGCCTTGACTAGAGCAAAAATCAATGTTAACAGGCAAGCAAAGGATAAGGTGTTTGTTCCTATTTCCTTGGATACAAGGATCATAGTTTTCATAGACTATGAAGAAGTTCAGAGAATTTGTACTTCCTGTGCGGCCTTTTTCCATAATAGAACAGATTGTCTAACCAGAGCCACCAAATTTTTAACAGCTAATGAAAATCCTAATGACCCTCATGGTAAGTGGATGACACGAGTTTTAGCGATCCCCTGGAATATGGTCAACACTCAGATCAGAGCCAACACTCCAGGTCTCATCCAGCCTTCTACCCACGGCACAACCTATGATGAACAAGCTATGGCGCCGGCTGAAAGGGCGCCAAGGGTGCCATGAGTCTTTTGGCTTGGAACTGCCGGGGGTCAGGAGGAACCCTGCGCAGTTCTAAAATGACCCATCTGGGTCGTCTTCTATCCTCCACCAAAGCCCAGGTATGCTTTGTTTCTGAAACCAGGAACTCTTCCATTTCGCGTACTTCTATTATTAATCGTTTTAATTGTCATGATGCTTTTCTAGTTCCAGCGCAAGGCCAATCAGGTGGCCTCTGGTTTTTTTGGAACCAGGATGTTTCTTTAACAGTAGTAGACCATTCTGCTAATTATATCTTTGCTATAGGTCATAATAATGTAGACTCCAAAAACTTCGGTCTGGTTTGTATTTATGGTGATCCTCATCACCAAAATACTTCAGCTATCTGGGCGCAAGTGCTCTCCTTTGTTGTTAACAATAACAACCTGCCTATGCTATGTATGGGGGATATGAATGATATTATGCACATCAATCAAAAATATGGGCCTGGTAGACCTGATATTAGACGTATTAATGCTTTTTTGTGATTATGTCAAACAGTGTGGTTTCATTGATCTAGGATACAGCGGTCCGGCTTACACTTGGATTAATCGTCCCCGATTCACCTCTTCGCCCACCTTTGAACGTCTAGACCGAAGCTTGGCAAATGCTGAATGGTGTATGCAATATCCGCGCACTACAGTCTACCATCTCCCCATGCTTCGCAGCGGCATGCTCCCATTCTCACTATTCTAAATTCAACTAGACCTTGTTCTAACCGTCCTTTTTGCTTTGAAAACTGGTGGTTTATAGAACAAGATTACGAAGAAATGGCAACAGCAAGCTGGAACAGGTCATCCAACAGACCGTTTCACCAGAAACTTTTATATCTAGCAGGAGATCTTCGGAAATGGAGACGCACCAAACCAAAGCTAAGGGACCAAATCCAAAACTTGGAGGACACAATCCTCCAAGAACAATCAAAGCACCCGAACATGCAAGACCAGGACCTCCAAGCTCAACTAACCTATGAGCACCACCAACTCCTTAAGGACGAGCAGTTCCATCTCCAGAGAGCCAAAAAAGACTGAGCAAAGCAGGGTGATCGCAAGGAAAAATAGGATTACTTACCTCCGCAGCCAAGATGGCACTGAGGCTACTACCCATGATCAGATCTGACATTATAATTACTTACTTTAAAGATGTGTTCACAACCTCTGCCTGCATCAGACTCCCCTATTCCTAATGCTACTAACAATGCCAACATTTCAGGTCCAGTAATTCATTCTAGACAGCACACTGACTATGACTCCCACATCCAGGACCATACTCACACTCACGATGACCTTCCCTGCTCTGCTCCTTCAATCCAGGAACTTCACTCCATTGTCAAAAGTATGCGCAGCAACGCTTCCCTAGGCCCGGACGGTATAAACGCTGCTTTCTATAAAAATGCTTGGCCCTGGATAGCTACTGATGTCTACTCCCTGGTAACTCATTTTTATTCTACTGCTTTCATTAATCCAGCTATTAATCAGACCCTTATAACTCTTGTCCCAAAACGTACTCAGCCTAGGCCTATTAGTCTTTGCAATGTCATTTATAAAATCATTTCCAAATCAATTGTTGAAAGAATTATAATGAGGACATCACTCCGTCATGTACAACCCCAGGAGAGGAGTACCAGCGAGGACATCCAACTCGTGTTTTCCATGGTGGAGGGCCAGTCCAACTCAAGTCGGAGTCCATCTCGGATTCCAGGAGCAGTCCCGAGTAAAATCAACGCCCCGGACGCATAAGGACTCCGTTTTCGACGAACCAGATATGCTTGGAAAGATAGTTTGATAAGCTAACCAATGGCTTTGGTTTCACGTCAAAATTCATTCGGAGTCAACGGAAATTGTCGAAACAAGTCAGCGTCCAGAATCTGTTCAGGGTGCTGTGACACCATCTCTTAGTCCGTTGGGCCATGTATTGTCTTAGAGCCCATTAGAGGGCGCGTCCAGCAGGGGTGACGACCTAGACTCTATAATTAGTCATCGCCGTTGTCGTTAGGGTTTGGGTTTTGATTAGAGTTTAGTTTTCCATCGAGAAACTGAATCGTTCATTGTAACTGTGGTGACAAATCCTTTTACAGTGATCCAGGGCCCCGTTCTTGATCTCCTCCACTGTGTCGATTAGTCCTTTGGAACCGAGTTGTTGAACCCTCTATTGATATTCACGTCATTCATATTTGCAATTTCAGATTGCGTGTTTTACCTTCTTGCTTGTGTTCAATTCGCTTGCAGGAAAAGCCTTCTTGGCGAGGTCAATCAAGTTGTGCTTAGTTGATAACCAACGGAGCTGTGGTGTAACAGTTGCAGGGTTCGAATCGTGTTAGATTTGAAGCCGGATTGCCAACGTCGAGTTCTCCACCAATCGAACCTATCGGCTACCTCTCGGAAGATCGGGCCAGTACTCCCATCAATTGGTATCGGATATTTCAGGTTTACCGCGAGGTATAATCTCGTTTGCCTTAGATTCATATTTGTTCGTTCATTACCTAGAGTCCACAAAAAGCCCAAAAATATTTCAATTTTCCGCTGTCCTATCGCCCTTTGTGCCTTTGCAATTTCGTTGCAGATTCGTATTGTTGATTTTGTGTCCGTGGTCGAGTCTTGTTGCTGGTTTAGGGTTGTGTTCGTTGTTGTAGTTCAACGTGCCCATCGTTGTTTCTTTGTTTCCGCCGCTATCCCATCCACCGTTCCACACAACAAGTCGAAGCCACCACGTTACTCAACTTGCCCCGCTAGCCGCCTTGTGTAACTTCTCGCCGCCGCGCAAACCCTAGATAGGTTGCCAACCGCTCTTATTTTTTTTGCCTGCATCGTAGCCCTCCTTACATCATCTGGCGTATAGCTACTACTGTTAGTCACAAGGTCGATTGATCTTGTGATCGGCGTTGAAGTTTAAGGACGCTATGCCCTAACTGCCGCTGCCGTGTTGTGCCTTCCAAAAATTATAACTTGAGATACCTTCGGTAAAACAGGCATAAAATTTTTACAGGAGCTTCTTGACACCATTTGGAGCCGACCCAAACTCGGCTTCGCCATGTTTGGTCTCATCAAAATTGCCGAAAAAAAACGGGAAAATAAAGAAAAAAAAATGTCAAAGTTTCTGCACGCTTTTCAGAGAACTTGCTGAATTTGTGTAGACCACATCCCACCTCAGTTGTACGTGCCAATTTTTGTGGTTGCATCTTTGTGATCCTTGTTCAGAAAATAATATATAAAAATAGTGAAAAAATAAAAAAGTTTGATTCCTACTAGTGCCTTTTGGGAAAATCAGGAAAAAGGAAAAATCTGGGCTTTTGTTTGTTCTGTGAGTTCTTTCCATTGTCCTTTGTTTTCACCTTGTTGGGCTACGTCTACACACGTCTTAGCCAGTAATTGTGACTTGTGCTTTGGATACTTATTGAACTTTGCTAATCTGCATTCGTTACTTGCTAATCCTTGCTGTCATATTGTGTGCCTACCCATAGCTCCCCATATTCTTCTGTCAGCACAGGTTCATCTTGCAACTGTTACCCACGCTCAACAACAGATTGCTTCGTCACTTTGGTTTGCTCTTGTTTGGCGTTGGTAAGAATACAGGCAAGACGGTGGTAAGCCGCTTGTGATTTTGCATTCCACTTTCACCACCACCACCACCACTTGATTCCTTTTAGTTGATAGGGATAATACTTTGGTGTTGTCTTTCTCTATCTTCTAACAATGGCAGGAATTCCGACAGACTTCAATGAGTGCGTGTCCAAGGGCGAGCTTACAACGTTCATGACTGAACAACGCAATCTTATGACCGAGCTGACGCACAACGTGAACAATCTAGTCATCCGCATTGAATAGCTTGAGCAACGCCCTCAACCTCATCGTGCTGATGATGAAGATGCGGATGCGTTTGATGATGAGATGCGGATCCTGACGCTGGTGCCCGTCACCGTCTCAACCTCAATCGTCGCGGTATGGGAGGTAATAATCATGGTAATAATAATCCTTTTGCTGGTAATATGGATCCAAAGGCATATTTAGATTGGGAGCTTGCTGTTCAACAAAAAATTGATTCTCATAATGTTCCTGCTGAGCATAGAGTTAGACTTGCTACTAGTGAGTTTACTAATTTTGCTTTGTTCTGATGGAGTGATCTTTGCAATGCTAATAATGTTGTTGTTGTGCCTCAAACTTGGAATGCTTTAAAGCAACGTATGAAATCTCGCCTTGTTCCTCCTTATTACCAACGTGATTTACGTTTGAAACTACAAACTTTAAAACAAGGTGATAAAGGAGTAGAAGCATACTATCAAGAATTGCTTATTGGTTTAGCACGATGTGATATAGATGAAGATGATAATGATGCTAATGCTAGATTCTTTGGTGGTTTGAATCGTGATATCCACGATATTCTTGATTACAAAGATTGGAACAGGTTCAGCCAATTATATCATCTTGCTCTTAAAGCTGAAAGAGAAGTACAGGGACGCAAACAACACAACCAGCCTTTCAGGTCTAACAATGGGAGGACTTTTCAGTAGCGTTCCGAGCCAGAGACGCCCAAGCTTCTTGTTGCACCACAGCCATCTACACCTTCCGAGGTAAATAAATTGTCTACTGTGCAGTTTTTACAGCTGAAGAAAGATGCCATTCCGGGTGCTTCTACTAGCTCCTCGTCCAGCTCTAAAATCATTTGACATTGATGCAAAGGCATAGGACATGTCATGAAGGATTGCCCCAGTCGTCGCGCCTACCGAGGATGGATATGTAAGTACTATTGATGTTGAAGATGATTTAGCCCTTGTTGCTAACATTGATGCAGATTCCACCGAGGATGATGAAGACAAGGAGACCATCACCATTGACTCTGTGGCTGCTGCCGCGGACTACCTTAGTCATCTTGTGCAGCGTGTGTTGAGTACACGTGTGGGACATGAAAAAGAGATGAAGATTCAACGCCACAATTTGTTCCACATGTATCTCATTGTGCAGGGATGTCGTGTTCTCACTATCATTGATAGCGGGAGTTGCAACAACTTGGTGAGTTCAGATTTGGTTAAGAAGCTTGGCTTGACCACACGACAACATTCGTATTCATATAAACTTCAATGGTTTAATAATAATGGTACAACTAAGGTAACTAAATCAGCACGCATTAGCTTTTTCACAGGCTCTTATCATGATACTGCTGATTTTGACGTTGTCCCTATGCACTTATCATGATACTGCTGATTTTGATGTTGTCCCTATGCAAGCTTGTTCCATTTTGTTAGGTCGCCCATGGGAATTTGATAATGATGCTTTACACCATGGTAGAACTAATACATACACTATGATACATAAGGACAAAAAAATTACATTGCTGCCTTTGTCTCCTACGGATATTATTAAACATGCTAATGAGATTAAAAATAAAAATAAACCCCCAAGACATTGCTAAAAATAATGGGATTAAGTTAAAAGGAGGTTCTTTTCTTGCTACAACTTCTGCTACTGCTGAGTTATGTGATAATAATGATGCTTCTTGTTATACTAAGCTTTGTCGACATGTTAGTGTTGCTGCACATGATCCTATACCTTGTGTTTCGCATTGTGCGGTCACTAACCTTTTGCAAGAGTTTGTTGATGAGATGGAGTCACGGACAACTCCAATTCTAGGAGGGGATGATGAGGACATCGCCAAGATGGAGTCGAGGACGACTCCAATTCAAGAAGGGAGGATAATGAGGACATCACTCCGTCATGTACAACCCGAGGAGACGAGTACCAGCAAGGACATCCAACTCGAGTTTTCCATGGTGGAGGACCAGTCCAACTCAAGTCGGATTCCAAGAGCAGTCCCGGGTAAAATCAACGCCCCGGACGCATACGGACTCCGTTTTCGACGAACCAGATACGCTTGGAAAGATAGTTTGATAAGCTAACCAATGGCTTTGGTTTCACGTCAAAATTCATTCGGAGTCAACGGGAATCGTCGAAACAAGTCAGCGTCCAGAATCTGCCAGGGTGCTGCGACACCGTCTTTTGGTCCGTTGGGCCGTGTATCGTCTTAGAGCCCATTAGGGGGCGCGTCCAGCAGGGGTGACGACCTAGACTCTATAATTAGCCGCCATCGTCGTCCTTAGGGTTTGGGTTTTGATTAGAGTTTAGTTTTTCATCGAGAAACTGAATCGTTCATTGTAACTATGGTGACAAATCCTTTTACAGTGATCCAGGGCCCCCGTTCTTGATCTCCTCCAATGTGTCGATTAGTCCTTTGAAACTGAGTTCTTGAACCCTCTATTGATATTCACGTCATTCATATTTGCAATTTCAGATTGCGTGCTTTACCTTCTTGCTTGTGTTCTTCGATTCGCTTGCAGGAAAAGCCTTCTTGGCGAGGTCAATCAAGTTGTGCTTGGTTGATAACCAACGGAGCTGTGGTGTAACGGTTGCAGGGTTTGAATCGTGTCAGATTTGAAGCCGGATCGCCAACGTCGAGTTCTCCACCAATCGAACCTATCGGCTACCTCTCGGAAGATCGAGCCAGTACTCCCATCAAATTAAACCGCATCTTCCTAATTTTATTGATCATTCACAGGCAGCTTTCATCACTAATCGTCATATATCTTCAAATATTATTATTACTCAGGAAATAATCCACTCTTTTAATCTTAAATCCCGGCATCACCATGCTTTTCTTTTAAAGGTAGACTTGGCTAAGGCCTTTGACAGACTCGAATGGAGCTTCATTTGCCAAGCCCTCCGACGACTGCATTTCTCAGAACACTTTATTCAACTGGTACATGCATGTATCTCCACGCCTACTTTCTCTGTTCTATTAAATGGCCAACCTACAGACTACTTCCTGTTGGAAAGAGTGATTGGATTGATTGGGCCAACCCTAGGAGGGTAGCAATATTGTATTCTTACATGGGCCTAATACATATACACTCCAACACTCCCCCGCAGTCTGAACTACCGACGCAGCGGAGTTTCAAGACTGGGCACGAAAAGAAGCACAACACAGGAGCCCCCCACAGACTCAACTAGCCACTAGTGATATTGAGGCTGGAGCGAAACTCGGAGAAGGTCGAGGACGGGAGGCCCTTGGTGAAGATATCGGCGAACTGGGAAGTGGTCGGGACGTGGAGAACCCGAACATCACCGATGGCCACCCGGTCACGGACAAAGTGGAGGTCGATCTCGACATGCTTGGTCCGCTGGTGCTGAACAGGGTTGGTGGAGAGGTACACGGCATTGACGTTGTCGCAGTAGACCAACGTGCTCCGGGTCAGGGGACTGTGGAGCTCACCCAGGAGCTGCCGAAGCCAGGAGGCCTCAGCCACGCCGTTAGCAACAGCGCGGTACTCCGCCTCTGCACTAGAGCGGGAGACCACCGGCTGGCGCTTGGACGACCAGGACACCAGGTTGCCACCTAGGAAGACAGCATAACCGGAGGTGGACCGGCGAGTGTCCGGACACCCAGCCCAGTCAGCATCGGTGTAGACGACGAGCTCGGTGGAGACAGGCCAATGGAGTAGGAGGCCGTAGTCGACGGTGCCGCGGAGGTATCGGAAGAGGAGCTTGAGGGCCATGAGGTGAGGCTCGCGCGGATCATGCATATGAAGGCCCGGCAGTGGTGTTAGGGTAACACGCACACCCGAAGACACGAAGGTGATCATAACGCGGAGGGGTACCAAAGAGGGCGTGGTGTGGGGTGGGAGCGGGGCAGGCAGTGGAAGGCAAGCAGTTAAGGAGATAGGTGGACCGAGCAGGAAGTGAGGCCTGGAGAAGAAGGGTGCGCATGGTGTCATTCGTGGTTCGAATCATGCGCTCAGCCTTACCGTTTTGGGAGGAGGTGTAGGGGCAAGACATGCGTAACTGGACACCATGAGAGAGGAAGAAAGTACGAGAGGTCGTATTGTCGATCTCACGCCCATTGTCACAATGGACGGCCCTGATGGTGATGCTGAACTGAGTGGAAACCCAAGCGAAAAAGTGAAGGAGCGTGGGGAAAGCATCAGACTTAGCCCGCAAGGGAAAAGTCTAGGAATAATGAGAGAAATCAACCACCACAAGATAGTATTTGTAGCCAGAAATGCTAAGGACAGGAGATGTCCACAGGCCGCAATGGACAATACCAAAGATATGGGCCGCATCGGAAGAAGAGGTAGGAAAAGGAAGACGAACATGACGGCCCAGCTGGCACGCGTGACACAAGTGCATATCAGAATCCCGAGGACAAGGTATGTCGGAACAACGACAAAGCTGTGTCAAAGCATCACGACTAGGGTGACGAAAGCAACTGACGGAGTGGGAGGCGAAGACGATGGAGCGGAAGCAGGAAACCGAAGAGTGTAAAGGGGCCCCATGCTGTCACAGCGGAGAAGAGGACACTGGGAAGCCAAGTCCTTTATGGTAAGACCAGAAGGATCGAATTCAACAGAACAGGAATTGTCAGCTGTGAAACGGCGAATAGAAAGAAGGTTGTGAACCATGTTGGAAGTTGGAAGCAACAAGGACATCGGGAAGATGAAGGAGCCTTGAGTGTTAGCGGCACCCACGTACGTGACCGGATGGCAAGAGCCATTCGCGACCATGATGGACGAAGGATGAGTCGAAGAGGGAGGGTGAACGGAAGGGAGGAGACTCGGGTTGGGAGTGGTGTGGTAGGTGGCGCCCGAGTCAGCGATCCAGTCGGAACTTACTGGTGGTGTTAGGCCCAGGGTGCTGAAAGAGCGGGCCAAGGCCGTCGCATCCCAACCGACATGCCCCGGCAAGGTCCCGGGAGGCGGAGTCCATGGTGACGGGAACATGGAAGCGCCCGGGACAGCCCTAGCGAACAGGGTCACGCGGAGGCGACGGTCGGGGAAGCGACGAACCGACCGCGGGGAAAGCGAGGAGCAGCTCTGTTGCGGCGATGCGACGAGCCGTAGCGTCAGCCGCATCCCGTTCCCGCTCCCAGGCGAGGGCAGCCGCGCACACACGCGTCGGGCCCTCCGCAGCAGCAGCCTGGGCAGCGGCGAGGGCGGAATCCGCTGCGGCGGCGACGGGCGGGGGAGGGGCGCGGAGACGAGGGGAGGCAGCGTAGTGGTCCACCAGCCGGGCGGTAGGCCCCCTGCTGCGGCTAGTGAGGGGTCGAGCAGGGGAGGCGTCCCACCGGCGGCTGTGCAGAGGGGAGGTGGCGACCAGCCTTCCGGCAGAGAAGGAGCGCCGGAGAGGAGGCCCCTCTGCAGTGAGGAGGCGCCGGGGGCAGACGAAGGTGGAGGCGCCGGAAGGGAGGCAGCGTGGCCATCGGCACCAGCAGCCAGCAGGTCGTGGGGTAGGGGAGGTGGCTGCAGGCTGCCTGCACCCGGCCAAGGACCAGCAGCCAGCAGGCCTTAGGGCAGGGGAGGTGGCTGCAAGCTGCCTGCACCCGGCCAAGGACCTGCAGGTCGGCCGTGGGCACCCCGGAGGAGGCCAGCAGGCGGCGGAGGGGACTGCAGGTCGGCCGCCGGCAGAGGACCGCCCAGAAGGAGACCTGCACGTGGGCCGCCAAGGTACTGCGGCCGTTCGTGCCCGGCAGAGGAGCAGGGAGGTCGGCGCCGGGTTGGAGGACGTGGGGCGGCTGCAGCTGGCCGGCCCCGCCTGGGAGGGAGCCACCCGGGCCGGCCGCGCCTCCGGGCTGGCCGCCAACGCCAGGAAGGAGGGCGTCCATGCCTCCGGGCTAGCCACCCGCGCCCGTAATGACAGCGGCGGCGGTCGCAGCGGCTCTTCAGGCATCGAGTTGCAGCTGCAGCTGGCCGGCCCCGCCTGGGAAGGAGCCGCCCGGGTCGGTCGCGCCTCGGGGCTGGCCGCCCGCGCCCGTAGCGACGGCGACGACGGCCCCACAGCTGCAGCGGCGACTAAATCGCTCGCGCGTGCGCGCCTGCAGGGAGAGCCGCGGCCGAGCGGGAAACTGCGGCGCGTGCCTAGGAAGTGGAGGAGGGGAGGGGAGGTGGCTCGCCGGCCATGGTGGCGACGGCGGCGCCGGCGGTCATAGGGGAAGGCGCCGGCAGGGAGGGAGGGAGGGAGAGAGAAGGAACCCTAGCTTGATACCATGTTGGAAAGAGTGATTGGTTTGATTGGGCCAACCCTAGGAGGGTAGCAATATTGTAGTCTTACATGGGCCTCACGGGCCTAATACATATACACTCCAACACTTCCTATCCCAAAGAGGTATAAGACAGGGCTGCCCTCTCTCTCCTTATCTTTTTGTCTTAGGAATTAATGAACTGTCTATTTCTTTGCAACAACAGCTACACAATTCTAATCTTCAAGGCATTTCTCTTGGCCCAAATTGCCCGCTTATTCACTCACTGCTATTTGCAGATGACCTTATTTTGTGTGGCAGGGCAACTCAACAGGAAGCGACTGTAATTAGCAATACTCTACAGGATTTCTGTCGCAGATCAGGTCAGATTCCTAATTTGCAGAAATCAGCTATTTTATTCAGTACAAATGTGGATAACCAAACCAAAAATATTATTAAAACCATCTTCCCAGTTCCTGATCTCCAACCAAACACTATGCATCTTGGTCATCCTATTATTTTCAGTCACAGTGATAGAAACAAAGCTTATGATTTCGTTAACCACTGTGAGAGCAAACAGACTCAACCATGCGGGTAGACTACTTACATCCAGTCTGTTCTCTCTTCTATCCCTGTTTACTATATGTCCAATGTGCTCTTTTCCAAGTCCTTTGTAGAGAAAATTACATCCATTATTCGAAGATTCTGATGGACAGGTATTCAGGATGATAATCCGTCCTCACCAATTGCCTTCAGATCTTGGGATGACATTTGCTAGAGTAAGGAAAATGGGGGGTTAGGCATTAGAGCAACTCCAACGGTTTTGCAAATGGACTTTGCATTCTTATTTTTGCAAAAAAGTCTACAAAACTCCTATCCAACAGTTTGGCAAATGGGCTTTGTATTTTTGTTAACTTGGCAAAATCCTGAGATGGATTGGCATATATGCAAGCTCGCGATCGGCTTGGCATTCCGTCTCGTGTACTACTCCCGCACGCGCTCTTCCCTCCTGCGCCGCCGGGTTTCCTTTTTTAGATTTTGGCAAGTCAATTTTGCCAAACCGTTGGAGATAACCTTTTTTTCTCCTCCCCATATTGATTTGAGAGTTGGCAAATTTCATGTTTTGCCAAATAAAAAATGCAAAACCGTTGGAGTTGCTCTTAGAGACCTATACACAGTTAATAGAAGTCTTCTCATACATACAGCTTATGGTATTGTTACTAATAAAAACCCTTTTCTCACAGCAATCCTAAAGGCAAAATATTTCCCTAATGATTCTTTTTGGACAGCTAATACCAAAGGACCACGATCTATCCTCTGGTCATCTGTCATGCAGGTCAAAAAGGAGTTAGCCTCCAATACCACTACCAGCTTCATGCAGGCAACACTTCAGTATGGTCAGCTCCCTGGTGCTCAGTATGGGATCACATCCACGACCATCTGATCCTCCCAGTCACCACTAATCACCTACCTGCAACTGTCTCTGACCTCTGACTTCCAAATTCAAGACAGTGGAACCTCCAACTAATATCTAACACTTTTGATTCCCAGGTAACTCAGGAAATCTCATCCACCAGGCCAGTTCACAGTGGTCGAGATGATGTACTACGCTGGAAGTCAGCAAAGAATGGATTTGCACCACCAAGGCGATCTACAGACAACTGTCTCAACAAAATGAGGTACACTTACCTATAACAGGCTCTAGGAGTATTACCCCGCAGGCAAAGCAGCTGCTGCATAGAGTTTGGAAGATTAAAAATCTTCCACCTCTGATCCAAACTTTCACCTGAAGACTGATCCGTCGAGCCATCCCCACATCACAGAGATTGGCAAAATATTAGTACACATTATTAACAAATGCTCTGCATGTGGAATGCCAGAAAATGATGCACATCTGTTCTTCACCTGTAATCTTCCAAATCAGGTTTCGTCCACAGCTAACCCTCCCATCTTTACAGGTTTTACCCCCCAGGAGGAAGATGGAGTCCAGCACATACTAACATCTATTATTACTACCTCCACAAATGATGCTACCATTACTAAAATCCTTTTTAATCTTTGGTATATTTGGAAAGCCAGAAATGATCTTCATTTTAGACAACAAACTTGGTCCGCTTTTCAGGTTCAACATGCAGCAGCAGCCCACATCAACTTGGTCACAATGCCAGCCGTGCCACAAACGTCGTCTATTTCTACAAGCCACCACCATCGATGGATACCTGCAATTACTCACACTAATGCAAGCTCTAGTAACACTAATGCAGGGACCCATCAGGCGCACAGTTTCATGGCACAAGTGGACAGGCTAGAGGTTCAAGTACCAGCTCTTCTTTTACGAATTCGATGCTTCGTGGACGCTTCCACTTTGCCTGATCAACCGCATCAACCGTCGACACATGCTGGTATGGGGATTTTATTCGTCAATATGCAGATCCATCCAGTTCAAACCATCTACATCAAGGCAATCATGACACACACCAACTCGGTCGTCCCTGCGGAAGCAGCAGCCGCAGCACTTGCGACCATGGTTGCAGACCGGCTAGGCTTCAATGATGTATCCTTCTTATCTGACTGCAGTCAATTGGTGCAATTTCTCAATTCCCAGGATCATGAACACCCTCCAGACTGGCATATGAAGGCGTTTACTCAAATCTTTGATAACTGCGTCGCTGACCGTCGGGCTAAGATTTATAGAATTTCCAGGTCTCTGAATTCCACGGGTGATGCTCTTGCTAGGCTAGCTTTCTCATCCCCTGCAAACTTTTCTAGGGACTATGAGTTCTTCTGTTCTTTTATTGGTCATGATTGTTGGAATTACTCTCCATTGATCCAGCATAACCCTAACAAGGGTAGCAATATAGGTTCCATACATGGGCCTCATGGGCCTTGCCACATGGGCCATATACTCATACTCCAACACTCCCCCGCAGTCTTAACTACCGGCGCAGCGGAGTTACAGACTGGACATGAAAACAAACAACACACACGAGTCCCCCCACAGACGCAACTAGCCACTGGTGATGTTGACGCTGGAGTGAAACTCGGCGAAGCTCGAGGACGGGAGGACCTTGGTGAAGATGTCGGCGAACTGGGAGGTGGTCGGAACATGAAGGACGCGCACCTCGCCGATGGCAACTCGGTCACGGACAAAGTGTAGGTCGATCTCCACATGCTTGGTCCGCTGGTGCTGAACAGGGTTGGTGGAGAGGTACACGGCGCTGACGTTGTCGCAGTAGACCAGCGTGGTCCGGCGAAGGGGGCTCTGGAGCTCAGCAAGAAGCTGCCGGAGCCAGGAAGCCTCAGCCACGCCGTTGGCGACGGCGCGGTACTCCGCCTCGGCGCTGGAGCGGGAGGCCACGTGCTGGCGCTTGGACGACCAGGACACCAGGTTGCCGCCCAAGAAGACAGCGTAGCCGGAGGTGGAGCGGCGAGTGTCCGGACAGCCAGCCCAGTCAGCATCGGTGTACACAATCATCTCGGTGGAGGACGACCGCCGGTGGAGGAGGAGGCTGTAGTAAGCAGTCCCGCGGAGGTAGCGGAGGAGACGCTTAAGAGCGGTAAGGTGTGGCTCCCGGGGATCATGCATGTGGAGACAGATCTGCTGAACAGCATAGGTGATGTCCGGCCTGGTAAAGGTGAGGTACTGAAGCGCACCAGCAAGACTCCGGTATGCAGTAGGATCTGCCACTGGAGGGCCCTCAGACTCAGACAGCTTGCCCTGTGTGTCAACCGGAGTGGCACAGGGGTTGCAAACAGTCATCCCAGCGCGCTCCAAGATATCCCGAGTGTACTACCTTTGGTGAAGGACCCCGGCAGGATGAGGCTCAACTGTAACCCCAAGGAAGTGGTGGAGCACACCCAGATCCTTCATAGCATACTCCTGCTGAAGAGAGCTGATAATCCGGCGAAGGAGTGACTCACCGGAGGCCGTGAGGACAATGTCATCCACATAGAGCAGCAGATACGCAGTCTCATCTCCACGGTGATAGATATACAGAGAGGTGTCTGACTTGGCCTCCACAAAACCCAGTGTCCGGAGAAAAGTGGCAAACCGATGATTCCACGCCCGAGGAGCCTGCTTAAGGCCATAGAGAGACCTGTTGAGCCGGCACACCATGTCAGGACGAGAGGAGTCAACAAACCCGGCCGGCTGACTGCAGTACACTGTCTCTGTGAGAAGACCATGCAAAAAGGCATTCTTCACATCCAACTGATGCACAGGCCAGGAGCGAGTGAGAGCCAGAGAGAGCACTGTGCGGATGGTGGCCGGCTTCACCACTGGGCTGAACGTCTCATCATAGTCAACTCCAGGACGCTGAGTGAAACCCCGAAGAACCCAGCGAGCCTTGTACCGCTCCAAAGTGTCATCAGCCCGACGCTTGTGTGTCCAGATCCACTTGCCGATGACAACGTTGGCACCCGAGGGACAGGGCACCAGCTCCCACGTCTGGTTGGCGAGGAGCGCCGCGTACTCCTCCTCCATCGCACGGCGCCAGTGAGGATCCAACAAGGCCTCACGAACGGAAGAAGGTACTGGAGAGACCTGCGAGTCCCCGGGCACCGCCGCAAGGGCCTGGGGCTGCAGGGTACTAACCGCGTGCCGCGTCACCATAGGGTGAACATGCCGCGGGTGTCGGTGAAGGAGCGGCGGGTGGTACACCGGCGTCGTGACACGGGCAGCCGGTGGCCGAGGCGGTGGTGTCGGTGTCGCTGGCGAAGAGGAGGCTACGGGTGAGGGCGACGGCCCCAGCGAAGGAGTCACCGGTGGCGGCGGAGGCGCCATCCGTGCACGGCGCTGGTAGACAAGCGCCGGCTGGGCGTAGCGTGCCGGTGGTGCTGTAGTCGACGGCCCGGGACCCGCGTCAGGCGCAGTGCCGGTGGCCGCGCCACGGCGCTGGTAGACGAGCGCCGGCTGGGCGAAGCGTGCCGGTGGTGCTGGAGTCGACGGCCCGGGAACCGCACCCGGAGCGGCGACGGGGGCCGTCCCGCGGCGCTGGTAAACCAACGCCGGCTGAGCAAAGCGGCCAGGTGGCGCATGAGCAACCGGCTCGGGACCCGCGTCAGGAACAGCGACGGGGGCCGAGGACCCCTCTAGGCCCGGGCAAGGAGCAGGGCCGAGGTGGTCGCTGGCGGGCGGCGAGCTAGGGCACGGCTCCGGCGACGGGCACGGTGCAGCAGTACCTGCAGGAGAGAACCGAAAAGGTGGCTCGACCACCGTGTCAGTGGGAAACACGAGGAGACGTCAAGATCCGGGGTGGAAGTGGGGGTGGTGGTAGCGGAGTAGGGGAAGACAGACTCATCAAACACCACATGGCGAGAGATGAGAACCCGACGGGAGGTAAGGTCAAAGCACCGGTACCCCTTGTGATCCGGGGAGTACCCGAGGAAGACACAGAGAGTGGACCGGGGGGGGCAGCTTATGCGGAGCAGTGGCGGCGGTGTTAGGGTAACACGCACAACCAAAGACTCGAAGGTTGTCGTATCGAGGAGGGGTACCGAACAGAGCGTGGTGAGGTGTAGGAGCTGGGCAAGCAGCGGAAGGAAGACGGTTAAGGAGATAGGTGGAGGTGTGCAGACTCTCGGCCCAGAAGCGAGCGGGTAGGGATGCCTGAAGCAGAAGGGTGCGCATGGTGTCATTGGTGGTGCGGATCATGCGCTCGGCCTTGCCGTTCTGAGAGGAGGTATACGGACAAGACATGCGCAGGTGGACACCGTGAGAGAGGAAGAAGGCACGTGAGGTTGAGTTATCGAACTCACGGCCATTGTCGCACTGGACGGCCTTGATGGTGAGGCCGAACTAAGTGGACACCCAAGCGAAAAAGTGGAGAAGAGTGGGAAAAGCATCCGACTTGGCACGCAAGGGAAAGGTCCAAGAGTAGTGGGAGAAATCATCGACCACCACCAAGTAGTACTTATAGCCAGACATGCTAAGTACAGGAGATGTCCACAAGTCACAATGGATTAGATCAAAGATGCGAGCCGCATGTGAGGAGGAGGTAGGGAAAGGAAGCCGAACATGACGGCCCAACTGGCACGCATGACACAAGTGCTCATCGTGAGTCCGGGGACACCGAATGTCGGAACTACGACTGAGCTGCATCAGAGCATCACGACCAGGATGGCCGAGACGCCGGTGCAAAGTGGTGGAGGAGGTGGTGGTAAAGGCAGATGCCGAAGGAGGAGCAGCGGAACTGGGGAAACGAAGGGTGTAGAGAGGCCATGCGCTATCACAACGGAGAAGAGGACGCCGGTAGGCCGAATCCCACACGGTGAGGCCAGAGGGGTCAAACTCAACCGAACAGGAGTTGTCAGCCGTGAAGCGCCGAATAGAGGAGGTTGCGAACCATACCGGGTGCGACAAGAACATCAGGAAGGCGAAAGGAGCCATGGGCGCCGGCGGCACCCACGGATGTGACTGGAAGACACGAACCATTCGCGACCATGATGGACGAAGGGTGAGCGGAAGAGGGTGAGTGCACGGAGGAGAGTATACGACGGTCGGGAGTAGTGTGGTAGGTGGCACCCGAGTCGGCGACCCAGGCGGGAGCGACAGGCGGTGTCGAGGGCATGGTGCTGAAAGAGTAGGCCAAGGCCATCGGGTCCCAACCGACAGGCCCGGGCGAGGCACCAGGAGGACTAGGCCATGGGGATGCGATGTGAAACCCAGGAGGAGCTCCAGTGACCGTCGACGGGCGATGCGCACCGCCGGAAGCCTGGGATCACGGGTCGTGGAGAGAGGCCCAGACCACCGGATCCCAACCGGCAGATCCGGGCGAGACACCGGGAGGTGGCCCCCATGGTGAACCACCGCGGCGACACCGGCCGCCGTGCCCCCCCCCCCCCACCGCCGCTCGGCTCAGAGGCAGTAGGACCAAGAGGAGAGAATGGCGGCGTAGGAGTAGCAGTGGCGCCAGGATGAACGTGCCACGCGGCGGACGCGGCGTGGTCGCCCGCGGCCACGACGGCGGAGGCAGCGGCGGCGGCTGCCCAGCCCGCGTCCGGGACTGCGGCGCCCGCGCCCGGGGCGGCAGCGCGTGCAGGCCAGCCAGGGGTGGCGGCCCAGGCGGCGGTGCCTAGAGCAGATGGGGCCGCGGCGCTCCAGCTCGCGGCGGCGGGCCAGGCGTCGGGTGCGGAGTCGAGGCCCACTGTGCGAAGCCAGGGGAAGGGAGTGGTATCCGCGACGGTCATGGACGGATGGGCCGGGATCGCGCCCGCGGCGGAGCTGTAGGCGCTGGGGAAGCCCGCACCGGGGCTGCAGGCCGCGCCTGCGCCAGGAAATCCCGCGCCGGGGCTGCAGGCCGCGCTGGGTGCTGGAGGGCTGCAGGCCGCGCCCGTGCTGGGGAAACCCGCGCTGGGGCTGCAGGCCGCGCCCGCGCTGGGGAAACCCGCGCCGGGGCTGCAGGCCGCGCCCGC
Organism: Coix lacryma-jobi var. lacryma-jobi; assembly: GCA_009763385.1. Taxonomy (NCBI): domain Eukaryota; kingdom Viridiplantae; phylum Streptophyta; class Magnoliopsida; order Poales; family Poaceae; genus Coix; species Coix lacryma-jobi. The sequence goes on along the minus strand of CM019822.1, from coordinate 103,424,335 downwards.
GCTGAGGGCTGGAGCCGCCGTGCCCGCGCCGGGAAGAAGGGCGGCGTAGGAAGGTGGCGGCTGGGGGAGGGCTGGAGCCCGCACGCGCGCGGCGGGAACGCCCGCGCCCAGGGCGGCGGTCTCGCCCGCAGCGACGGCAGCAGCGGCGGCGGCACGCTCAGCCGCGGCCAGGGCGGCACCGGAAAGGACGGCGGCCTAGGAGGAGTAAGAGAGGGGAGGCGACGGCGGCGGCCGGCCGGCGGCCATGGAGAGGCGGCGGCGGCCTTGGCGCGCGCAGAACCGGCGGCATTGCATTGGGAGCGGCCTCCTGGCCGCGGATCCGGCGGCTCGGCGCGGCCAGGTACGGGCCAAGACCGCGCGCGCGCGGCGAAGGCGCGGGGGCGGCCCGGCGCGGCGCGGAGAAGAGGGCTGCAGCAGCGCGCGGCGCCGGAGGGCAGCGCGCGGAGGGGCGGCGCCGGAGGGCCGCGCGCCCTAGGCGGCGGCGGTCGCGCACACGCGCAGACAGAGGACGGTGGCGCTACAGTAGCAGGGGAGGGAGGGAGGAAGAAGACCCAGGAACCCTAACCTAGCTTGATACCATGTTGGAATTACTCCCATTGATCCAGCATAACCCTAACAAGGGTAGCAATATAGGTTCCATACATGGGCCTCATGGGCCTTGCCACATGGGCCATATACTCATACTCCAACAATGATATCCAGTGCTCTCTGCAAAGTGCACTGCACTTTGTACTCCTGGACTCAGTTACAGTGCTTGCAGCTTCTTGCTGCTAATAAATTCGAAATTGTTGTCAAAAAAAAATAATAATACATTGTGATCTTTGGACATCCCCTGTTACAAGTCTCTGGTTACAAATATTACTTAGTAGTTATTGATGATTGCTCACATTTTTTGTGGACTTCCCGTTGCGGCTTAAGTCTGACACGTTTTCTACACTATCCAACTTCTCCTATGTAGCAACTCAGTTTGGAGCCACAATCTAGGGAGTCCAGTGTGACAATGGTCGTGAGTTTGACAACTCCAGCACTCGAGCTTTCTTCCTTTCTCGTGGTGTTCATCTTCGGATGTCCTGCCCTTATACCTCGCCACATAATGGCAAGGCTGAACGAGTGACTCCAACCATCAACAACGTTGTTCACTCGCTTCTGTTCCAGGCAAGTCTTCCCCCCACATATTGGGTTGAAGCCCTTAATACTGCCACCTACCTTTTAAATCTGTTGCCCACTAAGACTCTTGGTCTGTCCACCCCTCACCTAGCTCTCTTTGGCACTCCTCCGTCTTATGACCACTTGTGAGTCTTCGGCTGCAAGTGCTATCCCAATCTTTCCGCTACTACTTCCCATAAACTCGCTCCTCAGTCCTCTGTGTTTTTCTTGGCTACTCACCTCACCACAAAGGCTACCGGTGCCTTGATGTTGCCTCCATCGCATCATCATCTCTCGCAATGTTGTATTTGAGGAAACTTCTTTCCCTTTCGCTGAGGCTTCCACCACACCCGCTCCTCGGGAGTTTGACTTTCTTGATCATCTCACTAATACGGTGTCGGCTCCAATTGGACCGTCCCAATACTTTCTCCCTGCAGGTACTACTGCACAGCCACGTGTGGTTTGTGACAACGCCCAGGAGGCCTCTACTCTCCCTGCAGACCCTGCTGGCTCACTGCCCAGCACCGTCGCAGGGCCTCTTCACAACGCTGCTGGGCTCCTACACAGCACTGCAGACCCTCTGTTCGGTGCTGCCAGCCCTTTGTCTGGGTGTTGCAGACTCTTCGCCTGGGGCTGCAGGCACTCTTCCGCCTAGTCGCTCACTTGTTCAGCCCGACGGAGCTGCAGGTAAGCAGCTGGGTCCGACGTTTCCTGCTCATGACATCCGCTTCGTCTACTCCCGCTGGCCTCGACTGCAACCGCTGCTTTCTTCGTCGCCATCGCCTTCTCCTTTACCAGCTCCTCGACCACTTCCCTCGGGCGCGGTGCCTGCTCCAATGGTCACCACTCAGCACGCCATGGTCACACGTGGCAAGCTTGGTTTCCGGCAGCCCGCACTCTAACATGCTGCAGGTTTGTCGCCCGTTCCACGGACCTACTGTGCTGGGCTGACCCCAATTGGGGGCTGCAATGCAGGAGGAATTTTCAGCACTTCAGGAGAACAATACTTGGGATCTCATTCCCCGACCTCCCAACACAAATCTGGTCACTGGCAAGTGGATATTCAAACACAAGTTTAAAGCTGATGGCACTCTTGAGCGCTACAAAGAGTGTTGGGTTCTTCGTGGATTCACACAGCGCCCTAGTATTGACTTCGATGAGGCTTTCAGTCCTGTGGTGAAGCCTGCAACTGTGCTCTCACTTGCTATTGCTCGGTACTGGCCCATCCACCAACTTGATGTGAAGAATGCGTTCCTCCATGGGAGTATGGGACCCTGTCAGAGACCCGCTGGTTTCGAGGATTCAGCCCACCCTGATTTTGTGTGCAGGCTCAATCGTTCATTATATGGTCTCAAACAGGCGCCCCGGGCTTGGTACAGTCGCTTCGCTTCATTCTTGCTTCAGCTAGGGTTTGTGGAGACAAAGTCAGACACCTCCCTCTTTGTCTATCAGCAAGGTGGCGGCACAGTGTATTGTGTTGTCTATGTGGATGATATAATTGTCACGGCCTCCTCAACAGCATTACTTGGACGCACCATTACTGCCCTGCAGCGTGAATTTTCCATAAAGGATCTTGGTGAACTTCATCATTTTCTAGGCATGCAAGTTCAACGCATTTCAGGAGGTCTTCTGCTCTCACAGCGCCAATACATGCTTCAGATTTTAGATCGTGCTGGTATGGCCGACTGCAATCCTTGCTCAACTCCCGTTGATCTGAACCCGAAGTTTTCTGCCACCATCGGAACCCCTATTGACAATCCCACTGATTATCACAGTTTAGCAGCAGCTCTTCAGTACCTTACATTCACACGCCCCGACATCTCCTATGCAGTTCAGCAGGTCTGTCTCCATATGCATGACCCTCGGGAGCCTCATCTTGCTGCTCTGAAACGGATTCTTCGGTATGTTCGCAGCACTTTGCACCTCGGCTTGGTTCTTCGTCCTTCCTCGTATTCGGATCTAGTGGTTTACTCTGATGCCGATTGGGCTGGTTGCCCCAACACGCGCAAATCTACTTATGGGTATGTTGTGTTTCTTGGTGAAAATCTTGTCTCTTGGTCCTCCAAGCGTCAGAACACCGTCTCCCGCTCCAGTGCGGAGGCTGAGTACCGAGCAGTCACCGAAGTCACCTGGCTGCGCCAACTGTTGCTTGAGCTGCATACTCCGCCGCGTCGCAGCACTTTGGTGTATTGTGACAACATCAGCACTATGTATATGTCTTTAAACCCTGTTCAACATCAACGGACAAAGCATGTGGAGATTGACATTCACTTTGTTCGAGAGTGTGTCGCCCTTGGTCATGTCCGCATCCTGCATGTCCCAACCTCTTCACAGTTCGCCGACATCTTCACCAAAGGGCTCCCTTCGACGGTCTTCACGTAGTTCCGGTCCAGCTTGAACATCTGCTCCTCTGGCGCTCAAACTGTGGGGGGTGTTAGCCATATGTATTATAGGCATGCATATTATTGGGCCTAGGCCTGTGCTGTGTTTCTATATCCAGCAGCCGGACAGCCTTAGGTGTGATTGGGTTAGGATTAGGGAGGTAATCGTATCTGGTTCTGTTTCTATAAACTGAACGATCCCTCCCTATACATACATATATATATGTACATGGTTCCAATCTAATCAATTGAGAAATCATTGCTGCTTTCAGCCCCATTCTTCCAATTTTATCCCCATTGATAGCTACTTGTGGTTGTGCATGCAAGAAAGTAAAGAGCCCTACTCACACACAGTGAAAACTCACCGTAACCACACATAAGAGAGCACATATTTAATTGCTCCTAAATCTGTGTTTAAGGTGCAACAGCACAACGCTCAATAAAAAACATGTTACTAAGGTTTACAAAAAAAAGGGGGCGTACCCAGTGCCGGAGAGCTCCCGCTCTGTGCGGGGTCTGGGGAAGGGTATTTAGTGGCAAGCATTACCCTCGCATAAATGCGAGGAGACTGCGACTCGAACCCGGGACCTTCTGGTCACAGGCGGTAAGACTCTACCGCTTGCACCAGGCCCGCCCTTCTTACTAAGGTTTACAAAGAAATATGAAATTCACACAAACACACCTATATTGTGAAATATTAAGCTATGTTTTCTTTATGTAATCAACCAAGAGATAAGAATGAATTAGTTAACTTTCTGCAGAAACTGTAAGCAACCAAAGATCACACAGCTATATCATGAATAATCAGGGTCTACAAATTGCTACATGAAAATGGCAAGTCTACTGTGTACCTGAAATGCCTTTCTGCAGAAATTGTTAAGAACTTTCTCATAATGGGCACGTGAAGTACCAGTTCCGACAGCAGTGGTATTGTATGCATCAACTGCCTTTCTTAAAGCAGCTTCGTGTGCATCCCTTAAAGCATCCTAAATTTACAAAGTTAACAATTTGAAATGTATGACGATGTGCAATTAACCTTTTAACTTACTTCTTCAGCTAATTTGCTGTGGCTGAAAGATGACATGTAAACCTCAGCAGCAGAATCATATGCTCTCCGGCATTCTACTTCTTCTATGCTCTGCAGTCAAATATAGGAGGCAGCTGAACTCAAGGATGGTCCAAGGAGAGTATTTATTATTATCTGATATGATTGTAAGCGACTCAACAGCCTCACAACATACTGCCGCTGTTCATTATAATGTCAAGAAGAAGAGTTAATAATATCTTTATCTAACATTGATTCACCACCAAGACAAGACAAATTTGCTGTTTCAATCAAAGTCCAGGATACTTTGACAGAAATAAATATTCGGCTTGTGTTTCATTTGTGCCAGAATTTTTTGCATAAAAGTATTCCCATTCCCATTGATACCCCAGTTCATTATACATCCAAATGATGCACGACCAAATCTTCTCACCATTCTTATCGCCACTGGTGCTTGTTTTTCGATGAAACTATTATTTTTACTCATACTCTCTGTTTTTGGTAGTCATGTTTTGCTAGAGTCATATTGGTTTTCTCTACCATGCCCAAAGCTTGTTTCAAACAAAGGCTTTGTTGTTGTTGTGTTTTCTTAAGCTTAAATTTGTGAAGCAAGTGATCATAGAAAAACAGTTGAGAGATAACATCAATCTAAAAAATATAGTTTAATATGCATCAGTTTACAGAAATGATTAGCTCTCAGGTGCATGGCTCAATAGATAAAATACCTGCCAAGAGGATGAAATGGTAGGCACAGCTCCATTGTTTATTGCATCGAGGAAGGACTGTGTAACACCAGCTAGTACTGGTCCTGTCATGATTGTACGAGCAACTTGCTTAGGCCTTGTCCTCTCAAAAATAAACCTTGTTAATTCATCCAGTCCAGCTTGAAATTCAGGGCGCAATTTCTCAAGCTGGTAAAATGATTCCAATTTAAAATGTGTCAAACGAGGAACATATTATTGCAGTGATATGCATACTTCCATAATGAAAAAACAAGAGAATAGAGCTTACAGGGATTTGATCAAGATGTTGCATAATGAAAATACAAGATAATGGAGCTTACAGGGATTTGATCAAGACGTTGAAGTTCATTTTCACTGTTCAATGGGCGCACCAGTGTGAAACATTCTCTATCAGGGAAGAGGGCACGGAGGGACTCACGGATCTATGACAATTTGCAGATGAAATTGAAATTGTAAATAGCAACGCAAACAGAATCAAATAAAAGGCACATCTACATAATCCAAAAGAATAGAAACCACTATAAGAATTTAAAATCAATTGGAATATACTATGAAAGAATACCTTATTCTTTGAAGATATGTCCTTTCCTCTGCTCTCAAGAGGCCTCAGTGCAATTTCCAGGTAATCTCGTGGAGTTATCTTTCTACCATTCTCCACTAAATCTAGATAGAAATCCTAACAAAGCAATATCATGTTAAGACGGGGAAAACTCTTTTGGTAGTTTATCAAAGAAATACATAAAAATGACTATCAAAATCAGGGAACTAATTACCCTCAGTAGCCAGATGAAAATAGGTGAAAACTGCCCAAGTTCAGATGCAGTAGACCTCCCACCATTTGCCCTCACACAGATATGCTTGGTCATTTCAGTAACAAGTGAAAGGCGATCAATGGCTGCCTCATCTATACCACCCATCTGCAAGGAACAAGAAGAAATACTTCTTATTCCTTGAACATGTTCAATGAAACAGATTAATCACATTGCAACATGGAAGTTTTTTTGTCATATCCATGTGCTCACACAGTCGCATTATCATATATTTCAAATACAAATACAAGGATAGGTACTATTCCTAGCCACTAGATCGCCTACATAAAATGGTTCATATTCTGCCACCTAGGCGAATATAAGCCACCGTTGTTTAAATTAAATATATCCTTACTTTCCTCCTACCAAAGATCACAATGACCAATTATTTTCCTTCTCACATGCATTAGTCAGGCCATTGATATCATCAGACCAAGAAGCACATCTAGCCTAAACAATATAGAAACAAGACATCTGATTGACAGCATATTTTGCTGAACAAGACAATTGTCTGAATTTATTTTCCACACACCTACTTTCTGGTGAAACGTAGTTTCAAGGTAAAACATAGTTGGAACGTCATAAAAGCTGTTTGATGTAGATAACCAGATGCACAAACCCAATTTCCTTTTTCTTATATGTATTTGAGCTTCTTTTGATGATGCTAGTGTTATTGTTATAATGGCCATATGTTATCAATTAATGTAAGTGCAAACATGAAACAGTTCCAACATTATTAGTGAACTTGAGACAACTCTCCAACAAAAGGGTTGGTGAAAAGAAACCATTGCTCACACCTGATTATATATGAACATGCTCGATAGTAGGACTGCCAATGAGAATATCTGAATGCTGTAAGTGCCCTGTAAAAGAGGGGAAAATGCCAGCAATGGTTAGTGTTTTTCCAGTTAGAGGGGAAAAAGTGCCCAGTAAAAGAGGAAAAACTGCAAGGAAATGAAATGAGATCATTGAGGTGCATCATACCGTCTGATCATAGGCATCAATGCCCTCGCTGTCAAGTAGCAAAAGACTATATTCAGTTCCGTCAAGGGCAGTTCTCTTTATTGGGGCACTCCACATCCAAAGGCCCTTGGTGCAGGGACGATGAGTACTTGCCACTTGAAACCCACTACTTCTTCCTAGAAGCTATCACAAGCCCAGAAATAAGCAAATTCCTCTTTCACAGGGGTTTTCCACTTTTGGAAAAAATTTAACAAATCTTGGTGAGATAATTTTACTTTATTAAACATAATGTAGATGACATACATAGAAAACACAAGTTTAAAACATCAAACTACTGTTGTTTTGTAACAGATTATTTCTGCCAAAAAACCAAATGATACAGCTCAGCTATCACTTTGCAACCATGTACAACAAGAGCTTATATCAACTTAAATCATAATTGAACAAAGTCACCATGTTATTTCTGTCAATGTTCCTATCCTTACAGCTCCATATCCAGACACGAACAAACGGTCCATGTCCACTTGGGCAGACAATGTGCCAAATTTCATACCAAAAAAATCCACAGCGTACAGCTCCATATCCCGACATGAACAAATGGTCTATGTCCACTTGAGCAGACAATGTGCCAAGTTTCATACCTAATATCCACAGGAGAAATTATTTATCACAACAATATGGTCATAGGCATTGTTTTGACGTTTTTCTTTCAATAGCAATTCCAGAAAGTGAATTAGTAACCATCTTGTGAGTTTTGTTTTAAGCAAAACTGTAGGCTTGTCAGTTGCGAGTCTAGCACTTCGACCAAAACTGATTAACTAAAAGAGGACGTTCAAAAAAAAACACCAGGACAGCATATAGAGCAGGGCAGAAATACTATGAGCAATTTTTTGGGGGGTTTCCACCACCCATCACTTTACAATTTTATTCTGATGATCTGTAATTTGCAAAACCCAAAAAAAAATCATGTTTCCTTCGAGCTCCAGATGGGACTGAAATCATGCCAAACCAGCTTTCGACCGCGGCGCGAGAGGGAAGACGAACCTGATTAAGGATGAAGCTCTTCCCCTGGCGGGCGCGACCGCAGACGGAGACGACCCCGACGGGTCCCTTGACGAGCTGCAGCGCGGCCACGGCCTCTGGATCCATCCGGAACCGACCGCGCTCGTCGCAGTACACCAACCGAAGCGGCCGGCCACCTCCGCCCTCGCCGCCCGCCTCCGCCGCGAACGGCGAAAGCGGCGACGATGCCGACGCCGGGATCCACGGCGAGCGCGGGGTCCCTGTGGACCCCGCCGCAGCGGAGGACGAGGACGGGGATGCGTCGCCCCCGCGGCCACGGTCCTTGGACGCGGAGCCGCGGAGGCCTAGCATCTGCATCATCTCGGCCTCGACCAGGGAGGTGGAGGGGCGATTGGGCTGCTTCGTCTAGGGTTTGGGATTTTTGACGGAGGGGACTGATTTTTTTTAAAAAATCTGACATAGGGGATGCTACCGTTCAATCGAGATTTAGGTCATGTTTGGATTCCACCTTTTTTCACCCTCCCTCCGTCACATCAACCGTCACATCAATATTATGCATAAAGCATTAAATATACTAAAAAATAACTAATTATATTTTTAGTACGTACATGTCGAGACGAATTTTTTGATTCTAGTTAGTCCATGTTTGGACAAAGTTTGTCAAATAACAACGAAAGTGCTACGGGAAAAAAATTTACAAAATTTTGCAACTAAACACACCCTCAAAGAGGGAGATCGATTCAAGGCCTGTGTGATACTGAGTACTCCCTCCGTCCCAATAAAAGTGACATTTTTGACTTTTGGATTTCTCGTTTGAGTGTTCGTTTTATTCAAAAAATTTATACAAATAATAAAATAAATAAATCATTATTAAAGTATCTCTAGTGATCAAATAAATTATAACAAAATAAATAATATATATATAAAGTTTTAAATAAGACATGGTCAAAAGAGAAGCCTTGAAATCTAAAACGACACTTTTAATGGGACGGAGGGAGTACTTTTCTTCACGCGAACGGCCCCGCACGGCCACCAGCTCGCACCAGCTGCGAAAAAAGTGGTTGTGTTAAAGAGGGATGATTCATAAATGATATTTTAAGGCTTTAGATACAACAATCTCTATTTAGTTGATTTCACCTCCGATGATACTAATTTGAAGACATGTTTGTTCACAAAGCAATCACTTGGTTGGTTATGCCATAGAAGACTAGCACATGTTGGCATGAACACTCTCAACAAGTTATTGAAGGACTTGGTTAGGGGCTTGAAGGATGTGAAGTTTGAGAAAGACAAATTATGTAGTGCATGTCAAGCCAGGAAGCAAGTGGCAAATACACATCCAACCAAAGCATTTGTATCAATATCAAGAGAGTTGGAGCTTCTTCATGTGCATCTATTTGGACCAACAACATATGCTAGCTTGGGTGAAAATCTCTATTGCTTGGTTATTGTTGATGATTATTTCCTCCATGACAAGTCTGAAGCAATCCCTTCTTTTAAGAAATTTGCCCAAAATGAATTTGAAGTGAAGATCAAGAAAATCCGGAGTGATAATGGAAAAGAGTTTGACAACACCAACATTGAGGACTATTGTGATGAAGTTGGGATCAAGCATGAAGTGTCTGCAATCTATACACCACAACAAAATGGGATACTTGAGAAAAAGAACCGGACTCTAATCACCCTAGCAAAAACTATGTTGGATGAGTACTCTACACCAGAAAGATTTTGGGCGGAGGCAATCAATATCGCATGCTATGCATCAAATCGGTTGTTCCTCCATCATCTCCTTGGCAAGACATCTTATGAGCTCCTCAACAACAAGAAGCTGGATGTATCTTTCTTTAGAGTGTTCGGGTGCAAATGCTATATCTACACGAAGCGGCAACACCTAGGGAAGTTCAATGCCGATGTGATATTGGTTTTCTTGTTGGTTACTCATTGAAGTCCAAAGCATATCGAGTATTCAATCATGCCACCAGTATGGTAGAAGAAACATATGATGTGTAATTCGATGAATCTAATGTGTCAGTGTTTCAACCCCGGGTGTCAACACCAATGAGTAAATTTGTGATTGCGTGCTCCCTAATCCGGATGGTGATGCAAGAAGAACACAAGCGTTTATCCTGGTTCGGGCAAGAAAAGGCCCTACGTCCAGCGGGGAGGGGAGTTTGTATTATCTTGCACCGAAGTGCTTGTCCAGGGGCAAAATGAAGGACCGAAAGTGCTACCAGAAAGCGACCAGAGGGGGGGTGAATGGGAGCTTCAAATTTCTTTTCAGAAAACTTGTTGCCACTGTCCCGAGAATCAACCCCAAGAGCAAACCTAGAGCTTGCAAGTGTCCACGACCCTAGATGTAGGGTGGATGCTTCCGAGAAACACAGCGAGACACTACACAACTCTAGAAACCCAACGCAAAAGCCGGAAATCAAACCCAACAACGGACGAACGAACCACGAACGAAAACGTGCAAACTGCACTTGACCGGACTCTGACCAGCGTCCAGTCAGTGAGCACCGGACGCGTCCGGTCAGCCAAAAACGCTTCTGGAACCTTACTGTTCCCGACCGGACTCTGGTGAAAGGTGCGTCCGGTCACAAACTGTGCGTCCGTTCACGTAAGACGCAAGTGATGAACAGTAGGACCGGAGCGTCCAGTCATAGGTGAGGAGGAGCGTCCGGTCAAGGTGCGAAACAGAACGGTGGAATGTTCAACGACAGGACTCTCTTCCTGGCGTCCGGTCTGCCTGAGCCGAGCGTCCGGTCACCCCGAAAACCTGTTGTTCGTCCACCGATTCAACTCAATCTCAACCAAAACGAATCCGCTAGGGATCTAACTTGGTGAGAGGAGTCACAAGGATGATAGTGAGCTATCTCTAAGAAATCATGGCTCGAACCTATCTCCACATCGATGAATCAAGCAATTTCGGGAAAGGGAGCAAAACTTGACTCGAAACGAAAATCGACCGATCTACTAGCTCGTGAGGTTAGAGACAAATTCCTTCGGTGGAAAGAAGCGCCTCACGATATAGAACGACTTGGTTCAAACGGATTTGCAAAAGACGCACCAAGTAGAGAGATCGATCAACGGGAAAAACGTGAAGAAAGGCAACCCGCGAAGAACAAGAACAAAACGCGAATCACAACCATGAATTTGCAACCGTGTGGCTACCACACGCTACAACATTGAGATTACGGTCTCACTTCCTCAAAATCTCACGAACACAGAGGTATGATTGTCTTCTCTGTGGATCTCAGTTTGCTACAGCAGGGAATGGGGAGAGCAGGAAAACCTAGAAGCAAAAGAGCAAATGACTGAGATAGGATGGGAGGTGGGTGTCTCCCTCTACTTATCCTAATTCTAATTCCCACTCTACCCCTATCTACTTACAGAGCGAACCAGCTAAACCCTAGGGTTATTCTGGACCAACTCGAAGATTGTGGTGATCCGACGGCCACGCCCGCACAACTGGTAGCGTTGCCTCGACGCAACCTCACCGATTGCCGCCACGTGCCGCCACCACTCTGCTTGTCCTTTTCCCAGACTTCACCCCTGGTTTTGAGGCCCAAACCGGGAAACCAGCCTTCACGACCAACCCCCGGTTTTGAGGCCCAAACCGAGAAACCAGCCGTCCATCGCCTGAGTTTTGTGGCCCAAACTCAGAAACCTGCAGCACCCAGGTTTTAAGGCCCAAACCTGGAAACCGTCCTCAGCCCGAGTTTTGTGGCCCAAACTCGGAAACCATCAGCGCCCAGGTTTTGAGGCCCAAACCTGGAAACCGTCCACTCGGTGGTTTTTCTGTGGCTCAACCACCAAACCGAGCCGTAGAAGGGATGCACCGCCCGTGCACCCCGTCCACCGACATGTGTCTCCAGGTCCACGACCCGAGCAACACCATGCCCCGCAAGTCTTCGCTCGTCGCTGTCTCAAGCTGTCAGCCACCACAGCTGATCCTCAGGCCACCGGTCCCTCAGTCCAAGCCTCACGTCCGCCCTTCATCGCTCTCGGTCCGTCGGCACGGCACGTCTCTACTTGACCTTCATCTTGCCTTCGATCACTGTATCCGTGCTCAACACCTGCACAACACAAGCCAAAGAACATGCGCATTATCCCAGTTGACAATCACTCATCACTCGAGACTCGGCATACACCCATGTATCCGCAATCTCCCCCTTGATGAGTGCATTGTCAACTACCAACATAAATCATAATGGAATAGAGGAAGGGAGGAAGGAAGAGAGAGAACTCGACCAAATGACCCAAAAGCATAACAAATCCGAAGAAGGTCAAGTGGAAAGAGTAAGACAACTTGGTCCCTAAAGATATGGGCAACGGCTCGATGCAACCAAGCAAAGCAAAGCTAGCCCTCAAGAAGAGGTAGAACAGGCTCAACACCACTAGCGAGAAAGCTCGACACCAATTGAAATTCAAGCAGAATAGAGCTAGCCCTCAAGAAGAGGCAGAACAGGCTCAACACCGCTAGCGAGAAAGCTTGATACCAACTGAAGAGCATAAAAGCAAAGTTGCTAGTTCCTCAAGAATGAGGCAAAGGCTCAACACAACTAGCTACCAAAAATGCTCCGAACCAATTGGAGACTTCAGAAAAACTCCGAACCAATTTGGAAATTTGGAAAATTCAAAAGCCTTCAAATCTGAGCCAACTCAAACTCCCCCTCCAATAGTGCACACAACCAGGAAATCTCCCCCTTTAGTTGATCTTCTGATTTGAGAGAATTTCTCCCCCTAATGATTTGGCAAATTTCTCCCCCTTAGTTGAAAATGCACTATCAAGTATCTCTCCTCCAAATGCATATGAGTTAAAATGCAAGTTAGCAGCTTCAGGAATATAGTCGGTAGAATGAGAAGATGCTCAATAAAATGCTAATCCGAAGACTCACAAAATGCACAGAATGCTAGCAAAGGCTCAAACTGATCACCAAATACGAGATCTGAATATTGGAGCAGAATGAGCAATTTTTAGCCAAAAAGGTATTCACCATCAAAATAGCACTAAGCATGTATAGACAGGAAGTCAAACAAGTGCTAAACATGTATACAAGGTGAACTACCCCTAGCAAAGTTCAATCATCATGCTATAGAATGAAACATAGAGTTGTGTATTCAAATTTTATCGGAGTTGCAGCGGTTAAATTACACAAGTTCAAAAATTTCAGCATGTGATTGCGAGAGGTTGAAAGCTTGTCATTGCCTAACTTTTCAACTGTGTGAAGCCTATGCAGAAGCAATCAGAAGCTTAAGGCAACAGTTTCGGTCATACACTACACGGCTCAACTTTAACTCAATGTGCAATGAGAAATAGTCTCGATACCGTGATGTGGTGACAAGCAATCCCATCTCGATCTTTCCAATTCACTTAACTTGGTTCAAATTTAAAATAGTAGATGAACATACCAAGCAAGTGAATGACTCAGAACTAGAGACATAGCAACCTAGCATATATGAAAAGCATGAGTGAATTCAACACATCCTACACATGCTAGTTGCATATCTCAATGGTGAACAGTTTCAAGTTTTAAGGTCATTTAAACAAGTTCACCATTCATAAAGTAGCTCAGCTCACAATATGTATCAGTGATCAGAAAGAGCATAAGCCACAAGCATCATCATAAAGCATCGGAGTATACACTAAGCAGAGCATAGTCACATTCTAAGGATTATATACATGAAGCCCTGAATGTAAATATGCATGATGAAATGCAGAAACGATACCAATTGAAAAACAAAAAGTCAGTGTATGATACAAGAACCAAAATGTTTCCCCCATCTAAAAGGGGAAACACACACCAAGCTCGCCTCTCAACCTAGCAAAAGTTGATTGGTCCAAAGGCTTGGTGAAAATATCAGCCAACTGATGATGAGTATCGACATGGCGAAGGTCGATATCACCCTTCTCATAGTGGTCTCGCAGAAAATGAAAGCGCACATCAATGTGTTTGGTCTTAGAATGCAGCACGAAGTTCTTAGCAACGCTAATAGCACTCATGCTGTCACAAAGCAAGGGAACGCGAGAAAAGCTCAGGCCAAAATCACGCAAAGTGGCCATCATCCAAAGCAATTAGGAACAGCAGCTAGCCGCAGCAACATACTCAGCCTCCGTGGTAGACTGGGCGACACTAGACTGCTTGCGAGAAGACCACGATACAAGAGAAGAACCAATAAACTGACAAGTCCCGGAAGTGAACTTGCGCTCAATGCGGCAACCAGCAAAATCGGCATCAGAATAACCGCAAAGGGAAAGAGTGGAGGAAGCAGAATACCAAATCCCAAACTCTGGAGTGAAGCATAAGTACCTCATAATGCGCTTGACCGCCTGACGGTGAGAGGTGCGCGGCGATGACTGAAATCGCGCGCAAAGACACACCGCGAACTGGATGTCTGGCCGTGTCGCCGTTAGGTACAACAGCGACCCGATCATACTCCGGTACTCCTTCTGGTCCACAGCTTCCCCATCCTTTTCCGCATCCAGGGCCGTCGTGGTCGACATGGTGTTGGAAGAGGTTTGGCCTCACCCATATCGAACTTTTTCAATACATCCTTGGTGTACTTGCCCTGGTGTATGAACGTTCCCTCTCGGGATTGCTTGATTTGCAACCCGAGGAAAAACATCAACTCGCCCATCATGCTCATCTCAAACTCCCTGCTCATAGTATCTGCAAACTTGGCAACCAAAGCGTGAGAAGAACCACCGAAAATGATATCATCCACGTAAATTTGGACCAAGAGAGTGTCACTGCCTTGCTTGAGGAGAAAGAGCATTTTATCCACACATCCAATTTTAAAACCCTTAGCAAGCAAAAAGGTTTTCAATCTATCATACCAGGCTCTAGGGGCTTGTTTCAAACCATACAAAGCTTTGTGAAGTTTAAAAACATGGTTTGGAAACTTGGGATTTTCGAAACCGGGGGGTTGTTTCACATATACCTCCTCTTCTATGTAGCCGTTTAGGAAGACACTCTTGACATCCATTTGAAACAGTTTAAACCCTTTGGATGCAGCAAAAACCAAGAGTATCCTAATCGCCTCCAAACGAGCTACAGGAGCAAAAGTCTCCTCATAGTCTATCCCCACCTTCTGACTATAACCCTTGGCTACAAGTCTGGCCTTGTTCCTCACAATGTGGCCATCCTCTCCTTGTTTGTTTTTGAAAACCCATTTTGTCCCAATAGGATTACAGTCTGGAGGAGGTGGAACTAAAACCCAAACTCGATTTCTCTCAAAGTTCTCTAACTCCTCATGCATGGCATTGACCCAATCCGGATCCGTCAAAGCGTGTCCAACATCTCGGGGTTCAAAATCAGCAACAAATGCAGAATGAGCAAAGTGAGAGATTTGTTGTGACCTAGACCGAGTGACACGTTCGCCGATGCTGCCGATCATCTGTTGAGGCGGGTGCTGGCGCTGAATGTGTCGTGGCGCCTCCCGAGCTGATGTAGCCTCCCCCTCAACAGCAGCTGGTGCCTCCCTGGGTAGAAAAGGTACCGCTCGGGGTGGCGGATCCCACGGCCCCCAAGTCGAAGAAGAGGGATCGGGGCCGTGAGTCATAGTAGAAGCCGCTCCTTGCGGCACAGCAGGTGGAGGTGATGCTAGGTCACCCATGCCTTCAGCATCCTCATCCTCATCATCAAAAAGAGGTTCACCGACCTCATGATCACCTGCACGCTCAAAACGAGAAGAAGGACAAACCATGGTCTCGTCGAAGGTGACATTGGATGTCTCCATGACTCGGTTAGTATCAAGGTTAAGTACACGATATGCTCGAGTGTGAGTGCCATAACCCAAAAATACACCGTCAGAAGAACGAGACTCAAACTTGTCCAAGTTGCCTTTCTTGAGTATAAACAGTGGCAACCGAAAACTCTAAAATAACTCACTTTGGGCTGTTTTCCAAAACGCAACTCATAAGAAGTCTTTTTCAAGAAAGCTCGAAGAAAAATACGATTGGAAATGTAGCATGCAGTGCTCATAGCCTCGGCCCAATATCGCCTAGGAGTCTTATGCTCATCGAGCATCGTCCTGGCCATCTCAACAAGGGTCCGATTCTTCCTCTCTACAACACCATTTTGTGGCGGTGTGTAGGGTGAAGAAAACTGATGCTCTAAACCCAAAGAGTTACAAAACTTCTCAAAATCCAAGTTTTTGATCTCGGAACCATTATCACTACGGATAGCTCGCATTGAGTTCAAAGGGAACTCATTCTGAAGACGCAAAATCAGATTGCGAGCAAAAGAGAAAGTCTCAGTTTTCTCAGCTAAAAAGAAAACCCACGAATATCTCGAAAAGTCGTCAACAACAACAAGCACATACCACTTCCCCCCAACCGAGCTCACCCGAGCCGGACCAACAAGGTCCATGTGCAAAAGCTCTCCAGGGCGCTTAGTCATGACCTGAGTCACTGGATGGTGGGGAGCGGCAACCATCTTCCCATGTCTACAGGAATGACAAACAAGATCCTTCTCCATGCTCAACTTGGGCAATCCTCGGATTAGGCCAAGTGAACTAAGCCTTGCAAGCAAGTCGAAGCTCAAATGTCCTAGTCTCCTATGCCACTTCCAAAGATCAGAGGAGGAAGGTCCAGCCAAAAGATAATGAAAAACTCCAAATGACTCCGAGAAATTCGCACGAAAAACTTTCCCAAAGGGCGAAATCACACAAACAAGATTGCCCTGAGAATCCAAAATACGACTGAGATTCGGCTTAAAACGGATCTCATAGTCGTCATCAAAGAGTTGAGAAACAGAAAGAAAGTTAAAATGCAAGTTAGAAACAAGAGCAACATCACGCAACACAAAGTGCTCATTAACTCGCACCGACCCACGAGACAACACTTTACCTTTGCTATTGTCGCCGAAGGTGATAAATTCCTTTCCGGCGACCGGACTAAGACTGGAGAACCACTTGGCGTTTCCGGTCATGTGCCTCGAGCAACCGGAATCCACCAACCAAACGTTCTCCAATCGTTTTTCCTACATCAATAAAAAGACATAGGGTGAGCATACGGTCCAACACTGGGGTTAGTGAAATAGGAAGAGTACCAGTGTTGGGCCGGCTGCTCAAAAGAACGGTTAGCAGAAAAACCATTCCTAGCACGCCTACGGGGAAAGCGATCACCACGCACAGGAAAACGTGGTCCGCTAAGGATAGAGCGTCCATCGCGATACTCAAAACGCGGTGGAGGAAAACGCTCTACTACAAAGCCACCGTCACGGGGTCCATAGCCCACATTTGCAGGCTCCCGTCGGGCACGACCTCCTTGCGGCCTAGGCCTAGGAACTTGAGGTTTTGGACCTCTAGGCCTAGCAGCACGCCTCTGAACATTCGACACATGTACATCATGGAAAGGATGGTACATGTCCGTGTTGTTCATTTCCTTTGCACGGCGCACCTCTCTCTTGCGCCGAAAACAAAACTCACTCAAGTGTCCATCTCTCCCACAGTGCTCACAGTGGTACCTCACCGCTCTCATAGGGGGTTGTTGGTACTCACGATAGTGGGTGTGGATCACTTTGTCCTTCTGTGGCATGAGCTCCTCTTGGATAGGTGACATTGTATCCAGCTTGTTTTTGAGGTGGTTTGGTTTTGGAGCCCATGTCTGTTTCTTGGGTGGAGCTCTCAGAGGTTCAACAAACACTCCATCCTTGGTGTTGGGCTTAAGAGGCTCTTTGGGTGGAAGCTTGATAAGCTTGGGAGTAGTGGTGGAGTTGGGCTTCTCACTTGGGTTAAGACCACTCGACTCTCCTATCTTGCCAAAAGAAGAAGCATCAACGCCCTGAGCAAAACCTACACCAGGACCTCCAGCAGCACGCTTGAATTGGGAGATCATCATCCCGAGCTGCAGCTCACCACTAGACACCCATGACAAGATGGTCCGAAGGTATGTGTTTTCCTCCTCGGTTTGCATCTTGTCATGCTTCACGTTGGCTATCTCCATTTCTAAGCCCTCACACTAAACACATCTAGCCACACAAGTGCTATCCGAGTTGGCCTTCTCAAGAGACACAATCCTGGCATTCTTCTCTGCCAACTTGGATTGCAAGCCCGCACAGGACTTGCACGCACCCAACAGTGAGGATCTAGCCTTAAGCTCATCCACCTCTCCTACCAACACAGCATACTTACTTGTCAAAGTGAGAAGGTCAGTCATGTGTGTGGAGCACATCTCACACTCCTCCTCCTCGGTGACAACAATGGTGGACTTGACAGATTCAAGTTCCTTCACCGTATCCTCCCACTTTTGCCTAAACTCCTTCCGCTCTCTAGCAGCACGCCTAAGCAGCTTATCTTGACTAAGAAGGGCGACATTAAGTTTCTCGACCTTAGCAGAAAGCTCATCGGGGGTCTGAGATACCTGGGAGGTGTCGTCGTCGTCGTTCTGAGGGATCTCCTCCAGCTCGCCGTCGACCTCCTTGCCGAGGGCCATGGTGCAGAAGCCCTCGTCGTCGGTGAAGAAGCAGAGGCCGTTCAGCTTGTCCTCGATCCTCTTCTTCTTCTCGGACTCGTCGTCGCTTGAGGAAGCGGAGTCGTCATCCGAGTCATCGACGTCGCTGAGCGTGGCGAAAAACGCACGCTGCTCAGCCTGGGCCTTCTCCAAGTACTTCGTCTTGATGTATTCCTTGTTGAAGCCGCCCTTCCGCTTGTGCTTCGCGGGGACGTACTTCTCTTTGCGCTTGCCGGAGTCGTACTTGTGCCCATGATCCGCCTTGCCGAAGACTTGCTTGTTCTTCTTCGGGCAATTGGCGATGGAGTGGTTGGGGTCGCCGCACTCAAAGCATCCTGAGCGTCCTCCGTGGCGACGGTTCATGCGGTTGTTGTGGAACAGCGAGAACCAGTTGGCAAGCAAAGCCAACTCGTCATCCCCCATGAACTCCAGCTGCTCCTCTGTGACAAAAAGAAGTGAAGGGAGTGCAAATCCTCTAGAGGGGTTAGCAGTAGAGCCAGAAACCAAAGCCATAGTCGGGCCAGAAGGATTTTCATAAGAATCCCTCAACATGGCATCAATCTCACTAGACTTGAGCTTACTAAAGAGCTCGTCGCATGTGAGGGTCTCATAGTTAGATGATTCGATGATCGTCTGGACCTTTGAGTCCCACAGCGACCGATCGAGAGTATGCAAAAGCTTCAAAGCTCTCTCATGATCGTCGAAAGGCAACAGCTCCTTGTTAGCCCTCATCTTGTTGACAATGACCTGAAAGCGAGCAAATAAACTCTCTATGCTCTCGCCAGGCATGTGTCGAAAATTCTCATACTCCCGCTTGTGCGACTCGTAGAGACGGGATTTGACTTGAGTGGTTCCCTCATGGAAGCGCATGAGGGTCGCCCAAATCTCACGAGCCGTGGGGAGGTGAGAAACGCGATCAAACTCGGACATGCTCAAACAGGAGAAAAGAGCGTTACGCGCTCGGCTATTGGCATCGTGCTCATCCATCTGAAGCTGCGTAACACGAGCAGCCAAGACAACGTAATCGGCCTTGTTGCAAATCTCCCAAACAGAAGAACCCATGCTCTAGAGATAGGCCGACTTGCGTATCTTCCAATACGCATAGTTCGTCCCATCGAAGAATGGCGGTTTGCCCACGCCGCGATCCATGTCGCCTTCTGTGGATCTGGAACCGGCTAAGGTGGAAGATCCTTAACCTGGCTTTGATAACAATTGAAGGACCGAAAGTGCTACCAGAAAGCGACCAGAGGGGGGGGGGTGAATGGGAGCTTCAAATTTCTTTTCAGAAAACTTGTTGCCACTGTCCCGAGAATCAACCCCAAGAGCAAACCTAGAGCTTGCGAGTGTCCACGACCCTAGATGTAGGGTGGATGCTTCCGAGAAGCACAGCGAGACACTACACAACTCTAGAAACCCAACGCAAAAGCCGAAAATCAAACCCGACAACGGACGAACGAACCACGAACGAAAACGTGCAAACTACACTTGACCGGACTCTGACCAGCGTCCAGTCAGTGAGCACCGGACGCGTCCGGTCAGCCAAAAATGCTTCTGGAACCTTACTGTTCCCGACCGGACTCTGGTGAAAGGTGCGTCCGGTCACAAATTGTGCGTCCGTTCACGTAAGACACAAGCGATGAACAGTAGGACCGGAGCGTCCGGTCATAGGTGAGGAGGAGTGTCCGGTCAAGGTGCGAAACAGAACAGTGGAATGTTCAACGACAGGACTCTCTTCCTGGCGTCCGGTCTGCCTGAGCTGAGCGTCCGATCACCCCGAAAACCTGCTGTTCGTCCACCGATTCAACTCAATCTCACCCAAAACGAATCCGCTAGGGATCTAACTTGGTGAGAGGAGTCACAAGGATGATAGTGAGCTATCTCTAAGAAATCATGGCTCGAACCTATCTCCACATCGATGAATCAAGGAATTTCGGGAAAGGGAGCAAAACTTGACTCGAAACGAAAATCGACCGATCTACTAGCTCATGAGGTTAGAGACAAATTCCTTAGGTGGAAAGAAGCGCCTCACGATCTAGAACGACTTGGTTCAAACGGATTTGCAAAAGATGCACCAAGTAGAGAGATCGATCAACGGGAAAAACGTGAAGAAAGGCAACCCACGAAGAACAAGAACAAAACGCGAATCACAACCATGAATTTGCAACCGTGTGGCTACCGCACGCTACAACATTGAGATTATGGTCTCACTTCCTCAAAATCTCACGAACACAGAGGTATGATTGTCTCCTCTGTGGATCTCAGTTTGCTACAGCAGGGAATGGGGAGAGCAGGAAAACCTAGAAGCAAAAGAGCAAATGACTGAGATAGGATGGGAGGTGGGTGTCTCCCTCTACTTATCCTAATTCTAATTCTCACTCTACCCCTAACTACTTACAGAGCGAACCAGCTAAACCCTAGGGTTATTCTGGACCAACTCGAAGATAGTGGTGATCCGACGGCCACGCCCGCACAACTGGTAGCGTTGCCTCGACGCAACCTCACCGATTGCCGCCACGTGCCGCCACCGCTCTGCTTGTCCTTTTCCCGGACTTCACCCCCAGTTTTGAGGCCCAAACCGGGAAACCAGCCTTCACGACCAACCCCCGGTTTTGAGGCCCAAACTGGGAAACCAGCCGTCCATCGCCTGAGTTTTGTGGCCCAAACTCAGAAACCCGCAGCACCCTGGTTTTGAGGCCCAAACCTAGAAACCGTCCTCAGCCCGAGTTTTGTGGCCCAAACTCGGAAACCATCAGTGCCCAGGTTTTGAGGCTCAAACCTGGAAACCGTCCACTCGGTGGTTTTTCTGTGGCTCAACCACCAAACCGAGCCGTAGAAGGGATGCACCGCCCGTGCACCCCGTCCACCGACATGTGTCCCCAGGTCCACGACCCGAGCAACACCATGCCCCGCAAGTCTTCGCTCGTCGCTGTCCCAGGCTGTCAGCCACCACAGCTGATCCTCAGGCCACCGGTCCCTCAGTCCAAGCCTCACGTCCGCCCTTCACCACTCTCGGTCCGTCGGCACGACACGTCTCTACTTGACCTTCACCTTGCCTTCGATCACTGTATCTGTGCTCAACACCTGCACAACACAAGGCAAAGAACATGCGCATTATCCCATTTGACAATCACTCTTCACTCGAGACTCGGCATACACCCATGTATCCGCACAAAAACAAGCGTGCGAGAGAGGGGGGTGTGAAGGAAGGAGCTAGAACTTAGAGAACCGGGCTCTGGAGTCCTAGGCTACGATGGGTTGCTATGAACTTGAGAATTTGAGAGTCTATGTGACCTGCCGGAACACTCCCTTTCATATGCCCTGGCGTCCCCTTTTATAGGCGAAGAGGAGGCATAAGAATACATGAGTTCTAGGGCTGACGTAGACAATGACATCGAAGAGGCGATGTCGATCATATCGGTGTTGCTGTAGCGGCGTGCGTCGACGGGGTGCGTCCTGTAGCGACGTGTGTTGACACTGGTTATCTATCACAATTAAAGGATAAATAAATATGAAAAGGGCATGAGTTCAATCACCAACAAAGGTTTAAGGTTTCAATTGACAATATTCCATGAGTTTTGGTGAATTGTGATTCTGCACGGACTAAACCAGGAAATCAACATAGATTGCTTCCCCTAGAAGGAAACCGACGGGAGATAACCGAATCGACTGTGGGGATATTACCTACGTATACCCCCATGGACCTACATGAGCCCTTCGTCAAGGACAGCCCAGCTCGCGAGGCCTTACAGCACGCGACCAGCTCGTCGTGCTCGTCAAGGACTCTCACGAAGCCTTGCCTGCCAAGCAAGATCCTAGAGTTAGATCCGGATTCCTTACCTTAAGGAACCGTTTGTAATCTATTAGGACTCGACAATTGTAACCCTGCTCCCCGACTATATAAGGCGAGTAGGGACCCCCTCTCATCTCACCGGAGAACAACTCAGATCCCATCGGATCATCCAATCAGCAATACAAACTAGCCACCAGAACACAGGACGTAGGGTATTACGGCGACTTGCCGGCCCGAACCTGTCTAAATCGCCGTCTCACGTCCCCGTGTCCACGCTTTGCAGACGTCTCGCACGCCTCCACCGCTCAATCTACTACCTTGGGCATACCCCTCGGTAGACTACCGACCATATTTCGTCGATAGTTGGTGCGCCAGGTAGGGGGTGTGTGCTACGACACCATGATCTGCCAAGCGGTCATCTTCCTCGACTCCATGATCCTCCCGAGCCCGGCGTCTCCTTCCAAATTGAATCTATCATCTGGACCATTGGCGCCGCCATCCTCGCTCTGGAGATCCTGGAACCTGTGCAGTTTCCTGCGCTGGACGCCTCGCCGTCCACCATCGCATCATCGCGCCGGCGCGCCGCGCGCCAAGATCTACCCGCTGCGGCGACCTGGTCGAAGCCATCGACCGGGCCAACAAGAGGATCACCGACTGCATTAACGTCGTCAACCAGGCTCGTCGCTTCCTTTGCTCGTCGTCGACCGTGCTCGTCGTCAACCAGGATCGTCGCCGCGTTCGTCGCCGCCTTCGCTCATCGTCAACCGGGCTCGTCGCCGACCCGCCCGCCGCCCAAGATCGGATCTACATCCGGCTCGTTGCCGCCTTCACTCGTCGCTGCCGTCACCCGTCGCCGCCATCGCTCGTCATCGACCAGGATCGCCGCCGCCTTCGTCGTCGTCTTCGCCCGTCGCTGCCGTCGCTCGTCATCGACCAGGATCGCCGCCGCCTTCGTTGTCGTCTTCGCCCGTCGCTGCCGTCGCTCGTCATCGACCAGGATCGCCGCCGCCTTCGTCGTCGTCTTCGCCCGTCGCTGCCGTCGCTTGTCATCGACCAGGATCGCCGCCGCCTTCGTCGTCGTCTTCGCCCGTCGCTGCCGTCGCTCGTCATCGACCAGGATCGCCACCACCTTCATCGTCGTCTTCGCCCATCGCCGTCGTCGCTCGTCATCAACCAGGATCGCCGCCGCCTTCGTCACCGCCTTCGCACGTCGCCGTCGTCGACCCGGATCGTCGCCGCGGTCGCTCGTCGTCGACCAGGATCGTCGCCGCCTTCGCCCGTCGCCGCCGTCGCTCGTCGTCGACCAGGCTCGTCGCCGCCTTCGCCCATCACCGCCGTCGCTCGCCGCCGCCTTCGCCCGTCGCCGCCGTCGCTAGTCGTCGACCAGCATCATCAACCGGGCTCGTTGCCGTCTTCGCCAAATGATCGCTGACCACTCCAGACATTCGTCGACCTCTCCATACGATTCGCCGACCTCTCCAAACAGCCTGGCTGACGCTGAAGGAGTTTCAGAGCAGGGGCTACTGCCACCGCCGGACGCGTGCATGAGCGCCTGCTCTTTGTGCTATGGCGGCCAGTAGCCCTCCCAAGTGACGTCCTGACCTCTCTACGTGTGCATGAGCATGTGCCCTCTGCGCTATGAAGGGAAGGCTAAACTTGGGCTGAGACCTCCAAGGCTATACGTCCAGTGCCTGTATACGCGCTCGTTCTCCATGCGGTCTTCAAGCAGCCTGACTGATGCCGACGAAGACTTAGAGCCGGGGCTGTTGTCACCACCGTACGCATGCATGAGTGTCTGCCCTCTGCGCTATGGTGGCCAACAGCTCTCCTGAGTGACGTCCCGACCTCTCTACGCATGCATGAGCGTCTGCCCTCTGCGCTATGAAGGAAAGACTAACTCGGGCTAAGAATTCTAAGGCTACACGCTCAGTGCCTGTACCTGCACTACCCACGCGCTCGACGAACATTCTCCATTCGCCCAGGTCACGCCACAATTGAGCCTCTCAGAAAAGACCCTGTCTGTGGTACCTTCCTACGCGTGCATGAGCGCCTGCCCTCTACGCTAAGGGATGCCAGCAGCGGTTCCTTGGGCGACGCCTTTGACTCCTACGCGCAAACGAGCTCCGCGCTCTACGCTACGGATCATGGGATAACCCAAGGCCGAACTGTTCATCGCTTCGGCCCACGGCTATTGGGTCTGCTGAATTCGGGGAATACGCAAAACACGCCGACTCGCTATAAGTTTTGCCTCTATTCGCCCAAGAGTCTATTTACATACTATTCTCCTATGCAACGTTCTACTACTGCCCTGCGGCAAAAAGATCTACATCGGCGACCTGGGCCTTCGTGGTCGGCTCCATCTCCGTCTCCAGACGCTCCATGTCTCCCTCTGAAGCTCGGGGACTTCGTCAAGCTGCAGTCATCCTTCGCCACTGGTTTTTCTCCATATTTTATTTTTGTACATCATCATGTACTACTGCTCTCCATATTTATTTTTCAGGGACTTCGCCTTCGCTCGTCATCGACCAGGATCGCCGCCGCCTTCGTCGTCACCTTCGCTCGTCGCCGTCTCCGCTCGTCGTCGACCAGGCTCACCGCCGCCTTCGCTGGTCGTCGACCAGGCTCGTCGCCGCCTTCGCTCGTCGTCGACTAGACTCGTCGCCGCCTTCACTCGTCACCGCCATCGTTTGTCCCTGCCTTCAACCATCGTCGACCAGACTCGTCGCCGCCTTCGCTCGCCGCCGACCAGGCTCGGGGACTTCGCCTTCGCTCGTCGCCATCCAGGCTCGGGGACTTCGCCTTTGCTCCTCGCCGCCCGTCTCCGACCAGGCTCCTCGCCGCCTTCGCTCGTCTCTGACCAGGCTCGTCACCGCCTTCGTTCATCGCCGATCGGGCTCGTCGCCACCTTTGCTCGTCATCGCCTTCGCTTGTCGCCGCCGTCGCTCATCATCGCCGTCTAGGCTTGGGGACTTCGCCTTCGTTCGTCGCCGACCAGGCTCGGGAACTTCGCCTTCGCTCGTCACCGACCAGGCTCGGGGACTTCGCCTTCGCTCGTCGCTGCCTTCACTCCTCGCCGTCTTCGCTCATCATCGTCTTCGTTCGCCGCTGCCATCATTCGTCGTCGTTTTCGCTCGTTGCCGCCATCATTCGTCGCTGTCTTCTGTTTCCTAAACACAAGGTCATAGGTTCATCAACCAGTCACCAACCAGGTTCATCGACCTGGCCTTCGCCCGTCGCCGACCAGGTTCATGGACTTCGCCTTCGCTCGTCGTCGACCATGCTCGGGGACTTCGCCTTCGTTCGTCACCGACCAGGCTCGGGGACTTCGCCTTCGCTCATCACCGTCTTCGCAAGTCACCGACCAGGCTCGGGGACTTCGCCGTCGTTCGTCGTCGACCAGGCTCGTTGCCTTCGCTTGTCGCCGACCTGGCTCGGGGACTTCACCTCCGCTCGTCGCCGACCAGGCTCGGGGACTCCGTCTTCGCTCGCCGTCACCATCGTTCGTCGCCGTCTTCGCTCGCCGCCACCTTCGCTCGTCGCCGACCTGGCTCGGGGCCTTCGCCTTCGCTCGTCGCCGCCTTGGCTCACCGCCTTCGCTCATCGCCGCCTTCATCTCTCGTCGCCATCTTCGCTCACCGCCACCTTGGCTCGTCGCCGACTAGGTTCAGGGACTTCGCCTTCGCTCGTCGCCGTCTTCGCTCGCCGACCAGGCTCGGGGACTTCGCCTTCGTTCGTCGCCGACCAGGCTCGTTGCCTTCGCTCGTTGTCACCTTCACTCGTCATCGCCTTCGTTCGCCGTCACCATCGTTCGTCGCCTTCGCTCGTTGTCGCCTTCGCTCGTCGTCGACCAGGCTCGGGGACTTCGTCTTCACTGGTCGCCCTCGCTCGCCACCGCATTCGCTCGTCGTCACCTTCACTCGTCGCCGGTGTGCATCAAGTCGCTCCATGCTGTTCGGATCAGGGTGCTGATTTTGGGCAGCTCATCGGGGCACTTGCTAAATGCTCTACAAGCTCGGCACCACGCGTCTTCAACACCTACTACCAAGCTCGGGGACTAAGTGGATACACTTCACCTTGCGGTGAATGTATTTTCTTTTTCTCTGACATTTCAAGGATGCTCCATCAAGTTGGACTTGCACAAACTTCTACTAGGACCACGCTGTTCCTTATAGTCTTGCAAGCTCCAAGTGGATACACTTCACCAGAAGAAAGCTCTTCAAAAAAATTTCTTGAGCACCTTACATCCTTCTGGCGAGACTTACTTGCTCGACATCGACTTCGCCTGCTCGGATAAGCTCAAGACGTCGTCGCCAATGGATACAAAGTGCTCGGGGACTAGCTGTGGGGATATTACCTACGTATACCCCCATGGACCTACATGGGCCCTTCGTCAAAGACAGCCCAGCTCGCGAGGCCTTACAGCACGCGACCAGCTCGTCGTGCTCATCAAGGACTCTCACGAAGCCTTGTCTGCCAAGGAAGATCCTAGAGTTAGATCCGGATTCCTTACCTTAAGGAACCGTTTGTAATCTGTTAGGACTCGACAACCATAACCCTGCTCCCCGGCTATATAAGGCGAGCAGGGACCCCCTCTCATCTCACCGGAGAACAACTCAGATCCCATCGGATCATCCAATCAGCAATACAAAGCAGCCACCAGAAAATAGGACGTAGGGTATTACGGCGACTTGCCGGCCCGAACCTGTCTAAATCGCCTTCTCACGTCCCTGTGTCCACGCTTTGCAGACGTCTCGCACGCCTCTACCGCTCAATCTACTACCTTGGGCATACCCCTAGGTAGGCTGCCGACCATATTTCGTCGACACCGACGCATCAGGATTATTCTAGAAGCATCTAGAGGACACCAGAAGACACCAGGAGGCCGGGCACCACAAGACTCACCTAGGTGGGACCGACCGGTCCCACCACCAGACCGGCCAGTCCCCCCTGGGGCCGATGGACTCTATCTTCTGGAACATTCTACCACCGCCTACAAGGATGCATCTCAGCCGTACCTAAGGTCGGTTTGATCCAACGGCCACGGTTCCTCGCCCAGGGCTATATAAGCAGCCCTAGACCCCCCTCTCCAGGGCATCACATTCAACATTAGATCAGATCATCATCAGAATCACCAGAGAAGGAGATCAATCGGAAGCCCTAGAACTACATCCACCTAGAATAGTTAGATAGAATAGGATTAGAGGAGGCAAGCTTCGCTTAGATTCCTGATCTAGCCACGAGAAGGCTCGGTAAACCCAAGATCTTCTCTCTTGTATTAACATTATGAATCTATTTCATAATTGCTCTTCTGGTTCATCATTGTTCATCATTGTTTATGTTCTAGTTCGTCGTCTAGTTCTAGTTCATCGTCTAGTTCATCTTCTAGTTCGTAATCCAGTTCTAGTTCATGTTCTAGTTCGTACTTTAGTTCTTCTCGATGATCTAATTCACCTTATTGTTCATCTCTATGTTCTAGATAGTAATACAATTGATATGACTAAGACATCAACAATTATATTCTTAATTATATTGCTTATAGTATGCTTTGATTATATATTTGGCATAGATAGTTCCTCATTATGTTTATACTCATGTTCGTATAGCGCTCATCTTAATGATCATTGGGTGGGTGATAGATGTTGTGTAGGCGTGGTGCCTATACACTATTTATCTGCAATTGCGTCCTATGTTCCGGATAGAGTGGTAGATCGCGGGTGTGATATTCCTGTTGAGTCCTTTGTATTCCACCTCCCGAATGTAGTGTTCAGTATGACTCAGTTAACTCATGGTTTAGGGGTTACTCTGTTTGGCACCTTTACTATGGAGTTGTCTCTTGATTATAAATATGATATGACCTAGCCTATGATTGCCAAATATGTTTGCACTAATCAATGTATGCTAGGACTTATAATTAGAATAACTTAGGAATGTTTCTTATTAATGCCTGTTCTAATCATCACTTGCTAGGTAGTACTGTTCTAGGATTATCTTTGATTGATCTGCTCTCTGTCACCATTTATCATTTATCATTATCATTTATTCTACTATCTGATCCCTGTTTAGAGTAATAAGTGTGATATCAGTCTTTATCATAAGTGTGTGCCACATTAATTGCTGTTAAGTCCTCACTAGTATAATACCATCATACATTGAATTGATTAGTCTCTAGGCTAAATATAAATAATGATACCTAAGACTAGCTTGGGTGATATGCTTCTACAACGGGTGTGTTTATCTGTGCGCTTGCGGGTAAATATTTATCTTTAAATCCAGTGCCCTGATATAATCACATTGCTAGCTTCATGTTGGGGATGACAACTTGACGTTAAGTGAAGTTAGTAGTGTCCTGTACACTCCTTAGTGCCTTCACTAGATTATTGTTTATGTGGTTCATTCTTAGAGTGATTCCATTAAGGTGTGTCACAGCATTTCTGGCGCCGTTGCCAGGGATAGACTAAAACTCTATTTTTAGTAGCGATGTTAAGAAATGCTAACAAACATTTCTAGCGCCGTTGCCGGGGAATCACATCAATTCAATTAGGGATGGTACCTAGGGTTTTTCTTTTTTCATCTTTATGAACACTGTTAGGACATTGCATTAGCAGCATTAAAACGGTAGCTAGAACATAGCATTTAACTTACACACATGTGATAATGCACTGATTGTTTATCTCTACTCAAACAGACTTACCCTGGCTTTGTTTATTTTTTATCTTATGCAGGGGTGATGTATGATTGGTTTCCAACTTCCGAATAACTACGTTGAGGATCCTGAAGCTTTACTGAAGAAAACAAGATGCAAACTCAAGATACCCTCACTACCACTTCCAGAAGTTAACCAGATAAGAAGAAGCTTAACGCCAGTGTTGAACACCATGGCCGACAAGACACTCCGTGAGTTCTCTGCACCAACCACTGCCAACATCAGGACTGGACCAACAGTCAATGTGGGAGACAATGGATTTGAACTCAAGCCAGCTTTGATCAACATGGTGCAAGCTAATCAGTTTTGCGGAAAGGCACATGAAGACGCAAGCGCTCATCTCCAACACTTTCTGGAGATTTGTAGCACTTTCACCATCAAGGGAGTTGAAAGAGGCGCCATTCTACTTCGCTTGTTCTCATTCTCACTCTTGGGAAAAGCAAAACAATGGTTCTACGCCAACAAAGAGAAAAACACCTCATGGGCAATCTGTTCAACTGCCTTCCTAGCAAACTTCTTTCCAGTGGGCAAGACGAATGCCCTCCGTGCCAAGATTTCAACTTTCCAGCAACAACACGACGAATCAATCCCAGAGGCTTGGGAACGCTTTCAAGATTACATATCAGAATGCCCTCACCATGGGATGGAGAATTGACTACTCATGCAGACCTTCTACCACGGGCTCACTTTGAGTACCCGTGAGAATGTGGATGCCGCTGCTGGAGGATCACTCTTGTCACTCACTATCAACAATGCTACTACACTCATTGAGAAGATGGCCTCTAACCAAGGATGGAACGAGGAATGCTCTCAACCACACAAGAGGGGAGGAATACATCAACTAAAGGAAGTAGACATGTTGTCTGCCAAACTTGACCTACTCATGAAGAAGTTCGATGAACACACTCCCAAGAAAGAAGACGTCATGCACATTTACGAATCTCGCATGACATGTGAAGAGTATGGAGGCACTGGTCATTCAGGGAGCAACTGCCCTGAGATTCAAGAGGATGCAAAGTACATCAACAATAACACCAACTATCGTCCTCAACAAACTCAACGATGGAACCAACAATCAAGGCCTAATTACTTAGGTAACTACTCAGGTAACTACCAAGGTAATACATTTAACCAACCACCTTTGAGAGAGATGATATCTAATCAAAACAAGATTATTGATAATATGTCTAAGAAGATAGCTTCCAATGATAAACTACTTGAAAACATTAATACTAGAATGGATAGCTTTACTTCTGCCATAAAGAATCAACATAGCTTTAATAAGATGATAGAATCTCAGTTATCTCAGTTAGCAGCTTTAGTCCCTATGGCTGAAAAAGGTAAAATTTCCGGAAGTCCGGAAGAGCTAGAGACTGCAAATCTTGTAGATATTTATGATGCAGGGCAGCTCACAGCTAGACCATCGAGGGGATGGAAGGATGACTCCATTGCCCCAAAGAAAGGAGATCCAGGAAGACCTGTCATTCCAGTCCACATTGGACCTGACAGTTTTGAAGAAGCAGTCTGCGACCTTGGAGCAACCGTCAACATTATGCCAAAGGTAATATACAAACAAATTCATGGTGCACCTCTGTTATATAGAAGTATGTGTTTGCAGCTTGCAGATCAGACACTGTGCTACCCATTGGGAATTGTAGAAGATGTCTGTATTCGAGTGGGACACTCGTATGTGTGTGTAGACTTTGTGATCGTTGAAACAGGTGGAGACAATAGAGCACCCATCATTCTTGGACGCCCGTTCCTAAGCTCTACCAAAGCCATTATCTACGCGGATAGCGCCAAGATCTGTTTCACAATCACAGGCAACAAAGAAAGATTCAGCTTCAAGGGACGTACACTCACTACTCGAGTCCACCCTCAGATGCCTTACAAAGATGCAAACGCTATATCATCAAAGAAGAAGAATAGAAACAGAAGGAGGAAGAACAAGGCTACACAACCGCATCAAGACACAGTGTGGATGGTCAACTCTGTCCGAACAGAGAGTGACCACCTTCTTCCATCACCATACCTCACCAAGAGAGACGACCCAGGTGTACCCACCATCGATTGCAAGATCGAGGGAAATACATTCCACAAGACGTTCTGCGACATCAGTTCAAGTGTTAACATAATGTCTAAGGTAACATATGAATACTTATATAAAAATAGACCTATGTATCAAACATATGTGCAGCTGCAGCTGGCGGACCAAACATATCGATTTCCGGAGGGAGTAGTAAAGGACGTAATGATCCAAATTGAAGACTACTACGTCCCCACCGACTTCATGGTACTAGACATGGGAAGAGAAGACAATATCCACATCATCCTAGGAAGACCCTTCCTCAACACCACTGGCGCCATCATCTACATGAGATCTGTAGAGATTCACTTCCAGCTCCCAAGAGAGAAGGTACGCTGTTACTTTAATAGCTATGCCACTAATGTACAGGAAAAGAAGAACCGCTCAAGGAGGCGCCGCACATCCCAACACAACAAGAACCGACCAATAAAGGATGGATGGGCTGACTATGAAGGAGAAGTCACCAGGAGTGAAGACATCCCACTAAAGGAAATGAAGGACGATGAAGTAAAGGAGACAAGTGAAAGCCCTAGTTTGGTTTTGGTTAATTGATGAAACCTATTTGGTCTAATCCTATTGCTAAGCATGTGTATAGCTTATAAGAGAGGATTGTGACCAAGCCAAGTGGTGGAGCTAGCTAGGAGGCAACCATGAAGGATGATGATGGCCACAAGCACTCAAGAGATCAAGTGCTCTACCAGTGGTGAAACTTGAGAAGAAGAGAGGAGATGGAGCGAAGAGGCCCGAAGGCAAATGTATAATCTATAGGGCTCTTTATTTTGGTGATCAAGACACTTAGCGAGTGTGATCACATTTAGGATAGATAGCCGTACTATTAAGAGGAGTTAATTCACGGCTTATGTGTTCAAGTGCCACTAGGAGTTCTCTGACATATCGATGCTATAGACCTAGTGAGTAACTAACAAAACCCCTTAGAAAATGCTTTGCAAAATGCTAACACACATACATACAATGATGTACTCTTGGTGGTGTTGGCACTTTTAGGATAAAGGGGTGTTGAGGAGTTGTGGAGAAGTGGGAGAGACTAGTGTATAGTCCTTCTCCCTCCTGCCGAGCTTGCGAGGCAGGATTCAGCGTTTTTCGGAAGAAAAGTAGTGTTTTCAGAAGCATCGGACGCTGGTCCGAGGAGCATCGGACGCTGGTTTGAGCGTCCGATGGTTAACCCTAGTTTCTGTCAGAAGTTGAAGGAGCATCGGATGCTGGCAACGGACGCTGAGGAAACACTGTTGCAGAGTCCGATGGTAATGACGTGGCGCGAGCGTGCTTTCCAGGAAGCATCGGACGCTAGCCTGCGTCCGATGCCGATCCATCGGACGCGTCCGATGTGATCTGGACCTCTCTGGAACCTTTCTGTTGTGTCATCGGACACAGGGGTTGAGCGTCCGATGTAGAGGTGCCGGCGCGTCCGATGTGGCGCAGAAAAGAGCTGAATCGAGCAGTAGCATCGGAGCGTCCGATGCCTGGCATCGGCGCGTCCGATGCCAATTTAACCGTGGCGCGAAGTGATATGACCGTTGGGATCTAACGGGCAGATTTCATATCAGGGGGACACGTGGCTCCATTCGGAGCATCGGACGCTGGGGCAGCGTCCGATGGTTGATCATCGGCGCGTCCGATGACCCCGATTCCAGCCCAACGGCTAGGCCGACTTGTGTGGCCTATTTAAGGGGCTTGGCCGGCTCACTTGGTTTCTCTTTTGCACATTCTGATTCCTAAGCATTCTAGTGAGTTTTGGCAAGCCTCCCAACTCATCTCCCAAGTTGATTTGATCAAACCTAGTGAGATTGAGTGATCTAGTGCGTGATTTGATAGAGTTCAATCTAGTGGCACTAGTTCTTCGCATCGACATTGAGTTTTCTTGTTACTCTTGGCATTTGCCGGTGCCTAGACGGCTTGGAGGCGTTGTGGTGTTGTTGGCAAGAGAAGGAGATTGTTCTTGGCCACCACCGTTCGAGTTTGTGAGAGGTTTTGGAGCCTCACCTCGCCGGAGCAGCAAGAGGCATCCTTAGTAGATTGCTCGTGTCATTGAGCTACCTCACCAGTGGTAGATTCTTGTGGCGCTCTTTGTGAGCTTGGCTTTGCGCCGATTAGCCACCGGGTCACCTAGTGTTGGTCGACACAACGGGGAGTAGCGTGCAGGCAAGCACGTGAACCTCGGGATAAATCTTGGTGTCCCGTGTGCTTTGTCGTGATTACTTCTACATCTTGGTGATTGGTCTTCATATTCACATTCTTGGAGATTGGCATCACGAGTGGATTTCACCGGTGATTGGCTCTCTACTAGACGATCCCGAAGACTCGGTGAAACCACTTCTATCTAGCTCATTTACTTTGTGTATTTACTTTGAGCTATTCCTTTGTGTTGTTACTATCTCTTGTCATATATCTTGTTTAGTTAATTGTATTTAGCTTGCTTAGTATATCTTGTGCACACACTTGTTTCATATACATTCTTTGTATATCATTCTTGTGCTAGAGCTAGATTGTTTTATTCCGCATTTGATACTAGCTTTAGTTGATTGTGTGACATAGAAATATTAGGTAGAATTCTTGGATAGGTGGCTCGCAACACACTATTAGGCTAGTGCAAAAAGCTTCGCCATTTGTTATACTAATAGTGTTTGCCTAAGTAATTTTGTAGATTTTTAATTAGGCTATTCACCCCCCTCTAGCCAATTTGAACCTTTCAACAAGTCCACCAGTCAAACAAGTGTGGAAGAAGAAAGAGAATTCTACTGACGTGCAATCATCGAGGTCCTCCTCAGGATCTGCTGATGCACCCATGGAAGAATAAGGAGCGTACAAGGAGTCTTGTTCGACAGACTATAAACATCGAATCCTCGCCGAAAGGTAACTCGGTAATTATCCATATTCATTAGCATTAATTTTGTCATTGCATAATTAGTAGATTTAGCATAATCATTTTACTATTAGTATCATATTTACTTCTTAGCAATTATATCTGCATTAGAAAACAAAATAAAAAAAATATATCTAACCCCCATGAGAGTATTATACTTTCTGTGGAGGCATAAAAACAATAAAAAATGATATATTTGCATATTTACTTCTGCATTGCATTCATTCATAAAAACAAAAATCCAAAAAGAGACACTATAAAACACTGCTGAAACTCTGCTTAGTGGAAAGGAAGAACATAAATAATCTTAAGAGCTTTAAGACAACTAGACAAATGGGAGGAATATTTATCACTAACGCTTAATCAAGTTCCATGAGTTGTGTTGTCTATCTTTGAATTCAGCAGGAAAAGAAGAAGAGAAGGACTCAAGAAACCTCTAACGGTCTACTCATCTTCAGGAGAAAAGACCACGTCAAGATCCAGCTTGGGGGAAGGCACCCTCAGTTATCACGATAAGTATCATGGCTTTTTACTATTTTTAGTTCGGTTAAGTTAGATCAGGTTAATAAACATAGAAACTCATAAAAATATAAATAACTATTATAAAACTAAATAAAGATATTATATAACGAATAAATGTCTAGGTGGATATAAACTTAATGTTGCTCATGATGAAAATGATGAACAATTGCTCTGCCGTAATTCCTTTTAAGTACCTAGTGTTCAACCTTAAATTTTCTTGAGTTTTAGACAAAGCTATTCTGAATAAACTCTGAACCTGAACCCTGTGGATTGCAAATGCTTGATCTAAAGTCTAGATAATTGTGAGATATGATATAAAAAGGTTTGAGCTGCTGTTTATCTAATTCCTAGAGATACTAGAGTTCTGGAGATTTACACTTTGAAAAAAAACACATGATGAGATCCTGTATGACATAATATGAATTCCTACCCAGAGCCATTAATATAATCTTAAGATGAGACTACTTGCTTTGTTCCGAGTTTTTAGTTATGGTTGAGAAATTTATCATGCTCTAGAGATCAAGAATGTTTTATTAAAAGATTCACTCTTCTGAAGTAGTATTGTGTTAGAGGCATGGGACTATGCAAAAGTATAAAGGAGGAAATAAAAAGGGACAAGTGTCCGACTACCTCAAAAGAATTTTTTTTTGATAAAAATATGAAAAAAATGAAAAAGAAAAAAAGAATGATAGCCCATGGTCCCTCTAATTACAATATGCCAGCAAGAGATGACAAAATTTCAAAAGTTCTAAGTTCTTGATCTATGAGTATGACATCTTTCTCCCTAATCTTGAACTTTGACTTGGTAAGATATGCTATTCACTTCTTAAAAGCTCCAGATATATATTCATAGAAAAGAAGGAAAATGCATCCGTGAGGAATCATAAAATATAGAGCGATTTGAGAGTGTCATACAGTAGAATCTCTGAATTTTATTTTGAAAATATATAAAAACTCCAGAATGAAGGTTGATCAAAGAGTTAGAGATACAATGCTTAACTTGATTGTTCTATCTTTCAATTGTTTAAAGACCCAGGTGAAGGCAAAAGCTCCAAAGTTAAAGGTAATATGAGAAAGTCAGAATAGTTAACTCTAATCCAACGGAAGATTTTTGTTTGAACATATGTACCTTTGAGGAGTGAAAGCATAGTAGCAATTCCTGATTCATCATGACTATTTGCTAAGGGACTAGCAAAAGGTAAGCTTGGGGGAGTTGTTGACACTGGTTATCTATCACAATTAAAGGATAAATAAATATGAAAAGGGCATGAGTTCAATCACCAACAAAGGTTTAAGGTTTCAATTGACAATATTCCACGAGTTTTGGTGAATTGTGATTCTGCAGGGACTAAACCAGGAAATCAACACAGATTGCTTCCCCTAGAAGGAAACTGACGGGAGATAACCGAACCGACGCATAAGGATTATTCTAGAAGCATCTAGAGGACACCAGAAGACACCAGGATGCCGGGCACCACAAGCCTCAGCCAGGTGGGACCAACCGGTCCCACCACCAGACCGGTCGGTCCCCCCTGGGGCCGATGGGCTCTATCTTCTGGAACATTCTACCACCGCCTACGAGGATGCATCTTAGCCGTACCTAAGGTCGGTTTGATCCAACGACCACGGTTCCTCGCCCAGGGCTATATAAGCAGCCCAGACCCCCCTCTCCAGGGCATCATATTCATCATTAGATCAGATCATCATCAGAATCACCATAGAAGGAGATCAATCAGAAACCCTAGAACTACATAAATATGATATGACCTAGCCTATGATTGCCAAATATGTTTGCACTAATCAATGTATGCTATGACTTGTAATTAGAATAACTTAGGAATGTTTCTTATTAATGCCTGTTCTAATCATCACTTGCTAGGTAGTACTGTTCTAGGATTATCTTTGATTGATATGCTCTCTGTCACCATTTATCATTTATCATTATCATTTATTCTACTATCTGATCCCTGTTTAGAGTAATAAGTGTGATATCAGTCTTTATCATAAGTGTGTGCCACATTAATTGCTGTTAAGTCCTCACTAGTATAATACCATCATACATTGAATTGATTAGTCTCTAGGCTAAATATAAATAATGATACCTAAGACTAGCTTGGGTGATATGCTTCTACAACGGGTGTGTTTATCTGTGCGCTTGCGGGTAAATATTTATCTTTAAATCCAGTGCCCTGATATAATCACATTGCTAGCTTCATGTTGGGGATGACAACTTGATGTTAAGTGAAGTTAGTAGTGTCCCGTACACTCCTTAGTGCCTTCACTAGACTATTGTTTATGTGGTTCATTCTTAGAGTGATTCCAGTAAGGAGTGTCACAGCATTTCTGGCGCCGTTGCCAGGGATAGACTAAAACTCTATTCTTAGTAGCGACGTTAAGAAATGCCAATAACGTGCTCTATAATGTCGTAGTCGTCCTTGCTACGTGTGATGATGCGGTTGATGCCGATGAAGAACGACGCCCATGCGCGGGCGTGCGAGTTGCTGTGGACGTCGGGGGTTGTTGAAGCGCTGACCGGTCTTGACGGAATCCTGCTCGAGGGGGTGGTTGTAACACCCTGATTTAAATTTTCCCCAATTTTATTAAATTAATTAGAAATTAAATAGGTTGGCTATTTAATTAGTGGAGGAAAATAAAATTTATTTATCATTTTCATGTTGCATTCATGCCATTGCATATTTTTATTGAGTGGAAAATAAATTTATTAAACAGAATAGAGCGAATCGGTTTTATTCTATTTAAGAAATAAAAAAAGGTTATAAAATTTTGCAAAATTAAACTCAATGTTTTAATTGCAAAACCTAGGGAAAATATTTTCAAAATATTTTAAAGTGGTTTTGATTTCAAAAGGATTTGAATTTGAATTCAAATGATTTGCAAAGTTGGAAAAGAGACTAAAAAGAAAAGGAAAGGCAGTCTAGACCTTTACCTCTCCCCTCAGCCCAAACCGTGGCCCACTCGCACCCTACCTTCTCTTTTCTTTTTCCCCGACATCGGCCCACCTCTTCTCTCCCACTCCCTCTCCCATCGGCCTCTAGCTCCCTCCTCTCGGCCCGCAGCCCACCTCTCGCTCCCTTGCGCTCACCTCCCCTCCAGTTGGGCCAAAGCCCAGCTGTTCTCCCCATCCGTGCTCCTGCAGAGCCCACACCTCACTCTTTTCTCCCCGTCCTCTGACAGGCAGGGTCCGCCTGTCATCCTGCTGCTCCCACCTCGCACTAGATTTTCCCCGTACCAACAAACTCCACCGCGCCTTTCGCTCGGCGCTCGTCTTCATCTCCTCCGCCTCTTCCGGGTTCGATTTCGCAACAACCAAGACGCGCCGCCGCCCCTCTCTCCTCCCGGCCTACAAGAAGTGCCACACAGCCAGCCCTAGCCCTCTCTTTCTGCTCCACGGTTTGCCGCCGCCATTGCCAAGC
Organism: Coix lacryma-jobi var. lacryma-jobi; assembly: GCA_009763385.1. Taxonomy (NCBI): domain Eukaryota; kingdom Viridiplantae; phylum Streptophyta; class Magnoliopsida; order Poales; family Poaceae; genus Coix; species Coix lacryma-jobi. The sequence continues at coordinate 103,386,353 of CM019822.1, read as the reverse complement.
CTTGCTGAGCTCCACTGAGCTCACCCCCTCCCTGGTGTGACCTCCGTTGGCACCTTCGCACGCTACCGGATCCGCGACGCTGCGGCGCAACAAGGGAGCCATCCCCGGTGAAGCTACGTCCGCGACGCTCCTTCCGGCCACATCAGCGCATGGGAACGCCGTCGTCGTGCCCTCTCCATCACCGGCCACCTCCGCACCTTCCTCGGCGACGAGCGCATCGCTACCAAGGCCGATGTAAGCATCACAGTCGAACCCTACGCTCCCCACTGTCTCCACCCTACTGTAGAGGTTCCCCGAACGCTCTGGCGCGCCCTGTCCATGGCGCCGCCACGGGTTTGTTCCTCTCCGACCTCTGACCGCGACGGAAACCCCACCAACGTCACCACAAAGAGCTCCCCTACCCCTTTCGGTCCTCTTCGAGGTCGCTACCAGCCTTAGGTGGTGTCCCAGATGAGATCCGGCGGGCTCGTCCATGGCGCCACCGCCTGGCCGCTGTTGCCGCCGCGCACAGAAGCGCCGCCGGCGACTAATCCCTCCCCTAACCCTTTTTCGCCGTTCATTTTATTTCCTACGGCCTAGATTAGATTTGGCACCGAAAGGGTATAGACTGGGGACCCCTATGCCATAGAACCGGTGCACCTTGTCATGTCAGCTGGTTCACGAGCCATGTGGTGCACCCGGTAAATCACCAATAGCCGCGTGGCGCCATGCAAGCGGCCACGACAGCCTCTGCACTGCGCCGCGACCATTTTGCTAAAGAGCCCTCGCGGTTTCAGAGAATCAACCCGTAGTCCTAAGATCATGTGCTCTGAGTTTATAGTATCTTATATTTTAATCGCTGCAGTTTGAGCAAAGCGAGGCGCGGTCCTCTGGTCTACCGTCCACCGCGTCGTGCCACGGACCTGGTCCACCGCACGGTTGCACCCCGTCCATAACATAGTCTGTGCACCCAGCCAACCCTGTGCCGCCACGTGGTGCTGACACCAACACCACCGACGGCTCTGGCCTTTTTTCGTAAAACCCCTTCCCCTTCTCCGGTTTCAACCCGCGATCCAGTATGCAGTTCCCTGAGTCAGCCGAAACCTTGCCATCTAGTCCCTGGGGTTTTGCCGAACTGACGTTCGGTCCAACGCCGTTCCTTTTGCAGATTTAATTTATTTAAAATTCTAATTTGAGTTTGATTTTATTATAGAACTGCCATCCATTTTCAAATGCTTATAACTTTTGTGTCGTAACTCCGATTCGACCCATTCAACTTACATTAGTTTCATAATTTGGTTCTTTACGTAGTAGATCTATTTGTTTACTATTTTATTATTGTTGGTGTACTGTAATTTATTTTTGATGTATTGTGCCATGTATATTGCTTGGGCCAGAGAGTGCGGAGTTTGAGGACGCTCTAGACTTTTCCTGTGACCCTGCAGATTCGACCCAGCCCGCAGGCAAGTGTTCTTGAACATCTTGTACCCTTACTTTATTTTTTTTGGTATTAGATTAGATTAGATCATGTAGTTGCATGCTTGTCATAAATTTGAATCCCATGTTAGGGTTTACTAGAATTTGTTTATATTATCCTTGTCACCTGGTTTGGGATGTTTTGGGTAGAAGTCATGCTTAGCCATGCAGTCATATCAGGATGGGATGGTGGTTATATATTAATAATATTGATTAATGAACTATGAAACGAATGTGGACATGGTAATTTTTGTAGTAACATGGTCATTAGGTAAATCCGGCAGGATGGACCCGTACTGGTGGTTTTGTGCCATGGATTTGGTAACTCTTATTTGGTTTTTGGTTCTGGGCTCGTGCTAGATAATCCTGCCTGGATCCCTAGGACCCAGTTCTTGGACAAGTAACCCGGCAAAACAGCGCAACCATGAGGTCTGTTGGCGGTGCTTACCGATAACTTTTATAAGCCAACCAAGGACAAAACAAAGCACACTTGCATACATATGTTATCACCTGGACCTATTTCCACTTGTATTGGAGAAACGTTGCTTTTCAGGTATCAAACATGAAAACAGTGGAAAACGCGAGAGGAATACGCTTTCCGACAAAGCGTAAATCCAACGAATAAGGAAGAGGCCCACCTAAAGAATTCATTTGGGCTGGAAACCACCGAAGACACAACATGCACCATGCCAGGGGCCCACCACTCAAAGGCGGTGGCCAGTGGGCGCACCGCCCCTGGCCCCACTAGCCACTGACCTCCTATGGCGGTTGCATGGCGGCATGCACATGTCGGTTCATATGGTTTCCATACTTAGCTCCTCCAAACTGACCATGTAGTAGTATAAATAAAGGGGTAGAGCTCCCTCTTCAAACATCAATCACACATTCAACACATTTGTCATTTCATTCCACTTGTATTTGGAGCTCTCTACCTTAGTTTAGATCTTCTAGTAGTTAGAGCAAGTACTACTTGCAAGAGAGGAGGAAGAGTTGTAAAGATCTACTTGGTATGAATACTAAGTTCCTCTTTTCATACTTGTTCTTGTTCTCTTTTGATCAACATTGTTGTGTTCTTGAATTAGAGCTATGTTCTTGTTCATCGTTCTAGAGCTAGTTCAAAGTTTTAGATCCTTGTTCATCATGAACATGAACGCTGTTCTTCATTCAACATGCTTAGATCCTGATAGCTTAGTGATACGTGTTGGGTGGTGTTTTGCCGTGCCTTCGGGTGCGCTTACATCTTTATCGGGGAGGTGTAAGTGTTCTTCATGCGCGCGAGAGTGGTTCTTGGGTATGTGGAGATGGGTGAATGTCTGGCTTAGTCCACGGTTGAGGGGTAGGCGACAGGTGGTGACAGCCTTGTCCGTCCCTTGTAATCCCCCACGTTCAGCTTTGGGGTAGGAGTCTAAATTGCCCGGTGTATCCTGCTGGCAGACCATTGTTCCCCGGTCTCCTAATCCATCCAGTACTTAGCACTAATGTTAACTTGATCATAACGTGTATACTTAATTCATTAACATAACCTTGTTCAGATCCATGCTCCGTAGGATATCCTTTATTCTTTTATTCTTTCTTCTATATCTTAGGCAATGTGTGTGTGTTGATCCCACTATCCAAATCACCGTTTATCCTCTTGCTATGATTAATTAGTCAACTATGCACTTATTATGTTGTTGTCATGGATATATCTTGAATCCTTTCACACCTAGCCTTCCCAGTGATAAAATATAAATAAAGATACCTAGAATACTCCCGGTGAAATGCTACAACGGTAATCCCGTGCGCTTGCGGACCCTGTCTGTAAATGAATTGGTTTACCAGGCCAGCCTCTCAGGCCGTCACTAAAGCCACACATTTTGGTATATGAAGTGCCATTGCACTTCGGCGTCGATACCAGATGTGTAACAAGAGTGGCTGCGTCTGAGGCTGACACTGATATCCTTTGGTAGCATCGCTAGGAATCACCATACTCAGCGTATGTCGTTACGGAATGTCAACAGGCATTCCTGGCGTCATCCTTGGGAATGATGGCCTACCCTAGTGATGATGCTAAGAGATATCAGTAAGTATTTCTGACGTGATCGCCGAGGATGGATCCTAAACAATCCTCTGGTGGTTGCGCTAAGAAATGCCAACAAGGTCTGGATGGGCTGGACCTGGCTAAGTAATTAATTGTCTCCAAGTTGAGGGTTTACACGGGGTCGGATTTGTGGCACAAGAGGGGGCTTCTGCAGTGGTGTGTATATCCACTGTTACGGTGAAACCTTAGTGAACGTGTAAAACGGGCTTGGAGGGAATTTTGTAACGACCTTGTAGTGCGACCCCGCTATGCACCTTGGCAGTGTTTAGCGTGACGGGGAACGCATGACTCATGGGTAACGATGTGCAACCTCTGCAGAGTGTAAAACTGATATATCAGCCGTGCTCACGGTCACGACGGGCTTAGACTTCTTCGAGATTAGTTGGTTACTGGTTGGTGTTGGGTTCGGGTCATCTGATGGACTTCAGGTGTGGGTTGTGCTTGGTGGACTCCAAGTGTGGTTGCTTTGTGGATTCCAAGTGTTGGTTTTGCTCAGTGGACTCTGAGTGTTGTACTTTTCTACAGGGTCTGTGTCTATAACCTAGTAAATAGGTGCATAGGATTAATAAGATGTGTCGCTTTAGGCGCTTGAGTCAAACTGAGTCAGCCTACCTTTGATATCAGCCTCACAAGCATATATTTCCTACACTTGTGGAGTACATTTTGATGTACTCACCCTCCTCTTTGTCCCCCTGCTACCCCACCCAGACGCTAGAGACTACACGTACGAGGAGCAGGAGTATCCCGAGGATGGCAGCTTTGACCCCGACGACCTATACTAGGATGGCGCTACGCCCGGTCGACCTTCCTGTGGAGATGGAGTCTAGATTTCCGCGTCTTCTTCAGAGTCTTCATTAGAGTCAGTTGTCATGAGAGTCTGTACTTTTCTTTCAGACCCGAGGGTCATTTGTATAATAATGTTTGAAATATTAACAAAAAAATATTTTGATATTTACTATGATGTCGATATATGTATGAATATTGATCATGACATACATATATTGTGCCCCAATTTTATTCTTAAAATTGGGGTGTGACATAGTGGTATCAAAGCCGTGTTGACCGTAGGATGCTACCCTAGTCAAGTCGTGTTGTTTATAAAACTATTTTTACAAAGCCTCACTTTTTTCCCACTTCTATGCTCTGTCTTTGCTGAAAATTCAAACTTTGTTTAAAAAGTAGGTCCTCCAAAATCGTAAGAAGCCTACCATAATTGTGTGATCTCGTAGGACGTTAATTCAAACTTTGTTTAAAAAGTAGGTCCTCCAAATTCGTAAGAAGCCTACCATAATTGTGTGATCTCGTAGGACGTTGTCTGACATGTACTTGTGCATATGTAATGATTTGGCTCTTTGTAATGATTGTTGGTGTGTTGTGACCGTCGGGCTGCAGCGACATCATTTGTTTAAAAAGTTTTTATTAATCAAATTAACTAACTAAATCAGGGTTGTTATATCTATCTATCCTATCTCACTTTTACTCCTGGAAATGCAACAGATGGCTAACACCAGGAGGAATGCGGGGAACACTGGCAGGAACGAGGCAGGTGCCAACAACCAGCTGCCTCATCCACCTTTGTTGGTATTTCTTAGCGTAAGCAGCAAAGTCCGCAAGCACATGAAAGTACCGTTGTAGCACTTCACCTGGAAGTATTCAGGGTATCATATTTTCCACAGGGAACGATGTGCTGTAGCCTTCGGGTTTAGATCTCTCGGCTTAGGATGAAAAGAAGGATGACTTAGGTTAGCAAGGTTTCTCTAGGTAATGAGTCCTTAGGTGCTCAAACTCAATTTAACGTAGTTTGCTTCGGTCAACGGGTGAAACTGGTTTCCCAGTCTATGTCGATACAACTCTACCTGGAATCCCAAACATGGGTGGATTACGAAGGACGGACATGGCTGTCACCACCTGCCGCCTACCTCCTTGTTGGTATAAATTAACGCACACTCTACTTTATCCGCAAGCGCACAGATAAAATCTACTGATGTAGCACTTCACCGGAGTAACCCAGTTTTAATATCGAACCCAAAGGAACGGATAGTGTTAAGTCTTAAAGTCTAACCCCTGAGTAGCTAACAAGGACAAAGAATCTAGAAGTATAGAGGGGATTACTAAGGCTGTCTAATTCCAATTTAAGAGTGATATGTTTATATTATTCTTAGTGGGGAAGTTGCCATAAAAGGTCACAAACAGAGTATGAGTCTTTTATGCAAATGTATAATCCTACCGAGCCTACACACGGGTAAGTGGACTATAGAAGAATCAACAAGGCTATAAGAGTCACCCTTGCGAACAACCACTACTACCGGCGTTATAGGAGGCATTTATGAGCTATCAAGTCTAAGCACCACGCTTACACTATCCAACTACTCTAACTCTAGAATTAAAGTACTCAAAAGAGAGTCATAAACCTTAAGAATAATAAGAACAATGGCTCAAACTTAAATATAGACGTTGATTACCGAAACAATCGCTGAAGCAAGTTGACGATGAACTTGAATCTGCAGGTACAGATGAAGAAGTGGATCTGACAGGCCGGAGCTCCTTCTTGATCTCTTCCTCTCTCTCTATCTTCTAATTCTAGTATAAGACTAGGTTCTAAACCTAAACTAGAGGGGTAACTAGTCTTCTTACTTGAAAGCTAGCTCTTGAAGTCTTCTTCTAGGGTTTCTGAATGAGGCGTAGTCTTTTCTGAAGAGGGACTTTGTTCTACCCTGGGGCTGGGGGCCTGTTTATATAGCCCTGAGGGATCAACCGTGGCCGTTAGATCAAACCGACTTCAGGGACGGTGGAGATGCATCCTAGGAGGCAGTGGAAGAAGGTTCCGGAAGGCGGAGGTCTTCAGGCCCAGGGGGTGACCGACCGGTCATAGGGTGGGACCGGTCGGTCCCACCTGGCAGCCTCTCGGGTGTCCCGCCTCGTGGTGTCCTCTAGGTCCTTCTGGAGTATTCCTGACGTGCCGGTTCCGTAATCTTCCGTCAGTTTCCTTCTAGGAGAAGTAATCAGTGCTGGTTTTCCTGTTTAGTCCCTGCAAAATCACAATCCACCAAAACTCGTGGAATATTGTCAATTAATACCCAAAACCTTTATTGGTGACTGAATTCATGCCCTTTTCATATTTATTTATCCTTTAATTTTGATTGATAACCAGTGTCAACACTCCTCAACCGTGGAGACCCAGGCAACTAACCTGTAACCACTTAGCCTAAACACCGCATTCACGCTAAGGGCCACTACTGTAGCGACGATCAGGACTTGCACCCTCTTACTAGAGCACCCACCCGAATGTGAATGATTGGTCCAGCAAACTAAGCTAGCAAAAAGATAGAACACGATAAGAACTTGAATACAAAGATCAACACGAACCTTAATACACCAAGTAGTATTGCGATTCGTTAAGGTACAAGCGAAGTTGTACCGGCGATTCCGGTATTCCTTCCGCTAAGTGTAGAGGTACACTTGTGGAGCAAGCCGACAACTCCGGCGCTTCTCCAACATGCACTCACTCGCTCCCTATTCTCGCTAGCTACTAGAGCTAGAATGTAGCACTACTTCTTCTCTTGAATGAATCCTTCACAAGGTGGGAAGGGAACTACACTACTCTACAACTAATTGAATAAAAGAATGAATGAATGATGAATTGAATATGTCGTAGAAGCTCTTGGGGCCCTTCTTTTATAGTGGAGATGCCTTGGAGGGGTGGATATCCTCTTCTCTCCACTTGGAAAGTGTAAAACCGATCTTCAAACCGACGTTGCAGATATATTGAACATGGCAAACCCCAACAACCGACGTGAGGAAGGCGGTAACGAGCCACCGACCAAAGTTGGGCTCGAGTGGTGCACCTGGTGGTGCGGCCGCACCAGGGGTGCGGGCGCACCCCTGGTGGCCTCTCTCATGCCTGGCTCGCTCTGGTGGGTCCCTGAGGTAATGTGGGCCATGTCCATCGAGGTTGTTGGGTGTGGTTTGGAGTATTGATGGGCTTTGAGCTCTATTTCTCTTATTTGGATGGGCCGAAAGTGCTAGGCCTTGATATGTTGAATTTGGTATGCACTTTTGGCCCATACCAAGTGTAGTTTTACCTGTGATTCCTGCAAGACAATTGATATATCCAAAACTCGTGGAAGTTGTTAGTTTAAGTCCTAATTCTAAGTTTTCGTTCTGGAAGTGCAGGTTTTAGATAAAAGTTGGCGGTATAAAATGTGCGTGAAGAACCGCCAACAAAACCCCCCACACTTAGCCCTTTGCTCGTCCTCGAGTAAAGCTCAGACTAAGGTGGTTTATCTTCCTTGATTGAAAAACCTGCACACGAGTTATTTCAGGCTTCACCCGCACCTGTGAACATTCAAAGTGTTTACCAAAATATCTTAGGTGATTGGATAATGGAACAACCTGGATTCAAATCTTCCCGCATATCCTTGCTCAGAGAAACTTGGGTTTTTATTAAGTTTTGATAATCAAAGATAGCAGATGTTCCTCATATAATTCTCTCTAACCATTCAGATATATGTGTGTGTAAGTGGATCCTTACCAAAGGCTTTTGTTGTGCCTTCTTTTTCATCCTACCTGCTATAAGGTATATGAGGAGCTTTGTGTAGGGATAAAACGATGTGGCATACTTGCATCACATGGTATTGCTAAGTCAAAAACCGAACTACATGGAGATGCAAATCATTCACTTTGATCGAGATGTGCAAGTGTGTGGAATCTTTGATCTTTTTGTGCTCTTGTGTCAAGATCTCTCTTTTTTGAAGATTTAGAAACTATGAGATGTCTCTCTCTTCTTTTTTTTTCAGGCGGGTATTTGGTTATACCCCTAATTCTACATCGGACACGTGCCCATTTTTTCCAACATACCCTTTTGGCATGGATTTATTTTTATTATATTTTTTTTTCTTGTCTCATACCATACTGGTATGGATATTTCTTTTTACGTAGCCCATAGTTCTTTTTGGAAGATTTTTGTGAGAGAGATGTGTGACTGAATGAGCAGAGCTTTATTTATGGTGGATGGATGACATGTTTTGCGTAACTCTTAGTGTAAGAGTTAGAGATATATGGGGCGTGTACGTGAATCTCGAATCATGCGTGCAAGTCACAATAATTTGACCAAGCTCAACATGATAGCAAGTAGCATATGAATGTAGGAGGTGTATAAATCTAGCATAATTCATATGGCTTTGGTAGGACGTTTGCATCATAGAGGAACATGCTATTTGAATCTTTTTGTATTTTGAAAATGTAAATCCCAAGTACCTTTGCAAAAGATGGCAAGTGTCAAATCATCCTACTATATCTCATATTCCAATTACTTAGATAAAATGGGATCCCTATACAGAGTTGTTCACAGTTTGCAAGAATTCACCCGGAATAACAAGTGAACAAATCTTCAAACAAAGATAGAATGGTGCATGGGTTTGTTAATTCAGAAGAAGTAGTTTTTATGATAAATCATTTTCCCTTTTATTTCTAGCGAGCTGACAGGCATGTGAAGAAATTGTACTAAAATACTATCATACCTGTGTGACGAATCGAGGAGTGCCTTTCCCCCCACACTTGCTTTTGTACCTATCTTTTTATTTTTTTAGAGACAAACATATACAAAAGCAAGTGGACAAATTTGCACATGATAGAACGAGGGGAACAACTCCAATGAATTTTGTTAAAGGATAACTTTAGGCACATTACATGATGGGAATTTTTTAAAGTTTGAAGGGAATAGAACAAGGAATCATATGTGCCTAATTTGGAGAATGTTGCACATACCATCGTTTGAAGATGAAGGATTGATGAAGATTCTTTTAACCCTGTTCTTCTGTACGTCAAGGCGGTCGACGCTTATGCGACATGTGGGGGGAAGATCTCGAACGTATGGTTGTTGAACTTGAGAGATCTCGCCCACACTTTATTCTTGTACCTCTTTTTTATTTTATTTTTAACAAAGAGACAAAGAATGGAAATACAACAAGGGCGCTTCTAGCTGGAACACTGGGGAGCATTTTTTTTGTTTTACTATTATTATTTTATTATTTATTTGTTTTATTATTATTATTATTGATGATGGCAACATCGAGCAAGAAAATATCCATGCTTAAGGAAAATTGAAGGCATAAGGCTCAAGAAAACATGGATAAAAAAGGTTGCCATGATTTTTAAGAGAGAGAGGGTTTTTATTTAAAAGGATTTTTTATATATATTATTCACCAAACTTTTTATATTTTAAAAATAACTCAAACAAGGCTAAGGTAAAACATGTAGTACGAATCTAGCCTTGGTTTATCTCCATCAAAAAGAATTACTTCTATTGTTTATGAAAGTAGCTCAAAGATCATTAACCAAAATTAAATACCATGTTTAAACTTTTGATTAAAGGAGGTTATTTTAACCTAAGCACCATGCTTAATTTAAAAAGACCTATGAGTATACCACATGTGCACGTGTGAATACACCCAAACTAGAGCATATGACACAAGCAAAGGAAGCATGATCTTTACCGAAATAGGAGACAAACATGAGTAAATGGATTTGGTGAACATTTATTACCTTTGTATACCTGAGTATTTTCCGGCGGCATCTGTAGTTTTGAATTTTGAAGTTGCCGCAACGGTTTTGCTTGAAATTCGAACTTAGGCAGGTGTCGAGGCTTTAGGTCATACACATAAATAACGTGTATAGACCAGGGACCTTGATGTCACCAACAAAGGTCGTGGAAGAGGAATGTTGGTAGTTCTTAACTTCACTAAAGATAGAGCTAGGCACTATCCCCGGTAACGGCCCAGAAATGCTTGTTGACACTTGCCAACGTCGTGACTAGGAGTAGACTATGGAGTCTATCCCTGGCAACGGCGCCAGAAATGCTTGAAGCAAGTCCAGTCACTATACCTAAAGGAGTGAAGCTAAAGCAGCTATCTACTAATGCCAAATGGGGTTGTCAATCCCGACACTAGTAGGAGCTAGCTAGCGAGAATGCAATCTACCAGGAGGAGATTCTGCAAGCGCACAGAACTATCGTAGTAGCACTTCGCCTGGGAGTACCAGGTGTCGATTTATTTGATCCCAAGGGAAGGCTAGGGTGGTGTATGAGTCGAGTCAAGGAGGGGATGAGAGTCGAAGAATAAGAAAAGGGAAAAGGGGAAAAAAGGAAATGTGTAAGTGCAATCAAGCCCTAATTGTGGGTTTTGGTGTTAATGACCACACGATTGAAGGACTAATGAGATTTATGAAGTTGACAAGCAGGTTATGATAAGAAAGGATGGTGTATTTACGTTGGTGGACCCCTCATACTACATTTCATCGGTTCCGGACTCAAAGTGCTATAAAGAGCTTTCTTTTGATTATTGAGTGTTAGGAATGCCGTACTATCAAGGGGGAATGCAAATTCATTACTATGGCTGAATGATATGTGCTCAAACCAACCCAAACCATCCATGTTTTAACCAAAGATAGCTGCACCAAATTCAGATCCATCTCTGTCTGTTTGGTAGGCGTGGCAGTACCGCCCTTGGCGCGGCAGTGCCGGGCCGCGGCACTGCCGGGCTTCGGCCGGCACTGCCGCGACTTGTTTCAACCGTTGGATGGCAGGGGGTATTTACATCACCCCTCTGCCTCCCCAACGGTTATCCACGATCATAACTCGTCACCTACCTCCAGACAAGCTTCTCCTCTCCCCATTGAAGGCTCTCAACTCCCCTCTCACCAAATCTTTGATTCCCATTGATTCCAAGTGAGTTGGAGGCTTAAACCTTCACCAAAGAGAAGCCCTAGCTGAGATCTACTCCCTAGAGCACTTGATTTGAGCCATAGCCGGTGGATTTGCTTCTATTACTCTTGGGTTCTTGGAACCCTAGCCGGCTAGGCGTCGCCCTAGAGCCTTGCCAACTTGTGTGGCGGCCTAGGGAGGTTTGTAATCACTTGTGCAGCTAGTATTATTACCCCTCACTTCAAGGATTTGGTTCCTTGACTTGAGAACGAGGTAGAGTTGCAAAGCTCATGACCTAAGTGGTCAACCTCAACAACGTGGAGGTAGGCAAGCCTTGGTGGCGAGCTGAACCACGGGATAAATCACTTGTCTCTTGTGCTTGCTTAGTTTCATTCTTCATATTCATGAGCTTGTGATAGATTCTAGGGTTTGGCCCGATCTACTTTATTCTTCATAATTGGCTTGGAGTAGTTGGTTCTGCTGGTTCATAGAACTTGCTGTAGCATTTCTATTCATATAGAATCAGTTAGTTGTGGCTGGATTTCGAATTGCAGCTTCTGGTCTCACACTGCGCGGCAGTACCACGCTGGGGCCGGCAGTGCCGGGCAGCGGCAGTGCCGGGCACAGAGCGGTAGTGCCGGGCTTATCTAATTAAGTTTTGAGCTGTGATTTTTGACAGGCCTATTCACCCCCCCTCTAGGCCACACAGGTCCTTACAAGTGGTATCAGAGCCTGGTCTCTCAGCAGCACTTCACCGTGCGAGAGAATGGCCACCGACGGAGGAACGGGTAACGCTAGCGTTGTGCAACCCAATCCCTTCGAAGTGGAGATGCACACCGCTAGCAGCAGCGAAAGCGTCTCCACGGCAAGCGGAACGACACTTCCTCAATTGGATGTGTCGGCCGGAGAGCTCGCAAGAAGAAAGGAATAAAGAAGATTGAGAAGAGAAGCTAGAGCCAAAGCAAGAGAGGATGCAGCGGCTCTCAAAGCAAAAGAAGAAAGGGCTCAAAGAAGAGAAGAGAGAAAGATTAGAAGAGAAGAAAGAGCCAAGAGAAGAGAAGAAAAGAAGAAGAAGGAAGAGCTTCAAGCAAAGAAGAGTGTGCACTTGAGTGAAGACTCAAGTAGCACCGAGGATGGTGATGATGACATCTCCTATCACCTCAAGGGCGACAAGAAGAAGAAGGATGAGACCAAGAAGTCATATGGAGCCGTATCCTTTAACTACTCTACTATGACTAACCATGATTCTAGGCCTCTCATCAATGTGCCCGCGGGCAAGTTACCCCATTTCGATGGGACTAACTTTGCCAAGTGGAAGCACATTATGAAGACCTATCTTATTGGTCTCCATCCAGGTATTTGGGAGATAGTGCACAATGGACTTGAAGCACCGGTTGATCCGAAGAACCCCACTCAAGATGAGTTCCGCAACATTCATCTCAATGCCCAAGCCACTAGTGTGCTACTTAGTGCCTTGGATGGTGATGAGTACAACAAGGTCATGGGAGTTGAGGTTGCGAAGGAGATATGGGACACATTGCATATTGCTCATGAAGGGGTTGACAAAGTGAGGCAATCCAAGATTGATTTGTTAATGGCCAAGCTCAACCGGTTTGTGATTTGTGATGGTGAAGGCCCACAAGAGATGTTTGATAGGTTGATGGTCATTGTTGGCAAGATTAGAGGGCTAGGTGGAAATGAAATCAATGATCACAAGGTTGTGAAGATTATGTTGGAGGCTTACTCACCAAGGAATGAGACCGTAGTGACATTGATTAGGGACAAGAAGAAGTTTGAGCAATTCACACCTAGTGATGTGCTTGGGAGGATCATCACATTTGACATGCAAAGAGAGGAGGCAAATGAAAGAAGGAAGCTTTGAGAGTTGCAAGCAAGGCTAGATGGGATGAAGATCAAGGATGTGGCACTCAAGGCAAGCAAGTCAACAAAGCAAGCAACATCAAGCAAGCCAAATTCAAGCAAACAAGCCTCTACAAGCAAGCCCAAGCAACAAAAGAAGAAAATAGAGGTTGAGGACAGCACATCATCCTCTTGTAAAAGTGAGAGTGATGGTGAAGAATTTGAGAAGATTGATGATATAGCTCTATTCATGAGAAGATACCGCAAGGGGCTCAAGAAGGAAGGATACAAATTTGTGAAGAGGAAGTTTCCCAACAAGAAGAAGAGAACTTGCTACAATTGTGGTAGCACCGAGCATTTCATAGCTCATTGCCCAAATGAGAAGAAGGACAACAAGGGCAAGAAAGATGACAAAGCCACTTACAAGAAGCACAACAAGAGATACATGGGATAAGCTCACATTGGACATGAACGGGATTCAACCGCACAAACCTCAAGTGAAGAAGATGAGAAGATGGCAACAATAGCATTTCAAAAGTCATCTCCTTCACCAAGGCTATTCAACAACTTGTCCGATGATGATGATGGCAACTCCCACACTTGTCTCATGGCCAAGAAAGAGAAGGTGAAAAAGACTCACACTCCTAAACCTTCTCTTCCACCTAGTGACATCTCTAGTAGTGAACTTAGTGATTCCTCTAGTGATGATGATTCTAGTGATGAAGAGATAAATATGATAACTAAAAATTTGGACAAGAAAACCAAACTCTTTATCACTAAGCTAATGGAGGAACTAGAAGGTGTACAAGCCGAGCTAGCAATAAGTGAGGATGCCCTCATCAAACAAGAGGACCTCTACATTGCTTGCAAGGAGGCTCTTGCATTAGAGAGAAGTGAGTTGGATGTCTTGCATGAGGCCTTGGCCAAAGAGCAAGATGAACATGCTTCCCTAAAGAAGGCTCATGTTGCACTCAAGGAAAAGTATTGTGGCTTGGATGAAAAGCACAAAGAACTTGAGCTGCAATATAACCTTCTTTGGGAAAGCAACTCAACTCTTCCTAAGGCAAATGTCACTTCTATTCCCTCCACTAGTGAAGGTTGTGGAAAATGCTATAATCTTGATTTGAATGTCTATTCCACTAACCTTGCGAACATGGAGGCCATGAGAAAGGAGATAGCAAGGTTGACAAACATCATCGCAAGTGGTTGTGTCAAGTCTACCACAAGTGCTAATGAGAAGACCCAAGGGAAGAACATGCACAAGTTCAAGAATGGAAGACGTCCTTCCATAAAGGATGGGTTGGGGCATGAAAAAGGAGCCAAAACAAATGGAAGGAAGACAGTGAATGGCTATGAGTGTGTGAGGTTTGAGAAGAAGGGTCAGATTGGTACAGTTCAGCCTGCACAGACCGCGGCAGTGCCGCGCCAGAAGGCGGCAGTGCCGGGCCCCGGCAGTGCCACCCCTAGGCCGGCAGTGCCGCGCCCCAAGAAAGGGAAGGCTACCAGTTTCCCCTCTGCTCAGTCTCACACACAGCCCAAGCAGGTGCCCAACCAGAAGCAAGGGTCTCAGAAACCAAAAGAATCTATTTGGGTGACCGAGAACATGTTTGTACATCAACCCAAGATAGAAGCCCCAAGGAAGAGCATGTCCTCTTGTTACATATTAGGACACAACAACAGTGGTAAAGTTGTTGCAAAGTATGTTGGTGATGACAAGAGAGCAGCCGACAAGTTTATTTGGGTTCCTAAGATACTCGTGACTAACATGCAAGGCCCCAATATCAATTGGAGACCTAAACCTAGGAACTAAACTTGTTTTGCAGGCATACTCCTCCGGTGGATCAAGTTGGGTGCTTGATAGCGGATGTACAAATCATATGACTGGAGAAAGGAGTATGTTCTCATCATATTCCCCAACTTCAAATGCAAGCGAAAACATCATTTTCGGTGATAACTCCAAGGGGGATGTGTTAGGTCTTGGTAAAGTTGCTATTACACTTGAGCATTCAATTACTAATGTCTTACATGTCGATTCGTTGAGTTACAACTTGCTATCCGTTTCACAATTATGTGGAATGGGTTTCAATTGTCTCTTTACGGATGAGGGTGTGGAAGTCTTTAGAAGGGAGGATTCCTCTATTGTCTTTACGGGTCATTTGAAAGGGAAGCTTTACTTAGTTGATTTCAACAAAAGTGAAGCCAAACTTGAGACTTGTTTAGTGGCAAAATCTAGCATGGGTTGGTTATGGCATCGCCGACTAGCTCATGTTGGGATGAGGAACTTGGCCAAACTTCAAAAAGACAACCACATCCTAGGACTAACCAATGTTGATTTTGATAAAGACAGAGTATGTGGAGCTTGCCAAGCCGGAAAACAAGTAGGCGTACCTCACCCACCAAAGAGCTACGACACTACTACTCATCCATTGGAGTTGATCCACATGGACCTCTTTGGACCGGTTGCCTACCTTAGCATCGGCGGTAACAAACATGGTCTTGTTATTGTTGATGATTTTTCTCGTTTCACTTGGGTATTCTTTATGCATGACAAAAGTGTAGTGCAAGAGAAGGTGAAGATGTTCATACGAAGAGCTCAAAGGGAATTCAGTTTCAACATCAAGAAAGTTCATAGTGACAATGGAACCGAATTCCGAAACACCCAAGTGGATGAGTTTCTTGATGAAGAGGGCATCAAGCACGAGTTTTCAGTTCCATACACCCCTCAACAAAATGGCGTGGTGGAGAGGAAGAATAGAACACTCATTGACATGGCAAGGACGATGCTAGATGAGTACAAGACGCCGGACATCTTTTGGGCCGAAGCCGTCAATACCGCTTGCCATGCAATCAACTGCCTCTACCTCCACAAGAGAAGAAAGAAGACCTCCTATGAGCTGCTCACCGGTAACAAACCAAAGGTGTCGTACTTTAGAGTATTTGGGTGCAAATGTTTCATGTTGAACAAGAAGCCCAAAGCCTCTAAGTTCGCATCCAAGGTTGATGAAGGTTTTCTTCTCGGTTATGGATCAAACGAGCATGCCTATCGTGTTTTCAACAAGGCCTCCGGCAAGGTTGAAATAGCGATAGACGTGACGTTTGATGAAACTAATGGCTCTCAAGTAGAGCAAGTTGATGAAGTTGTTGTAGGTAATGAGGAACCACCTTGGGAAGCAATCAAGCAATTAGCCATTGGTGATATTAGACCACAAGAACAGCAGGCTACTGGTCAGGATGGTTTTCAAGCTGAAACTCCTGCTGGGACTGATCAGATACAGTCCCCGGTAGTGCCGGGTCCGACCCCGGCAGTGCCGGGCGAAGCCCAGCAATGCCGGGCACAACCAGAGCAGCTGCAGCTACTCCACTTCATGGAGTAAACCTACAACCCATCTTCGAGCAAGATGAAGAAGAGGATGCTGAAGATGAACCAGAACCCATTGATCATCCAAGGCTCAAGCAAACTATTCAACGGGATCATCCCGTTGACAACATTCTTGGGAGTCTACGAAAGGGGGTAACGACACGCTCTCATTTGGCAAATTTCTGTCAATATTACTCGTTTGTCTCCTCTTTGGAACCTCTCAAGGTAGAAGAAGCCCTGGACGATCCGGATTGGGTGATGGCCATGCAAGAAGAGCTCAACAACTTTGAGCGCAATCAAGTATGGTCACTTGTGGAAAGACCAAACACCAATGTTATTGGAACCAAATGGGTCTTCCGCAACAAGCAAGATGAAGAAGGTGTGGTGACAAGGAACAAGGCAAGATTGGTAGCTCAAGGGTTCACTCAAGTAGAGGGCTTGGACTTTGAAGAAACATATGCACCGGTTGCAAGACTAGAAGCCATTCGGATTCTTCTAGCCTATGCAGCCCATCACAACTTCAAGCTATATCAAATGGATGTGAAGAGTGCATTCCTCAATGGCCCTATACAAGAGTTGGTGTATGTCGAGCAACCACCGGGCTTTGAAGATCCCAAGTTCCCCAACCACGTCTTCAAACTCCATAAGGCGCTCTATGGGCTTAAACAAGCACCTAGAGCATGGTATGAATGCCTTAAGGAATTCTTGCTCAAACAAGGCTTTGAAATAGGCAAAGCCGATCCTACTCTCTTCACTCATAAAGTCAATGGAGATATCTTTGTGTGCCAAATATATGTCGATGACATAATATTTGGTAGTACTAACAAATCTTTTTGTGATGAGTTTAGTAGGATCATGACTAAGAGATTTGAGATGTCTATGATGGGTGAGCTTAAGTTCTTCCTTGGTTTTCAAATCAAGCAATTGAAGGAAGGGACTTTTCTTTGTCAAACCAAGTACACCCATGATATGTTGAGGAAGTTTGACATGGTGAACGCCAAGCCTATCAAAACTCCCATGCCAACCAATGGGCATCTTGATCTCAACGTAGAAGGGAAAGCCGTGGACATTAAGGTATATCGCTCCATGATCGGCTCTCTACTCTACTTATGCGCATCTAGGCCCGATATTATGCTTAGTGTGTGCATGTGTGCTAGATTTCAAGCTAACCCGAAAGAGTGTCACTTAGTGGCCGTTAAGAGGATCTTGAGATATCTAGTTCACACTCCAAACCTTGGCTTGTGGTATCCTAAGGGCTCCAAGTTCGAACTACTTGGCTATTCGGATTCCGATTACGCTGGTTGCAAAGTAGATTGAAAAAGCACTTCGGGGACATGTCAATTCCTTGGACGCTCCTTAGTGTCTTCGGGTTCTGAAAAGCAAAATTGTGTAGCCCTGTCCACAGCCGAGGCCGAGTATGTTGCAGCAGGTGCATGTTGTGCACAACTACTTTGGATGAGGCAAACCCTTCGTGATTTCGGATGTCATTTTACCCATATTCCACTCTTGTGTGACAATGAAAGTGCCATAAAACTAGCAAACAACCCAGTGAGTCACTCAAGAACCAAACATATAGACATCCGACATCATTTCTTGAGAGATCACGAAATAAAAGGAGATATCGCGATTCGTCATGTGAGCACCGACCAACAACTAGCCGATATCTTCACCAAGCCTCTAGATGAGTCAAGGTTTTGTGCTTTGAGAAGTGAACTAAATATCCTTGACTCTCGTAACGTAGTTTGAAACCTAGCATGCTTGATTGATCAACTAGAATGACCTAGGTAAAACCAATTTCAAAACTTTCTTATACTGTGTTTCAAAATCTTTGAAAGAAACTTGCTTGTAATGACCATTGTTCTGTATTGACTGATTGTCTCTGGTCATAACATGCAAGCAGTATGTGTCCACTCCAAGAATGAGCTGTAGTAACTTAGAGAATAAATCTCTCTGCTGGTAACTGTCCGGCAGTGCCGGGCCAGGCGCGGTAGTGCCGGGCCCCGGCAGTGCCGCGACAGGCGTGGTAGTGCCGCGACTTATCGATTCAGCAGGAATCGATCTGTTACTGTGTGGGACCGAAGGGAAAAATATCTTCTATTCTTACCCTGCGGTTTCACCCTCTCTCTCCCTCATCCTTTCACCGCAGCCCGTGACCCCCTCTCTCTCTCTCTCAGGCGACTTGGAGGCGACCGGCGACTCCCTCTCCACCGACGGTCCTCTCTGGCAACTTCGGCCTCCGGTAGTGCTGCTCGGGGATCTCCTTCGGTGCTGCGCCGTCGTCCTCTTCTCCAAGGGTCTCCTTCCCTCTCCTTCCTCTCAAGGTGAAGGTTCAAAATCCCAAACCCTAAGTTTTTCCCGATTTGTAAAATGCGCCATGGGTATTGTATTTAGAGGTTGTAGAAGGGTTTGTAGATGATAGGGAAGTGGTAGAGATGATGGATGTGGTGTTCCTTGGCTCAGATCTGGCCTGCCTGCGCGGCAGTGCCAGGCTCCGGCAGTGCCGCTCCCAGAGCGGCAGTGCCGGACCATGAGCAGGGGTTTGATCCAAGTAACACCTTATCCATCAAAATCTATCACCTCACTATAATCTATCAGCCCTTATGCAGTCTTCTAATTCGCAGTTTCCATGTTTTAGATGTCAGGAGGAGGAGGAGATGAGAGAAGGGTCAAGCAGAGGATGGATCCGCTCAGGGGGAGGAGCAAGCAACCATCCCGTCGAGGTGGCTCTAGCTCCCAAGGAGATGTTTCAGTGAGGCAGCAGATCCGGGATGAGGCTCGCCTGCAGATGCAAGGGCGACAGATAAGGGAAGACCTCTACCCCAACACCCCAGAGCACGTGGCAGAGGTCAGCAGGGTGCACTTGCAGCCATACACAGAGGATGTGCAGGAGAGGCCTCCTCAGGACACCAGGGACAGGCAGCCCGTGTCCTACTATCAGCAGTTCAGCTCAGTCAAATCTCAGCGCCAGCACAACCCATACAACCACCAAAAGGACATGGGCATTGATTATAGGTTCTGGAACGAGTTCCATTCTGATTTCTATCGTTCAGTCCTATACAATGCCAAGAAGCAGAAGATACTGAATATGAAGTATGTTGATTGGGAGCATCTAGAGAGCAAGCCTGACCGTGACATCAACAGGGTGGTGGCTGCATGTAAGGCAAGAAACATGTATGATCTGATGGGATTTAGTTATAATTGGAACACCGAGATCATCCATCAGTTCCATGCGACGCTGTATGTTGACAATGTGGTTGAGGAGATGCATTGGATGACCGAGGGTCGTCACTACAAGGTCACTTATGAGACCTTTAGTAGGATCCTCGGTTTGGGCAGTGAGGATAGAGAGTATGATAACCTGCATGATGAGAGGACTTTGACAGATTCTGAGATTGCTTTCATGTATGAGGACCCTCGGAAGTCAGATGGGTTGGTCAAGGGACTACAAGGTTTTTATTACATGTTGAACAACCTCTTCAGGCAAACTCTCAACCCAAAGAGTGGGTCCCATTCTAACTTGTATGGATATGGCAGGAACATGTTGGCTAGGATGGCCCCAGGGGCTAATCGCTTTTCCATATCCAGCTTTATATGGACTGAGCTTCAGGTTGCAGCCGAGGATGCTAGGAAGGCAGTTCTCTATGCCCCCTACATCATGTTTATGATTGAGATGGTTTCCGGCTATACCTTTGCTAAGGATGGGTTGCATGAGCCGTACCGTGCAGAGAAGAAGAGAGGAGCAGCAGCAGGGGCAGCAGCAGCTGAAAGGCCAGAGAGCTCCCGCCCTTCCTTTCAGAGGAAGAAGAAGAGCAAGTTGGCCAAATGGATCAAGGCCATCTTCTCTACTTGCACCTACGCAGCCCAGACAGCTCACCAGGCACTCGTTGAGCAGCGAGCAGAGCGAGAGCGGGCGGGACGTTTGCCGTTACCTCCACCCCGCTCTCCACCTCACTTCGACCTCTCCAGTCTCGACTCAAATGACATAGACTCAGATGGAGATGAGGAGCAGGAGGAGATAGTGCCTGTGCCACCCTGTCGTTCTACACGTGCCTCGACCTCGACCCGCTACACCAGTACCACTCACCGTCAGGGGAAGGCCGTGGTTGAGTCCGACGACGACGATGACGACGATGATGATGAGGAGGAGGAAGAAGAAGAAGTTCAGTGGGACAAGATTGCATCGGACGACGACTGAGTGTTTGGATACTCTTCTCTTCTCTCTCTTTCTCTCTTTTTGGTGACTTGTTGCCAAAGGGGGAGAATTAGGTGGAGAGAAGGGGGTACAACACTTTTTTCAGCTTCATGTCCCCATCTTTAGTAGTTGAGAGAGTTGTGAGAGTTTGATTCGTTCAAAACTCTATGTTTTGTAATATTACTCTATGGTACTACTTCTTAGGCTTGGATGTGGACATGTACTTTTACCTGCTTTTTTTAGCCTATGTTATATCTTGTTTAGTTCTGTTTTTGATTATGCTTTGTGGCTTTGTGTTAATTCCGCTGCGTTTGCTGTCTGTAGCCTGAGCGGCAGTGCCGCTCCAGGGCCGGCAGTGCCGGGCTCCGGTAGTGCCACGCCCAGAGCGGCAGTGCCGCTCTGGCAGAAAGACAGCAAACACCTCTGATGTGCTTAAACTGTCATTCGCATCACGTATTACTCTTGACACAGTTTGTTAGCACCCCACAAAGCTAATAGATGTGAAACTAAACCTACACCACACTTCTAATATGTGAAACCTCCCCCTTAATGTGTGAATGAGAGCTGAAATCTCAAATTGGCATTAAAGTCCAATCATTCACATATTAGAAGTGTGCCATGCCAATTTGAGATTTCAGCTCTCATTCACACATTAAGTACCGCCCTTGGCGCGGCAGTGCCGGGCCACGGCACTGCTGGGCTTCGGCCGGCACTGCCGCGACTTGTTTCAACAGTTGGATGGCAGGGGGTATTTACATCACCCCTCTGCCTCCCCAACGGTTATCCACGACCATAACTCGTCACCTACCTCCAGACAAGCTTCTCCTCTCCCCATTGAAGGCTCTCAACTCCCCTCTCACCAAATCTTTGATTCCCATTGATTCCAAGTGAGTTGGAGGCTTAAACCTTCACCAAAGAGAAGCCCTAGCTGAGATCTACTCCCTAGAGCACTTGATTTGAGCCATAGCCGGTGGATTTGCTTCTATTACTCTTGGGTTCTTGGAACCCTAGCCGGCTAGGAGTCGCCCTAGAGCCTTGCCCACTTGTGTGGCGGCCTAGGGAGGTTTGTAATCACTTGTGCAGCTAGTATTATTACCCCTCACTTCAAGGATTTGGTTCCTTGACTTGAGAACGAGGTAGAGTTGCAAAGCTCATGACCTAAGTGGTCAACCTCAACAACGTGGAGGTAGGCAAGCCTTGGTGGCGAGCTGAACCACGGGATAAATCACTTGTCTCTTGTGCTTGCTTAGTTTCATTCTTCATATTCATGAGCTTGTGATAGATTCTAGGGTTTGGCCCGATCTACTTTATTCTTCATAATTGGCTTGGAGTAGTTGGTTCTGCTGGTTCATAGAACTTGTTGTAGCATTTCTATTCATATAGAATCAGTTAGTTGTGGCTGGATTTTGAATAGCAGCTTCTGGTCTCACACTGCGCGGCAGTACCGCGCTGGGGCCGGCAGTGCCGGGCAGCGGCAGTGCCGGGCACAGAGCGGTAGTGCCGGGCTTATCTAATTAAGTTTTGAGCTGTGATTTTTGACAGGCCTATTCACCCCCCCTCTAGGCCACACAGGTCCTTACAAGATGAAAGGCTAGAAAGAATATATGGGTGGATAGGTAAGGATGAATGAATTGGCTAAGGTAAGGTGGATAGATAGATAGATAGGATGGGATAACTAAGGATAACTAATATAACTAACTAATAACTACTCCTCGATATCTACGAAGCAAGATAACTATGAAGCAAGATAACTACGAAGCAGGACAGGCAAATGCCAAACAAGCAACTAAGTTAAGAATAGTTTTATTCCTATCTTGTCAAGTACCGAGGCGTACTAGCCTTTACCATTGACTTAGGTTGAACGCTAGCACAACGAGCCTTACTGTTAAACTGGGCCAACTACATGGTGGAATTCAAGGCGCACAGGGCTGTCACCACCTGCTTGCTACCACAGCTATCCGGGGGTCCAGCCGTATCTGAAGGTAAGTCTATAACTAAGCACCACGCTTAATTATATTCTAACTATCTCTACCCTAGCTTTGAATAGAGACACCCTTGCGGACGTCAGAGCAAATACTTGACTTAATAAGATAAACACTAAACTAACTAAGCAACCTATTGACAAAGATCAATCACTAAGCTCACTAGAGATTAACTACTATGGCTAAGTGAATTGAACTGTAGGATAGCTGGGCACTCAAGCAATCAATCAAGTATACTACTCAATACTGATAAGTAGAATAAAGTAATACTTGAAATGATGAACTAGAATATAGTAAAGTGCTTGAGATACAAGAGCAAAACCTGAACTGGAGATGAAGGAAGACTCTTCCCAGCTCCAGGACCGATCACTCGCACGCTTCTACTCTTGAGCTAAGCCTTGAGCAGCGCTTCCGCGAGGGCAATGAGGCAAGGATGCCTTGCTCTACTAGCTACCTACTTGCCTAAGCTTGGCTAAACCCTAAGCTATTAGCCTTGCTTGCTTTGCTTTGCTTCTCTTGCTTCTCCCTTGCTTGTGTGTGTGTATGAAGTGGCGCCACCAGGGGGGTATTTATAGTCTTGAGGAGTGAGGGGGGTACTTATAGGGGGCAGCCAACCAACCTAGGGCAAACCCTAGTGGCGGGCGCTAGCCCTAGGTGGCGGCCGCCACCCCTCTGGCCGTTGGATGCACCGTCATTGATCCTACGGTCTCCAGGGGCTCCTCCAAGGCGGTGGTTAGGTCGGTTGCATGTCCAGGTAACCGCCATTCGGTCATGATCCACGCCACTCCTCTCCTGAGCCGTCCGATGCTACTGACCTAGTGACCAAGGGCCAAGATTTAGCCCTGGGGTGGTCACACGGATCAGTGACGTGGCAAGGGGGGAAGTTGGGCCTCTCCATGTGGCGGGCGCCACCTAGAGGTGGCGGGCGCCACCCCACTAGGGCCCAAATGGGCTCTGGTGTGTGGTCTCGGCCCCTGGTGGGTCCATGCTCGGTCCAAATCCTGCATTCAAATCAAAATCTATGGACATGTGGAATTCGGTTAGTTTGAAACCTATTTGACTACATTTCATGCCTTTTTGGTGAATTTTTGGGTAAAGTGTTGATGGTAAAATAGGTGTTTAAAGACCATCAACAAGCTCCCCCAAGCTAACCTGTTGCTCGTCCTCGAGCAACAATGCGGTTTAAGCATTGAGCATGAAATAGATAGCAACTTAAGATGTATACAAGTGCATATTGTATAGTGAGAAATAACTTAGTATATATCATTAATCATAGCAATGTGGGGCTTATAGATTTTCACTTCGAACATGCAAGAGTGAAATAAAGTAGTAGATAGGAAACTTTTATCTTGCTTAGGTTTGACTAGGACTCTGTCTGGAGGTTTTTTAAGGTTTTCAAAAGATAAAAACTTGCTTAAGTCCTCCAAGATTCACTCAATCACTCAATGGTGTTTAAATCCTCACTTAGGCCAAAATGTAGCCTCTCCTATTTCTAAAGAATGATATGTGGAGTTATAGGTAGGCTAAGAATCATGAGCAAATTGTCTAATGTTTATTGCTAAGCTAGACACTCAGATCATAAGGAGCAGCAAATCATAAAAATTGATCAAGATGTGCATGTGTGGCTATGTGGATGTGTATAGAAATATATTTCATAATCCTTCCAAGTTAATTTCTGGGGTCTAGAGCTAATGATAACTCTCTCTCTCTCTTTTTTTTGGATACATTGTGAGTGTAGACAAAAATGTGTCCTCACATTTTCTTAGGACATAGTCTTCTCTTGAGCTACTTTGCTCACTTTTATATATATATATCTCTCTTTTTTAGCTCTAGATTTCCCCAGATTATCTATAGGAAAGGATTTTTGAAATGAGTAGGGAAAGGGAGAGAAATGCTTATTGCCAGTGTAGGAATAGCATAAGGCTAGCAATGGAATGTTTGGCAAGGTATTGCACATCTCTAGTGTAGAGAATGAGCAATTTATTTGGTGGTTGCAAACTTCCAAAGTGGAGAGTAGGCAATTTATGGTGGGTGTGTGAATCTTGATCAAAAGATATGATAAGCTTCTCTACTAAGATCTATGAGGTCTAACAAAGCTCAACACAGACAAAGCTCTTTGTGGTTTTGACTAACAAATATTTGGCTAGTGGTAGGATGGGATAAAAATCCAGGAGGAACTTTTAGCAAGGTTTTCATGATTTTTAAAAGAAATTCTCCAGATTTTGTCCTAATTTCACCTTAGCAAGTTTAAAGAATTACTCCATTTCTTACTAATTTTATTCACTAAGCATGATTTCAGTTAAAGCATGTGCAACCCACAAAAGCTACAACTTAGATAAACTAGTTATTCAAACCATAACAATAGCATTTGCATGACATGTTTCATTTCTTATTCCGGTTCCAACATTTTTAAGCAGATTTTATCAATTTTATTCATGGGATAATTACTTAGGCAAGCATATAGCATTCAAAAGATATAGAATTTAAGAACTGAATATAAAGTGTAGGCTTGAGACATACCTTATTGGAGCGGGAGTCTCCCCCAAGCTGACTTCTTGCTTGGTAAAAGATCTTCTTCTTCTCAGTCGGAGCTCTTGTTCTCATTTTATTAAAAAGGAAACTATCTAATGTTGTGAAAAGGGAAACTATCCTATTATGATATTTTATTATTCTAGCTAAGTTAACATATACTTATGCATATAACTAATGATAACTATTTTTTTTAGTTACATGCATAACATATGTTATTTATTTGAAAAAGGGAAATTTGAAGGGAAAAAAAATTAAAAGTAAATCCATACCTTAGGTCCATGGAATTTCATCCTTATCGCGTGGATCTTCTTCCTTGGTGCTTCTTCCTTAAGTACTTCATCGACTTCTTCTTCTTTTGGCACCTCTCCTTTGTCATGTGAATTACACAACTCAGGAGAAGGTGGTTCTTCCTTTATGTTCCACCTTGTTCTTGGGCGCCTCTTCTTGGTACGAACGGGTTTTGCTACCTGCATGTTAGCGGCATATGCGGGACCACGGGAAAAGGAGAATATTTCTTTCCTCCCTCCTAATGTCATTTGCATTTTACCACTTCCCACATATATGCAAGCATCAACAGTGTTCAAGAAAGGTCTACCCAGGATTAGAGGCACATCTTTCCTATTTCCCATATCTAGTATTATGAAATCGGCAGGGACATAGGAGCCTCTAATTTGAACAGGTAAATCATTAACTATTCCTTCTACATAGCAAGTGGATTGATCAGCTAGCACAACATAGGCAGATGTGGATGACATGGGTGGAAAGAATGAGTTTTCATAAAAATCTTTGGATAGAATGTTCACACTCGATCCTAAATCACACATGGCATTTTTAAAGACTTCACAAAAGATTGAGCATCTAATTATGGGACTACCAGGATCACCCTTTTTAACAGTCATGGTTTGATCTTCATAATAGTTAAAATATTTTATTTCAACCATGTTTGTAGTTTCCGTGTTAGGTTTAGCAGGAATTTTGCCAGCTTCAAAAGATGGTATGATAGCAGCAAGTTGGGCTAATTGGGTTTCTAACATCTTATTAAAGCTAAGTTGATTTTTCAGAGCAGATGAGAAATCTTCCAATTTAGCATTTATATTCTCAAGGGTTTTATCATTGGACATTAATCTCTTATTCAAGAAATCAGTAGTTCTACCTTGTGAGTAAACTAAATTCTTCAAGAATGAGAAATTATCAGAATTCTGAAAATTAGAGCGGGGGAATGAATTGTTACCTTGAGAATTTGCAGGCTGATTCCATCCTTGATTCTGTTGACGAAAACCGTTATTGTTGATGAAGTTCAAATCTTCATGTAGCTCGGGGCAGTAATTCCCAGAATGTCTGGTTTCTCCACAGACTTCACAAGTCATGTAGGATTCCAGAGATTGGACACTCTCTTGTTGGTTCATCTTCTCACAGCTGTCCAACTTCTTTGCCAGCAGGTCCATCTTGGCCACGATCATGTCGGCCTCCTTAAGGGAATGTATACCTCGCTTACGGGGCTGCAGTCTCTCGTCATTCCATCCTTGGTTCGACACCATCTTCTCTATGAGAGCCTTAGCATCTGCAACATTCAGAGAAAAGAATGCACCGCCGGCGGCGACATCCAAATGGCTTCTAGAGAGTGGGGTTAGGCCATGGTAGAAGTTCTGGATCAATAGCCAGTCCTCCATACCATGGTGCGGACAAGCAATGACATACTCTTGCAACCTCTCCCAAGCCTCGGGAATAGATTCCTCGGCTTGTTGCGTAAAGCTGGAGATTTTGTTGCGCAGAGCATTCGTCTTTCCCATCGGAAAGAATTTGATGAGAAAAGCATTGGAACAATTGTCCCATGTGTCTATAGCGTTGCGATTGGTATAGAACCATTGCTTCGCTTTTCCTAGCAAAGAGAAAGGAAAGAGACAAAGACGGATGGCTTCTTGTGTTATCCCCTTAATGGTGAAGGTGCCGCAAATCTCCAAGAACTGTTGGAGATGAGCATTGGCATCCTCATGATCTTTGCCACAGAACGGGCTAGCTTGGACCATCGTGATCAGAGCCGATTTCAACTCAAAATTGAGGTTGGCATCGATCACGTCTGGTCCTGTCGCTACATTGGCAGCAGAAGGAGCAGAAAATTCACGAATGGTCTTGTTGGCCATCGTGAAGGTAGAACTAGATAAGAAAGAAAGAAGTTGAAGAAGATGAAGGAAAAAGATAAGAAGGACTAAGGAAAGAAAGAATGGGGTAAGATGGGATTCGCTAAGCGGGAGCTTAAACGAAGATAAATTCGAAACGGACAAACCGATACACCGATTGCCTTCCCCGGCAACGGCGCCAGAAATGCTTGTTGGTAGTTTTTAACTTCACTAAAGATAGAGCTAGGTACTATCCCCGGTAACGGCCCAGAAATGCTTGTTGACACTTGCCAACGTCGTGACTAGGAGTAGACTATGGAGTCTATCCCTGGCAACGGCGCCAGAAATGCTTGAAGCAAGTAAAGTCACTATACCTAAAGGAGTGAAGCTAAAGCAGCTATCTACTAATGCCAAATGGGGTTGTCAATCCCGACACTAGTAGGAGCTAGCTAGCGAGAATGCAATCTACCAGGAGGAGATTCTTCAAGCGCACAGAACTATCGTAGTAGCACTTCGCCTGGGAGTACCAGGTGTCGATTTATTTGATCCCAAGGGAAGGCTAGGGTGGTGTATGAGTCGAGTCAAGGAGGGGATGAGAGTCGAAGAATAAGAAAAGGGAAAAGGGGAAAAGAGGAGATGAAAGGCTAGAAAGAATATATGGGTGGATAGGTAAGGATGAATGAATTGGCTAAGGTAAGGTGGATAGATAGATAGGATGGGATAACTAAGGATAACTAATATAACTAACTAATAACTACTCCTAGATAACTACGAAGCAAGATAACTATGAAGCAAGATAACTACAAAGCAGGACAGGCAAATGCCAAACAAGCAACTAAGTTAAGAATAGTTTTATTCCTATCTTGTCAAGTACCGAGGCGTACTAGCCTTTACCACTGACTTAGGTTGAACGCTAGCACAACGAGCCTTACTGTTAAACTGGGCCAACTACGTGGTGGAATTCAAGGCGCACAGGGCTGTCACCACCTGCTTGCTACCACAGCTATCCGGGGGTCCAGCCGTATCTGAAGGTAAGTCTATAACTAAGCACCACGCTTAATTATATTCTAACTATCTCTACCCTAGCTTTAAATAGAGACACCCTTGCGGACGTCAGAGCAAATACTTGACTTAATAAGATAAACACTAAACTAACTAAGCAACCTATTGGCAAAGATCAATCACTAAGCTCACTAGAGATTAACTACTATGGCTAAGTGAATTGAACTGTAGGATAGCTGGGCACTCAAGCAATCAATCAAGTATACTACTCAATACTGATAAGTAGAATAAAGTAATACTTGAAATGATGAACTAGAATATAGTAAAGTGCTTGAGATACAAGAGCAAAACCTGAACTGGAGATGAAGGAAGACTCTTCCCAGCTCCAGGACCGATCACTCGCACGCTTCTACTCTTGAGCTAAGCCTTGAGCAGCGCTTCCGCGAGGGCAATGAGGCAAGGATGCCTTGCTCTACTAGCTACCTACTTGCCTAAGCTTGGCTAAACCCTAAGCTATTAGCCTTGCTTGCTTTGCTTTGCTTCTCTTGCTTCTCCCTTGCTTGTGTGTGTGTATGAAGTGGCGCCACCAGGGGGTATTTATAGTCTTGAGGAGTGAGGGGGGTACTTATTGGGGGCAGCCAACCGACCTAGGGCAAACCCTAGTGGCGGGCGCCAGCCCTAGGTGGCGGCCGCCACCCCCCATGCCGTTGGATGCACCGTCATTGATCCTACGGTCTCCAGGGGCTCCTCCAAGGCGGTGGTTAGGTCGGTTGCATGTCCAGGTAACCGCCATTCGGTCATGATCCACGCCACTCCCCTCCTGAGCCGTCTGATGCCACTGGCCTAGTGACCAAGGGCCAATATTTAGCCCTGGGGTGGTCACACGGATCAGTGACGTGGCAAGGGAGGAAGTTGGGCCTCTCCATGTGGCGGGCGCCACCTAGGGGTGGCGGGCGCCACCCCACTAGGGCCCAAATGGGCTCTGGTGAGTGGTCTCGGCCCCTGGTGGGTCCATGCTCCAAATTTGGTCCAAATCCTGCATTCAAATCAAAATCTATGGACATGTGGAATTCGGTTAGTTTGAAACCTATTTGACTACATTTCATGCCTTTTTGGTGAATTTTTGGGTAAAGTGTTGATGGTAAAACAGGTGTTTAAAGACCATCAACAAGGAACACCCTTCTTGCTTATGTAAGCAATATAGGCGAAGTCTGGTGGATCGTGGGTGTTTTTGTGATAAAGGAATGGAACCACTCTGCTCCTTCTTTCTCTTCCACTCTTTTTTTTATATATATACCTTTTTCTTTTTTTTCAAACTTCTTTTTCTTCTCTCTCTTTTTCTTTCTTTTTCTCTCTTTTTTTCATCTATATATATATATTGCTCTTTTTTTTGGAAGGCACATGGGTGTTTGTGATAGCCATGTGGCGCCACCCAGCTCCTTCTCTTCTTTCCACCATTTCTTCTCAACAAGATCGAGCCTTTTCCTTTTTGGGTGGATGGAACCTGAGCTCTCCCCCCCACACTTGGACTTTTGATTGAAAGTCAAGTGTGGCATGTTGAGGGTTTCAGTGTTCCACCATTAGCAGTGTAGCTCTCATGTTGTTTGTTGATGTGTCTTTCCTCGATCTTCTTGCTCTTAACCTGTAAGGTTAGTGAACACGAATACCCGAAGGTACATACAAACAAAATAACATGGTCTTGTTTTTGTTGAGAAGAAAGGTGGTGTTATTTATATATATATATTTTTTAATTTTAGCAAGGTGAGCTAGCATATCCTTTGATTTAAATGGAACGTGACATTTTTACCGTCCTTCCCCACACTTGGACTTTTGTGTAAGAGCCAAGTGTGCCAAGTCGGGGTCTCCTTTTGAGTGTGCTCCAAAACATTGGAATTTGTTGTGGTCGATGTAGCTCCATGTTGTTGTGCATCGTCTGTCCTTTGTTCTTCTTAGTTTCAACCTGAAACGGTTATCAACCAAGAATACCCGAGGGTGCATTCTAGCCTGGCAACATGATCTTACAATTATTGGAAAAGAATACACCCTTTTTTTCATAATCCGGGGTATCTCCCGACAGTGCTTTGATTATGGTCATAAGCTTGACCTTGGGAAACCTTTTTGAATTGTATCAAATGTTGGTGATGTGGTTTCCCCTCCAACACCAATCCTTGTTAACCCTGATCTATATAACTCAAGGCAAAACACCACGAAACTTGCAAGATTTGTAGTAAACAAAACTATCTACAACAACCCTTTTAATGATGTTGGGTACAAGGGTTACGAGAGGGTTGTCGGTTTTGCAAAAGATGTTAGAGTTATGGCTCAGGTCAGGAGATTCTTCAAATGAGCATGGATTTGGCGGGATGGGAAGGAAGTAACTTCCATGCTCAGGATCTTTTATTTCAAGGGGAGAGGGTTTAGAATTAATATCTTCATGGATTGGCTCTCCCTCCGTGGGTTCGTTTATGGTTTCATCCTTGAAGTGCTCTTGATGTTCAATCGAGGTGTATGAGGATGTTGAATCGGGAAGCTCAAAAGATTTCCCCAAGTCAGCATCACTGAAAAGATCATCCTCATATTCAAAGGAATAAGCACAAGGATGTGTCGGAGCTTCCTCATTGGGAAGGCCAAGAGTTTCTCCTAATTCGTCCTGGTTTTGGATGAAAGATTCAGTATCATTTTCCAAGAACGAATCAGGGATCTCTATAGGTTGTACCAACATTACCATTTTGAGCTCGTTTGTATAAGAGAGGGGTTCAGCCATGGAATTTTTGGCTTGAACTGTTGGCACAGAAAAGTTTTCCCTCCTTATATTGACAGCAAATTCCCCAGTTTTTGGTGGTTCGTCCAAACCTTTTTGAAGGGGAAGCCTGATCAAGACATCAAAGTCTTGAATGTCAAAGACGTAAAAGTCTAGCATCAATTTGACATTATCATGTTTAAGTGGTATGTTGTGAAGGATGCTTAGACTATTCACGCTTGTCCTTGCATCTAGCCTTAAGTGCTTGTTTGTTGGGGCGAAGGACTCGTGAATGATCGTGTTCGCAAAAGATGCGGACATGATGTTCGCCCCAATAGTTGGATTATAAAGCACTTCCATCTAGTCTCTGCCTATTTTAGCATGGATGAATGAACAAGTGGATCTAATCCGAATTTCTTCAGAAGAGAGTTCCGCTTGTTCCACCCAATCGCTACTTATAAAGGATGGTGACTCCTCTGTATGAAGGATTTCTTTAGGAGGTTCAAGAGGAGTGGCAAGAACTGGAGGCTTCTTCTGGCATGGATGCTTTGAGGGATTTACATGATTGTCAGGGTAATCTTCCTCGAAGAACGGAAAATCTGAAGGAAGGTAAACTTCCTTTGGAGATTCCATTAGCGATGAGGGTCTTTGAGTTTGAATCTCAATTTCAGCCTTAACCGAAGAGACCTCCTCATGTTGCTATTCGCTTTCTGTCTGGAGGGGAAGGGGTGTGTTTTCTAGAATAAGATCTAGAAGGGCCTCTCCTTCTTTTGTGGTTTTGCGCATGAATGATCCTCCAGCGGAAATGTCCAGCTGTAGGGCAGACTCCTTGTTCAGCCCTAACCAGAAATGTTGCAACAACACGTGGTCGGGTAGAGACAAGTCTGGGCCTGATTTTGAAAGAATTATAAATCTCTCCCAGACTGCACCTAACGACTACTTCTCTTTTTGTTGGAAGTTGAGTGTCTCTTATCGTAGGTTTACGATATGAGATATAGGGAAGAATGCGAGGCAGAAGCTGTTTTGCAATTCTATCCAATCTCCGTTAACTTTTCCTACGGTATGGTTGTACCATTGTTTTGCTCTATCAGAAAGAGAGAACAAAAACAATTTCCAATGCAATATTTCTTGTGACATGCCTGCAATCATCAGGCACGCACAGAGCTGCTCAAACTCCCGTAAGTGGTGATAGGGGTTTTCACTATCGAACCCCGAGAAGGGCTGTTCACGAACCATGGCTATAAAGCCCAGACGGAGTTCATAGCCTGAAGCTATGATTGGCTTCGACGATTGTGGTGGCTCACAGAATTCGGCTCGTGGAGCAGAAAAGTTTTGGATTAATTGTGGCTCCATATATTAAAGGTAACTAAAAAGAAAGATAGAAAGCAAAGGATACACGGGCGAACTAGGATCAGAGACTAAAGGCGACAACCGTTCCCCGACAACGGTGCCAGAAATGCTTGTTGGTATTTCTTAGCGTAAGCAACAAAGTCCGCAAGCGCACAGAAGTACCGTTGTAGCACTTCACCTGGAAGTATTCAGGGTATCGTATTTTCCACAGCGAATGATGTGTTGTAGCCTTCGGGTTTAGATCTCCTGGCTTAGGATGAGAAGAAGGATGACTTAGGGTAGCAAGGTTTCTCTAGGTAATGAGTCCTTTGGTGCTCAAACTCTAACTTAACGTAGTTTGCTTCGGTCAATGGGTGAAACTGGTTTCCCAGTGTATGCCGATACAGCTCTAGCTGGAATCCCGAACGTGGGTGGATTATGAAGGACGTAGAGAGCTGTCACCACCTGCCGCCTACCTCCTCAACTGTGGAGACCCAGGTAACCAACCTGTAACCACTTAGCCTAAACACCGCGTTTACGCTAAGGGCCACTACTCTAGCGGTGATCGGGACTTGCACCCTCTTACTAGAGCACCCACCCGAAGGTGAACGATTGGTCCAACAAACTAAGCTAGCGAAAAGCTAGAACACGATAAGAACTTGAATACAAAGATCAACACGAACCTTAATACTCCAAGTAGTATTGCGATTCGTCGAGGTACAAGCGAAGTTGTACCGGCGATTCCGTTATTCCTTCCGCTAAGTGTAGAGGTACACTTGTGGAGCAAGCCGACAACTCCGGCACTTCTCCAACTTGCACTCACTCGCTCTCTATTCTCGCTAGCTACTAGAGCTAGAATGTAGCACTACTTCTTCTCTTGAATGAATCCTTCACAAGGTGGGAATGGAACTACACTACTCTACAACTAATTGAATGAAAGAATGAATGAATGATGAATTGAATATGTTGTAGAAGCTCTTGGGGCCCTTCTTTTATAGTGGAGATGCCTTGGAGGGGTGGAGATTGAAAGGTCCTAATTGGCTAGAGGGAATAGCCTAAATAAAAATTCTACAATCTCACTAGAGCAAAGTATTAGTATTACAAATGGCGAAAAAGCGGTTTGCTCTAGCTCTAAATGTTAGGCAAGCCACCTATTTGCAATTCTAGTAATTTAATATCTCTATGGCACACAATTGCTATGTCTCTATTTTAACTAGATAGTGAGCTAACAAGATAAGTAAATTGCTCAACACTATGTCACTACTTTTACACTAGAGAGCAATCTAGAGAGCAAAATAAATCAACTAAATATGTTATGTTACTCTACTTGCAATCTATCACTACTACTACACAAGGTATTTAAATAGCAAGTATGAAAGAGAGGTACTTAATTTCAATACCGGCGGCGAAGAGTAGAGGATGATGCCAATCACCAAATAATTAATTCCAATGAGATATATATCAATCAATTTAATTCAACGGGAGACAATAGATAACATAATTGATTTTTCTCCCGAGGTTCACTTGCTTAACGGCAAGCTAGTCCCCGTTGTGTCCCTCTACACCATGTGGTTCGGTGGATAATCGGTATCACACACCGAGCCTCTCAATAGGCGCCACAAGAACCTACCAATGGAGAGAAGTTGAATGACACGAGCAATCCACTAGAGTTGGAATTAGGCACTCCGCCGGGGAACCACAACAACCCCTCACAAATATCACCTTGATTGGGGGTGGACACAATCACCAAATCCCCTCACCAATCAATCCAACACCAACTGTCTAGGTGACGACAATCACCAAGAGTAATAAGAAACCCACAATCACAATAATCACCAAGTGCCACAAGATGAATCACAAATGCATATGAACACTAGGGTTTCCCACCTCCTCTCATGAGCATGATCCAACCATGGAGAGGGAGAGGAGAGGGATGGAGGGGATCCTCTTGGAGCTCTCAAATCGATCTATGGAGCTTGCTCTCACACTTGCTTGGGGCTCAAATCAATGGAGTGTCAGAGAGGAGAGGAGAGTACTTTTTTTCTGTTCTTGTGTTTGAAGAAGAAGAGCAGACTGAGAGTGCGAGAGAGTGTCCGAGAGGAAAGAAAGGAACTGAAAGCTGAAGGACCGAGAACTCTACCAGAAAGCGACTAGAGGGGGGGGGGGGTGAATGGGAGCCTAAAAATTTCTCTCGAAACTTTGGCCTCTGTCCCAAAAATCAAGTCCCAAAAGCTTCGATCGAAACGTGATGCCCACGACCCTTGGAAGAGGGTGGATGATCCCTAGGATCACAGCGAGGCACCACCAAACGAGAGCGAGTCAAAACCCAAAAACTCCGGCTCAAGTTCAACCCCAAAAACTGACTCCCAAACGTAGATGAACGGCTACGTCGGGAAATCTCCAAACACCAATGCTAACGAGTAGGAAAGATACCTAGAGAGATTCCTTGGTGAACCCTAGGGCCAAACGAGAAGTTCGAAAACCAAGCGGAAAAGGCGGAAGAGCAAACGCACTAAAACGCAAGCTTCAGCCAAATCCCGGACTGTCTGGACTTCCAGTCCCGGACTGTCCGCGCCAGGGGCGGACTGTCCACGGTTCCCGGGCGGACTGTCCGCCGGTCAAAATGCAAAAAACAGCACTGCTACTGAACTCGTTCTGCTTAGGCCCGGACTGTCCGCGACCTAGCACTGCGGACTGTTCGCCGGTGTCCTCACCTTCTCAACGCAGGAGCGAGCAGCCACTGGTCTGGCTCACACCCGATGCGCGGACTGTCCGCAAGTCATGCCGCGGACTGTCCGCCAACGTCCAGTGAAGGCGATTTCAATCGCCACTTCACCAAATCTCCCCAAGATCGATCCAAATCAAAATCCCTTGATCCCAAAATTGAGAGGATGATCACGAGGTAGTTGGGAGACTATCCCCAAGAAATCATCTACTCAAATCAACTCAATCAACGAGAAATCGAAAGGGAAGGTGTAGGAGCGAAAAAGTTGCCACGAAATTTGAATCGACCCGATCTACTTGTTCGTGAGGGTAGAGTTAAATTCCTTCGGTGGAAATGTTCTCCTCACGTCAAAGAACAAGTTGATTCAAGTGGATTCGAAAAAGACGCAGCGAGGAGGGAGATCGAGTGACGGGAAAATCATGGAGAAACGAAGAACGCGAAGAACAAGTTCAAAACGCGAATCAAGACCACGAATTGCCAGCCGAAATTCGTCCCCACGAGGAGACAACAGGAATCCGGTCTCGTTTTCGCAAAATCCAAATACACAGAGTTATTGTTCACCGTCTCTGCGGATCTCAGTAGCTACAGCAGGGTATCCGAGAGAGGAAACCCTAGATTGAAACTAGCAATGGCTAAGATGGTCTGGAGGGAGGGGTTGCCTCTCCTAATATAGCCTAATACAATTATTCCCCTTCTACCCTTACAACTAATGAGCGAGCAGGCTAACCCTAAGGGTATTCCTGACCAACTCGAGGTTGATGTTGATTCGACGGCCACGCCCGCACATCAGGTAGCTTTGCCTTGACGCGACCTCACCGGATGCCGCCACGTGCTGCCAAGCGCCGCTCGTCCTTTTCACGGACCTCCCCCCGGTTTTCAGGCCGAAACCGGGAAACCTGGGCCATCCCCCGGTTTTGAGGCCGAAACCGGGAAACCTGTCGTCCGTCGTCTAAGTTTTGTGGCCCAAACTCAGAAACCCGCCAGCGCCTAGGTTTTGTGGCCGAAAGCTGGAAACCGTCCTCTGTGACCGAACCGACCAATTTATAAGAGCACAAGTGCGAAAACCTCTGCCGGAGCAGCTGAATTAGCACACTTGAGCCCATATAAACCCGGTAGTCCGTGAAATCCTGAGGGATTTCAAACTTTTCCAACATCTCAGCCAAGATCGCATGGTCAAGCAAATACAGATCATGTTCACGGAGCTTTGCAGCGGAAATAAAAATACAATAGAGTTCACGAATAATAATACAAGTTGATTTACTTTGAAACCACATAGCTTTGGAATGAATACCATAACATAAGTTGAAATACTTTGCTAGCTTGAGTGACATCCTCCAACAACAGCATAAAGAGAAGAAGTAGGGAACTGCCGAGCCCACCGGCACTGGTCATCACCTTTCGGCAGACCTAACCTTCACCTGCAACAAGGTGGGATAAACCCTGAGTACTCGAATGTACTCAGCTAGACTTACCCGTCGGAAACCAAAAATAAAGTGACACCAAGGAGTATGCAAGGCTGATATAAATAGTGGATCTGGCTAACTTTATTTGCAAAAGGAGCTTAAGTTAAAGGAGTTCATCATTTAATTATAT
Source organism: Coix lacryma-jobi var. lacryma-jobi (assembly GCA_009763385.1). Classification (NCBI taxonomy): domain Eukaryota; kingdom Viridiplantae; phylum Streptophyta; class Magnoliopsida; order Poales; family Poaceae; genus Coix; species Coix lacryma-jobi. Next base: position 103,349,689 of record CM019822.1, on the reverse strand, counting down.
GAGCAGTCATCTTTTATCCTATTCCTTAAACTCTAGGTTTGCACCTGTACTAGAGCACTCACTTGAATCTAGCAAACAAATACATAATACCATATCAGGTTTGCTAATCAATATTTTAGTTGAACCAACAAATGTCACATGGAGTTGTATCGTGGTGAAGCTCGCCATAGTTTCCCACTAACCGGGGGAGACGACGACTCGAATCGAATTCCAAACCAGCTGCTGATAAACCTTTAATACCAACCCACACTTTCCTCGTCGGGTCCATGCATTGGGTAACTGCTCGATGCTTGTTCGTGGTGGTAATCGTCGCGGCTCACAGCACGGACCACCCAATTGGAACTATACGATGGCCATTCCGCGGCAGATCGTGTTTCCATACTAGAGGGTGCGACACGGGTTGAGACCGGCCCGAACAGCGTCTAACCGGCTTTGGGGTCGATGATTACGGCACCGACTTATCCCTAAGTAAAAGGGCGCTTTCAAAAATGAACGAGGGCCAACATCGATACAAACCTACACGATCCAACAGACGGACTGCCCCCAAGTTCCAACTTGATGCCTTGCCTTCCAGTTGACCGTATTTCATTACTACTCAGGTTCTTTTGCACGATAGCAAATATAGCCAACCGTGATCCGGTAGATACCCACCAGGGGCATTACGGGAACATCCTTTATTTACACTTTATTAAGCAGGCTAAGCAGTTCTATTTATAAATAAGTAACAGGATAACAATGCAAGTGTAAACAATAATCAAGGAAGGATAATGCAGCAAATAGGATTCAATCAACTCCTATACTTAATGCATCAGAATATAAAATACTCAAGTAATTTAATTATAAAAACTCGGAGACATAGAATGCTCCGGGGCTTGCCTGGGACACAACACTAAAGCTAGTGTTAGTTAGCACCATCTTCAGAAACGTCACCAATCCAGCAACTTGTGGTTTACCAACACCATCATCTTCGGGTGATCACCAAACCATCATCCTGAGGTCTGGCTCCATCACCATGTCCTTCGCTTGACGTTCACCATCTATCGCACCTAGATGGGATGCACAATGCATATGTATGAATGCATAGAAATAATACAAAAAACACGTAGCACAAGCAACCACTAGAAATCACTTGGCATAAGTACTACTACCTCCGGTCCCTTTTATAAGGCGCGACAGAGAATGACACGGTCTCCTAAATTACACTTTGACCATTCATTTACTTTATATTATATTATTTATGTTTATGAACTTATGATTGTTGGATAGTACAATTGTTTACGGATTTAACCATATTAAATTTATATTATAATAGTTAAATATTATTAACTAAATCATTGGTCAAAGTTTTTAAAATTTGAATCTTGACTCTGTGTGTACGCCTTATAAAAGGGACTGGAGGTAGTATAATCAAGCATTCATCAGGGTTTCTCACAAGCAATCGGGATAACTTAGCACACCTCTAAGCACATTACAATAGAGCACAAACACAAACTCTGAATGATAGGACAGCAGTCCACTCTTTTAATCATAACTCATGCTACAGACCTCCAAACAAGGTACACTAAGACTTTCTGGAAAGCTCACAAGATTAGCTACAACTTTGTTATTTACCACAAGAGCTAATTCAAAGTTTATCTAACTCAAAAATAGATGACTATGCAGCTCTGTCCAACTGTTGGACAACAGGACTGACAAAGCTTCAGAGAAGCATAATTCAAGATATAAACATCACATGAGCATACAATTAGACATTATAGAAAGATTACAAGGTTATCTAAATCTTTCTTATTATTATCTCAAGGTGAATCAATCATTAACAAAGTCAAACAACATGATTAGTGCAGCTTTGTCCTCACTTGGACAGAACTAGCCACACATCAACAACAGTAATTTAAAACAACCATAACTAAAGATCTATAGTACCTGGGAACTTTCCCCTAGACTTTTTAGAAAGGTTATTAAGTTGTCTACAAATCATCTATAATCACCTTAAGATGATTCATAAGTTAACAAGGTCTAATTAGTATAATTAGGCACCTCTGTCCAGACTTGGACGGATTTACCCATCTACACTAAAACAGCCATAACTCAAGTTATGGAACTCCAACAAACAGGATCTAAGACAATTTAGAAATCTTATGAAAAGTAATACAACTCTTCTATAAGCTCCTAAGCATGAATCATAACATAACTAGGTGTAACAAGCCAAACATTCAGATCTGGACAGAATGTAGGCAAAGCTTGACATTCAATTTGCAACAGCCATATCTCTTAAATTATTAAGCCTATGGCCATGCAATTTGGTGACAAGCAAGATTAAGATGTTATCTACAACTTTCATATACAACACTTTCACAGCAAACATTATTATCTTAATGAACTAATCACCACTACAGAAACTGTTCATGCAGCCATTTCAGCATATTAACAAATTCACTTTACTAATTATTTACTAATTATTTGGTTAATATGTGAGCACACATATAAGCGATTAAAACACTTCTAACAGCCATAATCATGATTACACATTACTTATCTTATCTCAGAGTAATATACAACAAAGGCAATCATTCACACATGTACATTTTCATTTATCAATATACTTTTATTAATTAAATAATTAACAAACATAGACATTATTTTTAAGTGATGTTGCAAACATATAATTTGGGGCTCATATTTTTAATGATGATAGATAATGCCAAATCATGACTACTATAAAATATTACATGCTCAGGTATTATAATTTATTTATTAAAAAAGGCAAGTTTTATTCAAAAAATGCATGTGAGATAAAAATAAATCTATAAATCATATTTTCTTTAAACACATGGCCATGATAAAATTACCTAAGCTACAACAACATCATAGGAAGGCAGTGGAACTACCTTTTCCATTTTTACATGCAAACATTTATTACAAATCATTGTAATTCATTTAATGAGCTGAAAACAAGATAAATACATAACTAAATCATACATGCACCAAAAATTCTGAAACTTTTATCACAGCACACATATCACACCACAAGCCTACCACAAAAATTTCACAGCATTTGGACCATCACAACAGCAGGTATGACTTTATTCCTACTAAACCCAATTTAACAAAGATAAATCGACACAATCACACGACAAGCCTACCACAAAAATTTCACAGCATTTGGACCATCACAATAGCAGGTATGACTTTATTCCTACTAAACCCTATTTAACAAAGATAAATCGACACAACAAAAACTTTGAACTAACACATATTATATTATGACTCTACTGCATAGATCTACTCACAAGGATTCCAAAAAGTCCACATTTGCAGTCACACGATTTTTTTATAATTTATTACGAATTTCCAAAGCTTCAGCCATTTATCCACAAACATAAAAGAAAAGGAAAAACGTATTTGCACTGAGGACCCTGAGCTTTTACCGAAACAAACCATAACGAAGAGGTCCTTTACAGCACTATTCACATGAGTCTTGGCTTCGCAACTGGAACCCTGCAACCTTTACAAATCATTTTTCCATTTTTCTTCCCAGTCTTCTTCTTCACGTACACGTACAGAGCAGAGGAGGGAGACCGAGCTTCTGCTGTTGGGCGACTGCTGCTGACCAGAGGTTGTTGGGGGAGGCCGGGCTGGTGTTGCTGCCTTGCTGCTTGCTGCCGCTCACCATGGGAGAGGAGCAGGGAGGGAGAGAGCGCTGCCCTGCTACTGCTCAGCCATGGCAGGGAAGAAGAGAGCGCCGGCCGTAAGGGGAAAAAGAGAGGAGCTAGGGCTGCTGCTGGCTGCTTGGGTGAGGAGGAAGGAGCAAGAGCATGAGATGACCAGAGAGGAGGACTGCTTCCTGTTGCTCCCTTCTCTGGTGCTTGCACTGGTCGGCCATGACAATGGCGTGCATGAGAGCAAGCAGAGAGGGACAAGGGAGAGAGAGCAGGAAGGAGTAGAGCGAGTGGGAGGTCGAGAGGGAGTGGCAGAGGGTGCTCAAGTTGGCCTCGGCCTCTCCCCATCAGAACAGGGACCAAGAGGCAGGTGGCAGCAATGGTGGGGCGAGCTCTGGTGCATGGTGGACGCGCGTCTCCTTTAGGGCAAATCGCCGAGCACGTGGCGGGCGACGTCTTGTGGTCTTGGACGGTTGTTTTGGCGCCGCTCGGGTCCGAACTAGGCCATGGGCCTTTAAGAAAGATTGTTGTACTCCCGGTGACCTCCAACTTTTATTAAAGGATCTCGGCCATTAGTGTTACGGATCAACGGTTAATTAGCTCCAAAGTTGACAGTGTCAGCGAGTTAACAACGGACACTCTTGTTGCGATTAAACCCAAAATTTACATTCCAAACTTGCTCAACTCGAGTGCAACTTTTTGTATGCTCTTCTCCAAAGGATTACCTACAACTCTTATATTTGTACCAACTTGAGTTGTTTAACAAAATTTGGAGAACACGGCTTGCCAACGTGATTGACACTGCTGTTTCGGACTTAGCCAAAATTCTAGTGCTGAAAACAGCAGCAGATTCGAATTTGGGTGCTCTGTTTGACAAGATTAGAATGGGATTCAAGCCTGGGTCCTTTAACAACTTTTTTTATACACATCTTGATCTATAACGTTTCTTAAAGGTCAAACCTCATATCTGGTACAAAACCTGTAGTTTCTCTTTGGTCAAAGCAGCAACTTAATATGACCTCAAATTAAGGTTTTAGGCCGATTGAGGCATTTTCTTGACATTTGCTCAACACGAACCTTTCATAACTTTTGTTCATGAGTCCATATAGAGTTGATTGGGCATAATTGTAAGACTTGATTGAACTCAAATGATCTCCTTCGCTTAATAAGCCATTATAGGCAAAGTTGTGACTCGTCATTTCACGTGACTTTTTGATTTCAAACTTCACGAAACTTTTTCACCAGTCACTATAGATAGGAACTAAAGTGAGGAACATGGAAAAGTCATGTTTAGTAGTAATCTTGAATATTCCAAAATTAGCGGTCGTTATTAGCTGGCTCCATTAATTATTTCCCGAATAATTCAAACCGAGGCTTTGTTTCCGAGGTTGATTCCAAAACCTCTGTCATCACTGACAATACTAGAAATTATTTCTCGATCATCACCTGATAGAACATGTCTGTGTTCAAACTGACTGCTCAACTGGCGTCAAACACCTGGGGTGTTACATCCCTCCCCCCTTAAAAGAATCTCGTCCCGAGATTCCGGACGAAATACTTTTCAAGGGAAGAGAAGGATATCACTTATCCTTAGTGGCTACTGACGACTCAAGATATACTGACTTCTCAGCAGAATAGAAACTGTTAGGAATATAACTACTTCCCAATCCTTCAAGTCATTTCCTGGTTACTAGCTCTTGTCAGAAAAAAAATTTCCTCTGTTGATTCACATCGAACATCGAGGTGCACTCAGGACACTACTGTTAGGTTGACGGGGAAAACCAAAATTGTACTGCTACTTTGGTAGGAATCGATGATAATACTGCCAAAGAAAATATTGGATCTTTATCTGGTTGACATTATTACGAAGCAACTTCCTTCGAGACTGGGAATAACTGGCTGACTGACAACCACTGTGCATACCATGGTGAATATTTGCTCGGTTAGATAACACTCAAAGGAAAGCTACATAAGGTTCCCTGTGTGCAGTTCTCTTCCTCTGATGATAACACTATATTATCTGAGTCTGTTGAGAGAGCGGTGAATATGATAACTGTCTCTACCAATTCCACGCTTCCATTGATCCTTCTTTACGGAAAATCTCATCTCCAAAGCAGCGACAGTCACCAAGATTGAACTTGATTCAACCTCTTGGGTAGAATATCTACTGTCGAATTTCTGTCGTACTAAGCAGGTCAATATCATTCTTCTTCATGATGTAGTTGTAATTCAGCCGAACTACTTATTCAACTATCTTGATTATAGAGTACCCTTCTCAAAATCACTTAGTAACGCAGGGACATAATCTGAAATCTGTTGTTTGACACTTCACTCTGTCATCAATTTGTACTTCTTGGAGTTGATTTTGTAGATTACCTTGTCTGCTCAAGAATAAGGGACTGATTCTGACTATCCTTTCTAGCTTCATCCAATAGAATCCAAAATAATTCTTCCCATAGTACTCCAATGTATTACCAGTCAGTCCTTACTCGGTGTATATTTCTGGCTTAGCTACTAGGCTGGTATAGTATCTTGTAATACCATTCAAATATTTCCAAGATAAAGCTGGCTTGAACACAACAGAAACTGGGACGTACGAGTACCACAAACAACATTAGTCGGTTCATGGACTTCTGATATAACACTGTTCTGCAGGACATAGCCTTCATAGCTACCAAAGAGTCATTTCTGGACTAGCTATTAGCCTTTCCATGGCTAAAACTAATCAGTTGTCTCTCAATACTACAAAGCTCCAAGGTTTCAGCTCTTACGGCAAGCAATGCTGGATATCAATGCACACGGTCACCACCAAAGTCTACAGAGAATCAGACATATCTAGGAGGATTGAGTTGACCAAAAGATCATCATGCAAATATATATATATTAAGTTCATGCAGAAAACTTTTTGGATCTTGATTGTCTTATCCAATAACACACCACTTCTGTCTCTCGTTCTGCAGCTGATACTTGTTCACCTCAAGTTTGTTGTGCCACTTCACTTCACTATGACCATATATGTTGCTCGATCTTTGCTGTGGATCCAACAGAGTCCTTTGTCTACCACCTCTTACGGTCTGTTACTGCTTTCATTGCTAATTGATTCTGGAAAGGTCATCCTCTTTGTAACATCAAAAGAAACACTGCCACAACTGATCTACCATAGGGATTCCTTGGAAGGAATATAGGAGATAACAAGGAGAAAGCTTCATGAAAGATAACACATTGGCATAGTTTTCATAATGAATCTCGACTAGAAACCACGATACCAGCGCGTGCCGAGCAGCACAACCATGTGTCTGCAGCCATAGAAGGCTCTCGGTTTCGTCGCGGCACCATTAGTTCTTAACCAAGACATCATTATTGAATCCACAACCGATGAGAAATCCTACATGACGCAAATAAATCTTGCATGGATAGATAGGCATCACATGCAAGGCATAAGCTAGCAAAACAAGGATGATCACAAGGTATGGAAATCACAAAGGAGGTGATTTCAAGAACAAAACATGACACAAGACATCAAGGATACGCCTTGTGCACATCAAGGCGATGACAATATGAAGGATCACATGAACTTGATTTGGTCCAAACGACAACAAAAGGGCAACCGAGGGGATACATGGATTTGGGCATGGTCTCCATAACTGGGCAAGACAAACTACGGTCGAAGGCTGAGGTTAGCAGGAACTTAACTTGGCTGGTCAAACCAACAAGGGCATTCACAACAAGGGGTACAAAACATCCATGGCTTAGGCAACAAAAACAAGGGGGCGAAGCTTGGGTCTACAAGTTAGTCAAAGGCATGGCTACACAAACAAGCATAGGCATACCACGGTCTGGATCTAGGATTTAGGAAGCTTAACTTGGGCTAGATGGTTTTAACCAAAGGCAGGGACAAACATAGGTACAAGTCTTTGGCATAAGCATTCTAAACCATCAAAACTAGACACCACAACAAAGGCCTTTAAGCAACAAGGGTTCTACTAAAGACATCTCGGAAGGTCAAGAGGGCTTAGTCAACAAAGGCTTAACAACCACTCATGTACTCACCGAGGACAAGGGTTAGACCAACCAGGGTACCACTTTGGTTACAACACATCTACACTCAGCCCAACAAGCATAGGAAGACACAAACAAACAACTTAAGCATCCAACACTTATTACCAAGCTCAAACCAACCAAGAGAATCTATCTAAAGCACACCAACAACATAGACATGCAAAACATGGTGGAGAGATGTTGTCATTCTTTTATTTCCTGTTTACTACATTGGAGCATAACTATTCATCTAGGAGCAAACATACCAAACAAATTAAGGCATAATTGTTTGCTAACTGTAATTAGTTTACTACTTCAAGCTACAACTCACTTATTTAATCTAAGAAACTAACAATCAAGCAACAAGTTTATGCTAGTCTACATTCCAAAAAGGAATAAGGCGACACTAGGTAACAACAATTAACAAGACACATACAACAACTTGATCTGGGGTACAAGCAAGCATAACAACAGTTTGAAAACATTCTAAACTTGCTATATATGCTAAGATTGCAGTCCACTTAAATTAGTTGCAAGCGTTTAGTTCTTACAAGTATATCACTAGTGAGGATTAAAACTAGATTAGAGATCAATTATAAAGCACGGTGCACATAAGAACATAATTCTAGGCATAACCATGTATGAAAACAGTTTGTATACATCTTAAACATGTTAGAGAAGTTCATTGCTTACTCAAATTAAATTCTTTACATGCACCTATTAGATTTCCTAATTTAGTACGGTGGAACAGAGAGCCACTATAATTTATGCCCAGAAAATTCTGGAAAATTAGAGCAGCTCACTCATGCATTTAGGAGGCTATTGCAGGCATTTTAGTATATTTTGAGCAAGTAAAACAATCTACACAAATCTAGCAAGTAAACATGCTTAAAACAACTTAAACTGGTTTAAGCTATTTAAGGTTGTCTACAACAAGTTTTACATTTTTCTTGCAGTAAACATGATATTAGAGAGCTATGAAGAATTATTTTCACAAACTTTTAATTCTTATAACTCTAGTTCTCATCATTGCAAGAAAAGTAAGCATGAACAGGATTACATTTTTTTTACAACATGGAAAAGCAATTAAACAACATGTTTAGTACATTTCCTTGCTAAAGTATGTTAACACAAAGCTAACAAAACTAGAATTGTAACCTTTGGACAAACTTAGCTTCATTATCACATTTAACAAGTTTAGGAAGCATTTAGAAAACTCACCAAAACAACATACAAATAGTTTCAAACATCAAGTTTTATTATTTTCTTAGGTGGAACATTTCGAGACAAACTAACTCAAAACATTGAATTACAAACTTGAGCATAGTTTTACCACACAAGTAGAACAACACTACACAAGTCATTTGGTTACAAAAAGGCATTTGAACGTGGGGAAAAACTTAGCCATCACAAACTTATTGTCTACTACTCTTCTAGCAAACATTATATAGAGCAAGACAACTACACAACATGATAAACTAACATGATTAACCAGACAACATCATACAAGGTAATTACTTCTAGCCTATAACAAGCAATCACTTCTCTAGCTAACATGGAAGCACTCGTATAAACCTTGTACACAACCAATCATCAAGAACAAGACCACATTAATTCTAGTTCAGAGGAACACATGACATCAAACAGAACATTTATTTCTAACTTTTACCAGCAATCTAGCACATCATGTTGAAGCACTAGTTCACAACAAACTTCACCATTACAGGAACAAAGGTGGGGGAAGCATTACTATGCACAAACAACCATTATGTTTTATCATTACATTAGTCACACATGACAACAAGTTGTTCATTATTGGAATAAAGGAAAGAAAAGCATGTTCATGATCAAAGCACAACAAGATGGATGCTCGTCCTATACGTCCTCACAAATTGTCAGCCTGAGGCGGCAATCACGTTCTAGGTCGGTGTCATAATACACACTCTCGATATAACTAGTCGTCAACTATGCATACGCATTCGCGGTTAGCGTACCTACAGAAAATATCATTTCAGCCCAAGAGAAATTCCCAATGATAAAGACAATTGAGCACCTTCCCATATGTACTACGGTACATATAAGTTGGCACTAAATCTCATGCACCAAGCTTAGAAAAATTACCCAGCAAATTGATACCATCATATATATTTGCGTAGAGCTCACATACAATCCAGTATAACAATACTCTCCCCTAGACCGACGGTTGGACGGTCATGCTCTCATATCTTACCAATTCATTTTATGCAAGTTTTCGCAATCGACGCGTTCTCTTTTCCCTGAGAATGGACCAGCAAATAAAGATCCAGCATGAAGCAAATCCCAGAACCCTGTTAGTAGTTAATCCACCTGGAAGTCCTAGTTGGGCATAACTGGAGGTTATCGCTAGAACATAATTTTATAAATTAGGTTTTGACAAACTTGCCTACTAGCTAAAGGTTTTTAGATAAAATAGGCTTTTCAAAACCAAAATTTTGTTTTAAAAACCATGCACATGACAATATTATACTTAACCTTGCTCCGATACCAGCTGTGACCAAACCGACCAATTTATAAGAGCACAAGTGCGAAAACCTCTGCCGGAGCAGCTGAATTAGCACACTTGAGCCTATATAAACCCGGTAGTCCGTGAAATCCTGAGGGATTTCAAACTTTTCCAACATCTCAGCCAAGATCGCATGGTCAAGCAAATACAGATCATGTTCACGGAGCTTTGCAGCGGAAATAAAATTACAATAGAATTCACGAATAATAATACAAGTTGATTTACTTTGAAACCACATAGCTTTGGAATGAATACCATAACATAAGTTGAAATACTTTGCTAGCTTGAGTGACATCCTCCAACAACAGCATAAAGAGAAGAAGTAGGGAACTGTCGAGCCCACCGGCACTGGTCATCACCTTTCGGCAGACCTAACCTTCACCTGCAACAAGGTGGGATAAACCCTGAGTACTCGAATGTGCTCAGCTAGACTTACCCGTCGGAAACCAAAAATAAAGTGACACCAAGGAGTATGCAAGGCTGATATAAATAGTGGATCTGGCTAACTTTATTTGCAAAAGGAGCTTAAGTTAAAGGAGTTCATCATTTAATTATATGAGCAGTCATCTTTTATCCTATTCCTTAAACTCTAGGTTTGCACCTGTACTAGAGCACTCACTTGAATCTAGCAAACAAATACATAATACCATATCAGGTTTGCTTATCAATATTTTAGTTGAACCAACAAATGTCACATGGAGTTGTATCGTGGTGAAGCTCGCCATAGTTTCTCACTAACCGGGGGAGACGACGACTTGAATCGAATTCCAAACCAGCTGGTGATAAACCTTTAATACCAACCCACACTTTCCCCGTCGGGTCCATGCATTGGGTAACCGCTCGATGCTTGTTCGTGGTGGTAATCGTCGCGGCTCACAGCACGGACCACCCAATTGGAACTATACGATGGCTATTCCGCGGCAGATCGTGTTTCCATACTAGAGGGTGCGACACGGGTTGAGACCGGCCCGAACAGCGTCTAACCGGCTTTCGGGTCGATGATTACGGCACCGACTTATCCCTAAGTAAAAGGGCGCTTTAAAAAATGAACGAGGGCCAACATCGATACAAACCAACACGATCCAACAGACGGATTGCCCCCAAGTTCCAACTTGGTGCCTTGCCTTCCAGTTGACCGTATTTCATTACTACTCAGGTTCTTTTCCACGATAGCAAATATAGCCAACCGTGATCCGGTAGATACCCACCAGGGGCATTACAGGAACATCCTTTATTTACTACTTTATTAAGCAGGCTAAGCAGTTCTACTTATAAATAAGTAACTGGATAACAAGGCAAGTGTAAATAATAATCAAGGAAGGATAATGCAGCAAATAGGATTCAATCAACTCCTATACTTAATGCATCGGAATATAAAATACTCAAGTAATTTAATTATAAAAACTGGGAGACTTAGAATGCTCCGGGGCTTGCCTGGGACACAACACTAAAGCTAGTGTTAGTTAGCACCATCTTCGGAAACGTCACCAATCCAGCAACTTGTGGTTTACCAACACCATCATCTTTGGGTGATCACCAAACCATCATCCTGAGGTCTGGCTCCATCACCATGTCCTCCGCTTGACGTTCACCATCTATCGCACCTAGATGGGATGCACAATGCATATGTATGAATGCATAGAAATAATACATAAAACACGTAGCATAAGCAACCACTAGAAATCACTTGGCATAAGTACTATAATCAAGCATTCATCAGGGTTTCTCACAAGCAATCGGGATAACTTAGCACACCTCTAAGCTAATTACAATAGAGCACAAACACAAACTCTGAATGATAGGACAGCAGTCCACTCTTTTAATCATAACTCATGCTACAGACCTCCAAACAAGGTACACTAAGACTTTCTGGAAATCTAACAAGATTAGCTACAACCTTTTTATTTACCATAAGAGCTAATTCAAAGGTTATCTAACTCAAAAATAGATAACTATGCAGCTTTGTCCAACTGTTGGACAGCAGGACTGACAGAGCTTGAGAGAAGCATAACTCAAGATACAAACATCACATGAGCATGCAATTAGATATTATAGAAAGCTTACAAGGTTATCTAAATCTTTCTTATTATTATCTCAAGGTGAATCAATCATTAACAAAGTCAAACAACATGATTAGTGCAGCTTTGTCCTCACTTGGACAGAACTAGACACACATCAACAACAGTAATTTAAAACAACCATAACTAAAGATCTATAGTACCTGGGAACTTGCCCCTAGACTATTTAGAAAGGTTATTAAGTTGTCTACAAATCATCTATAATCACCTTAAGATGATTCACAAGTTAACAAGGTCTAATTAGTATAATTAGGCACCTCTGTCCAGACTTGGACAGATTTACCCATCTACACTAAAACAGCCATAACTCAAGTTATTGAACTCCAACAAACAGGATCTAAGACAATTTAGAAAGCTTATGAAAAGTAATACAACTCTTCTATAAGCTCCTAAGCATGAATCATAACATAACTAGGTGTAACAAGCCAAATATTCAGATCTGAACAGAATGTAGGCAAAGCTTGACATTCAATTTGCAACACCCATATCTCTTAAATTATTAAGCCTATGGCCATGCAATTTGGTGACAAGCAAGATTAAGATGTTATCTACAACTTTCATATACAACACTTTCACAGCAAACATTATTATCTTAATGAACTAATCACCACTACAGAAACTGTTCATACAGCCATTTCAGCATATTAACAAATTCACTTTACTAATTATTTGGTTAACATGTGAGCACACATATAAGCGATTAAAACACTTCTAACAGCCATAATCATGATTACACATTAGTTATCTCAGAGTAATATACAACAAAGACAATCATTCACGCATGTACATTTTCATTTATCAATATACTTTTATTAATTAAATAATTAACAAACATAGACATTATTTTTAAGTGATGTTGCAAACATATAATTTGGGGCTCATATTTTTACTGATGATAGATAATGCCAAATCATGACTACTGTAAAATATTACATGCTCAGGTATTATAATTTATTTATTAAAAAAAGACAAGTTTTATTCCCAAAAATGCATGTGAGATAAAAATAAATCTACAAATCATATTTTCTTTAAACACATGGCCATGATAAAATTACCTAAGCTACAATAACATCATAAGAAGGCAGTGGAACTACCTTTTCCATTTTTACATGCAAACATTTATTACAAATCATTGTAATTCATTTAATGAGCTGAAAACAAGATAAATACATAACTAAATCATACATGCACCAAAAATTCTGAAACTTTTATCACAGCACACATATCACACGATAAGCCTACCACAAAAATTTCACAGCATTTGGACCATCACAACAGCAGGTATGACTTTATTCCTACTAAACCCTATTTAACAAAGATAAATCGACACAACAAAAACTTTGAACTAACACATATTACTATGACTCTACTGCATAGATCTACTCACAAGGATTCCAAAAAGTCCACATTTGCAGTCACACGATTTTTCTATAATTTATTAAGAATTTCCAAAGCTTCAGCCATTTATCCACAAATATAAAAGAAAAGGAAAAACGTATTTGCACTGAGGACCCTGAGCTTTTACCGAAACAAACCATAACGAAGAGGTCCTTTACAGCACTATTCACATGAGTCTTGGCTTCGCAACTGAAACCCTGCAACCTTTACAAATCATTTTTCTTCCCTGTTTTCTTCTTCACGTACACGTACATAGCAGAGGAGGGAGACCGAGCTTCTGCTATTGGGCGACTGCTGCTGACCAGAGGTTGTTGGGGGAGGCCGGGCTAGGGTTGCTGCCTTGCTGCTTGCTGCCGCTCACCATGGGAGAGGAGGAGAGGAGCAGGGAGGGAGAGAGCGCTGCCCTGCTACTGCTCAGCCATGGCAGGGAAGAAGAGAGCGCCGGCCGTCGGGGGAAAAAGAGAGGAGCTAGGGCGCGCTGCTGCTGGCTGCTTGGGAGAGGAGGAAGGAGCAAGAGCATGAGATGACCAGGGAGGAGGACTGCTTCCTGCTGCTCCCTTCTCTGGTGCTTGCACTGGTCGGCCATAACAATGGCGTGCATGAGAGTAAGCAGAGCGGGACAAGGGAGAGAGAGCAGGAAGGAGCAGAGCGAGTGGGAGGTCGAGAGGGAGTGGCAGAGGGTGCTCAAGTTGGCCTCGGCCTCTCCCCATCAGAACAGGGACCAAGAGGCAGGTGGCAGCAATGGTGGGGCGAGCTCTGGTGCATGGTGGACGCGCGTCTCCTTTAGGGCAAATCGCCGAGCACGTGGCGGGCGACGTCTTGTGGTCTTGGACGGTTGTTTTGGCGCCGCTCGGGTCCGAACTAGGCCATGGGCCTTTAACAAAGATTGTTGTACTCCCGGTGACCTCCAACTTTCATTAAAGGATCTCGGGCATTAGTGTTACAGATCAGCGGTTAATTAGCTCCAAAGTTGACAGTGTCAGCGAGTTAACAACGGACACTCTTGCTGCGATTAAGCCCAAAATTTATATTCCAAACTTGCTCAACTTGAGTGCAACTTTTTGTATGCTCTTCTCCAAAGGATTACATACAACTCTTATATTTGTACCAACTTGAGTTGTTTAAAAAAATTTAGAGAACGCGGCTTGCCAACGTGATTGACACTGCTGTTTCGGACTTAGCCAAAATTCTAGTGCTGAAAACAGCAGCAGATTCGAATTTGGGTGCTCTGTTTGACAAGATTAGTATGGGATTCAAGCCTGGGTCCTTTAACAACTTTTTTTGTACACATCTTGATCTATAACGTTTCTTAAAGGTCAAACCTCATATCTGGTACAAAACCTGTAGTTTCTCTTTGGTCAAAGCACCAACTTAATATGACCTCAAATTAAGGTTTTAGGCCGATTGAGGCATTTTCTTGACATTTGCTCAACACGAACCTTTCATAACTTTTGTTCGTGAGTCCATATAGAGTTGATTGGGCATAATTGCAAGACTTGATTGAACTCAACTGATCTCCTTCGCTTAATAAGTCATTATAGGCAAAGCTGTGACTCGTCATTTTATGTGACTTTTTGATTCCAAACTTCACGAAACTTTTTCACCAGTCACTACAGATAGGAACTAAAGTGAGGAACATGGGAAAGTCATGTTTAGTAGTAATCTTGAATATTCTAAAATTAGCGGTCGTTATTAGCTGGCTCCATTAATTATTTCCCAAATAATTCAAACCGAGGCTTTGGTTCCGAGGTTGATGCCAAAACCTCTGTCATCACTGACAATACTAGAAATTATTTCTCGATCATCACCTGATAGAACATGTCTGTGTTCAAACTGACTGCTCAACTGGCGTCAAACACCTGGGGTGTTACATCCTCAGCCCGAGTTTTGTGGCCCAAACTCGGAAACCGGCCGCACCCAGGTTTTGAGGCCCAAACCTGGAAACCGTCCACTCGGTGGTTTTTCTATGGCTCAACCACCAAACCGACGCCGTAGAGGGATGCACCGCCCGTGCACCCCGTCCACCCGCAAGTCTTCACTTGTCGCTGTCCCAGGCTGTCAGCCACCACGACCAATCCTGTGGCCACCGGTCCGTCAGTCCAAGCCTCACGTCCACCCTTCATCGCTCCGGGTCCATCGGCACGACACATCTCTACTTGACCTTCACCTTGCCTTTGATCACCGTATCCGTGCTCAACACCTACACAACACAAGCCAAAGAACATGCGCATCATCCCAGTTGACAATCACTCATCATCTCAAGATCCGGCATACACCCATGTATCCGCAATCTCCCCCTTGATGAGTGCATTGTCAACTACCAACACAAATCATATGAAGATTGAAGAAGGAAGGAAGAAGAAGTAAGCGAACTCAACCAGTCGACTAAAAGCGAAGCAAAGCCAGGAAAAGTCGAATGGAGTGAGCGAAACAACTTGGTTCCCAAAGACAAGGGTAACGGCTTGACGCAACCAAGCAAAGCAAAGCTAGCCCTCAAGAAGAGGTAGAACAGGCTCAACACCGCTAGCGAGAAGGTCGGAGCAAGAAAGACATAAACAAGCTAGTCCCTCCAGAAAGAGGCAAAGGCTCAACACAACTAGTAGAACCGCTCCAAACCAATTGAAAAACCACACAAGTTGAAAATCGCTCCAAACCAATTGAAAAAAAACCAGCTTCGAACAAATTGACCAACAAAACTAGTCAAATAAAACAAGCACACAAACTCCCCCTACAACAGTGCACACAACTAGGGACATGATTTGTCAAATTTCTCTCCCTTAGTTGAAAATGCACACAACAAGGCAAATGCATATGAGTTACAAATGCAGGTTAGCAACTTCAGGTATATAGTCGATAGAAAGAATAGATGCTCTAAAAGGTGCTGATCTAACGATTCAACAACAAGCATAAATGCCAGCAAAGGTTCAAACTGATCACAAAATACGAAATATGAACATATGAGCAAAGTGAGCAATTTTAAGCCATTCAGAAAAGGTTTCACCATCAAAATAGCACCAAACATGTATAGACAGGAAGTTACACAAGTGCTAAACATGTATACAAGGTGAACTACCCCTAGCAAAGTTCAATCATCATGCTATAGAACGAAACATAGACTTGTGTTTTTAGAATTTTATCGGAGTTGCAGCGGTGATTACACAAGTTTGAAATTTTAGCATGTGATTGCGAGAGGTTGAAAACTTGACATTGCCTAACTTTTCAACCGGGCTAAGCCTATGCATAAGCAATCAGAAGCTTGAAGCAACGGTTTTGGTCTTACACTACACGGCTCAAGTTTAACTCAATGTGCAATGAGAAACAGTCTTGATACTGTGATGTGCTGTCAAGTGATCCCATCTCGATCTTGTCAATTTACTTAGACTTGGTTAAAATTTTAACAGAATATGAACACACCAAGCAAGTGAAGGACTCAGAACTAGAGACATAGCAACCTAGCATATATGTAAGCACAAGTGACTTCAACACCTTCTACACATGCTAGTTGCCAAACTCAATGGTGAACATGTTTCAATTTTTATGTTGAATTATACATATTCACAGTTCTGAAAAATAGCTCAGCTCACAACATGTATTAGTGATCAAAAAGAGCCTAAGCTACAAGCATCATCATATATCATTAGAGCATACACTAATCAGAGCATAGATTCATTCTACAGATTATAGACATAAAGCTCGAAAAGATAAAGATGCAAAAATAATGAAATGTGAAAGCTAGAAATAAAAGAAGTCAGTCTATGATACAATCACCAAAATGTTTCCTCCAACTAAAAGGGAAAACACACACCAAGCTCACCTCTCAACCTAGCAAAGGTTGATTGGTCTAGAGGCTTGGTGAAAATATCTGCCAACTGAAGATGAGTATCAACATGGTGAAGGTCGATATCACCCTTCTCATAGTGGTCTCGCAAGAAATGAAAGCGCACATCAATGTGTTTGGTCTTAGAATGCAGCACGGGGTTCTTAGCAACACTAATCGCACTCGTGCTGTCACAAAGCAATGGTACTCGAGAAAAACTCAGACCAAAATCACGGAAAGTGGCCATCATCCACAACAACTGGGAACAACAGCTAGCAACAGCAACATATTCAGCCTCTGTGGTAGACTGAGCGATACTAGACTGCTTGCGAGAAGACCAAGATACAAGGGAAGAACCCAAAAACTGACAAGTCCCAGAAGTGGACTTGCGCTCAAGTCGGCAACCAGCAAAATCAGCATCCGAGTAACCACAAAGGGAGAGGGTAGAAGAAGCAGAATACCAAATCCTAAACTCAGGTGTGAAGCATAAGTACCTCATAATGCGCTTGACCGCCTGACGGTGAGAAGTGCGCAGCGACGCCTGAAAGCGTGCGCAGAGACACACCGCGAACTGAATGTTCGGGCGTGTCACCGTCAGGTACAACAGCGACCCGATCATACTTCGGTACTCCTTCTGGTCCACAGCTTCTCCATCCTTGTCCGCATCCAGGGCCGTCGTGGTCGACATGGGTGTTGGAAGAGGCTTGGCCTCACCCATATCGAACTTCTTCAATATGTCCTTGGTGTACTTGCCCTGGTGCACGAACGTCCCCTCTCGGGATTGTTTGATTTGCAACCTGAGGAAAAACGTCAACTCGCCCATCATGCTCATCTCAAATTCCCTGCTCATAGTATCTGCAAACTTGGCAACCAAAGCATGAGAAGAACCACCGAAAATGATATCATCCACGTAAATCTGAACCAACAAAGTGTCATTGCCTTGCTTGAGGAGAAAGAGCGTTTTATCAACACATCCCATTTTAAAACCCTTAGCAAGCAAAAAGGTTTTTAACCTATCATACCAGGCTCTAGGGGCTTGTTTCAAACCATATAAAGCTTTGTTCAGTTTAAAAACATGTTTTGGAAACTTGGGATTTTCAAAACCGGGGGGTTGTTTCACATACACCTCTTCTTCTATGTAGTCGTTTAGAAAGGCACTCTTGACATCCATTTGAAAAAGTTTAAACCCTTTGGATGCAGCAAAAGCCAAGAGGATCCTAATTGCCTCCAAACGAGCTACAAGAGCAAAAGTCTCCTCATATTCTATCCCCTCCTTCTGACTATACCCCTGGGCTACAAGTCTTTCCTTGTTTCTCACAACATGGTCATCTTCTCCTTGTTTGTTTTTGAAAACCCATTTTGTCCCAATAGGGTGACACTCAGGAGGAAGAGGAAGAAGAACCCAAACCCGATTTCTCTCAAAATTTTCAAGCTCCTCATGCATGGTATTGACCCAATCCGGATCAGATAAAGCGTGTCCAACATCTTGGGGTTCAAAATCAGCAACAAATGCAGAATGAGCAAAGTGAGAGATTTGTTGTGACCTAGACCAAGTGACGCGTTTGTGGATGTCGCCGATCATCTGTTGAGGTGGGTGTTGGCGCTGAATGTGTCATGGCGCCTCCCTTGCTGAAGTAACCTCCCCCTCAACATTAGCTGGTGCCTCCTCGGGTACAAACGGTACAGCCCGAGGTGGTGGATCACACGGCCCCCATGTAGTGGAAGAAGACGGGTCGGGGCCGTGAGCAGTCATGGTTGAATTCGACCCCAAAGGCATAGCAGGTGGAGGAAGTGCTAGATCATCCATCCCTTCAGCACCTTCTTCCTTGTCATCAAAAAGAGGTTCTCCAACCTCAAGATCACCTGCACGCTCAAAACTAGAAAAAGGACAAAGCACAGTCTCGCCGAATGTGACATCAGATGTCTCCATGACTCGGTTAGTCTCAAGATTAAGCACACGATATGCACGAGTGTGGTTTCCATAACCCAAAAAGACACCGTCAGAAGAACGAGACTCAAACTTGTCCAGGTTGCCTTTCTTGAGTATAAAAGAGTGGCAACCAAAAACTCTAAAATAACTCACTTTGGGTTGCTTCCCAAATCGCAACTCATAAGACGTTTTCTTCAAGAAAGCACGGAGAAAAATGCGATTGGAAATGTAGCATGCAGTGTTAATAGCCTCGGCCCAATATCGCCTAGGAGTCCTATGCTCATCGAGCATCGTCCTGGCCATCTCTACAAGGGTCTGATTTTTCCTCTCTTCAACACCATTTTGTGGCGGTGTGTAAGGGGAAGAAAACTGATGCTCTAAACCCAAAGAATTACAAAACTTCTCAAAATCCAAGTTTTTAAACTCGGAACCATTATCGCTACGAATAGCTTTCATCGAGTTCTTAGGGAACTCGTTCTGAAGTCGCAAGATCAAATTGTGAACAAAAATGAAAGTCTCAGTTTTCTCAGCTAAAAAGAACACCCACGAATATCTCGAGAAGTCGTCAACAACAACAAGCACATACCATTTCCCACCAATCAAGCACACCCGAGCCGGACCAACAAGGTCCATATGCAAAAGCTCTCCAGGGCGCTTAGTCATAACCTAATTCACCGGATGGTGGGTGAAAGGTCCTAAATGGCTAGAGGGGGGGTGAATAGCCTATAAAAAAAAATTCTACAACAACACTTAAACAAACTTGTTAGACAACTAAATGGCGTAGCAAAGATAGCGCTAGCTCTACAAGAGTGCAAGCCACCTATCCACAATAAGAATCACTACACAAGATAGAAAACCTAGAATAGCAACAACATATAAATATTACTTGCAAGAATGTAACAAAAATAAGTACAAGGGATAGAGGATAGTATACCGAGCCGCCAAGAGATTAATAAAGAATACCAATGAAAACCACGGAGACAAGTTGACACAGAGATTTTTCCTCCGAGGTTCACTTGCTTGCCGGCAAGCTACGTCCCCGTTGTAGCGATACACCCACTTGGAGGTTCACGCGCTAATAGGCATCACACGCCTAACCCTCAATAGGGTGCCGCACAACCAACACAAGATAGGGATCCACAAGCTACGAGCAATCCACTAGAGTTACCTTTCGTGATCTCCCACGGGGAAGGTACAAGAAACCCCTTACAAATCACCGGGAGATGGCCACGAACAATCACCACTCGTGCCTAATCTCCTCCGCTGCTCCAAGCCGTCTAGGTGGCGGCAACCACCAAGAGTAATAAGAATATCCGCAGCAACAACAATTGCCAAATGCCACTAGATGCAAACTCACAAGCAAATGCACTTGGATCTCTCGATCTCACTTGGATTCGCACTAACAAGCAAAGAGATCGAAGGGAGGGATTAGATCTTGCTCAAGAGGATGTTCAAGAAGTCAGAGAGTCAAGAAACCTAACCCTAAAGGCGGCCACGGCCTATTTATAGAGAGGGGAGGGCGGCGGCCCGATCCCCACCTTTCTGCGCTTGGTCGGTAGTACCGACCCATCCTGGGCGGTAGTACCGACAGAGTCAAACTAGCCGTTTAACACACGACCCACTGATTTAGGCGAAGCACCGACACCTGGTCGGTACCACCGCGGTCGGTAGTACCGGCCCTATGGCGGTACCACCGGCAGGCTACTTTCGGATCTACACAGAACGGATTCAAAAACATCCTCCAGACCTTGGAACTACCGACCCCTGGTCGGTACTTCCGAGCCCGGTGGTACCGGCCCTATGGCGGTACCACCGCCAGGTCATCTTCCACTCAACTCAGAGAGCTCCGCAAACTTGCCAACCACCGGCCTAGGGTCGGTAGCACCGGGCGCGGTACTACCGAAGTTATGGCGGTACTACCGGTAGGTCATTTTCAAAACAAACAGAGAGCTCTGCAAAACGCCTCATGGCCACGGTACCACCGACCCCCGGTCGGTACCACCGCCTGCGGTAGTACCGAGGTTATAGCGGTACCACCGCCAGGCCAAAAACGCCCCAACACAGAGAGGTCTGCACGCTGCATCCTTGGGCGGTACCACCGACACCCCTGGGTCGGTACCACCGACAACACACAGAAAACTTCATTTTCATCTCTGAGTTGATCCAAAACTATTTCAACCACTTCTCCTTTGCAAATGTGCTAACACCACCAAGTGTTCATCATCTTGTGCAAGTGTGTTAGCATTTTCACAATCATTTTCAAAGGATTCGAGTTAGCACACTAGGTCCTAATGCATATGCATGTATGAATTCACCTAGTGGCACTTGATAACCGCGATCACTGAGATATTCCCCTCTTAATAGTACGGCTATCTATCCTAAACGCACTCACACCCTCTATGGTGTCTTGAGTGCCAAAACAAAATCCCTATTTATACCTTTGCCTTGATCTCCGTAGGGGTTTTGCTTTTCTCTTCTTATTTTTCCAAATGTGGAGCACTTGATCCATCTTTTGGTCATCACCACCAATACCATGATCATCATCTAGCTTCCGCACTTGGTGTGTACCAACCTAGCTCATAAACTCTTCATGGCAAGGTTAGTACTCTAGGTGACATCAATTATCCAAAACCAAACAAGGACTTTCAATCTCCCCCTTTTTGGTAATTGATGACAACCTTTCACAAAGATATATATTTGAAAAATTTGAGTCACCTCTGGTAGTATTAGCTCCCCCTACATATGTGCTATAGTGTTTGGTTCAAGTTCGGCACATATGCATGAATATGAAATGTGGGAGAGAAATACTATTAAATGATGCTAAGGTGTAAAGAATGGACCTTTGAAGCGTGATACCAATCGGAGTTGCCAATGTACACCACCCTTAGCATCTTGATTAGCTAGACTTACAAAAACACTAGATACCTTATGAGATCAACATTATATGAAAGGTTCTAGTACCACTTTGCAAAAACAGATTACATCTAGCTACCACTTATGCATCATTCAAAATTTATTTCTAGCATACATCACACAAGCATGTATATTGAATTTAAACTTTTACAATGCAATCACTCATATGAATATGCACATTCAAATGCAGCAATAAGTTCATGAGCTTGCTCCCCTGACTTATATGCTCAAATTTTAATTGATCCTCCCTTTGTTATATATATCTATCTTAGTAACCATTTCTCCCCCTTTGTCATTAAGTACCATAAAAGGCACACCAATTTTAGTAGGAGTTAAGTTAATCAATAGGGTGATCAAGTTCATAGATGGTCCAACCTAGCAAACAAACATAAGATATTTAACACGGTTTGCTCTAGAGTAAGCTTCTTCACACATCTTTCAATGGTTATCTTACTCACGTCGGTTAAACACTTGAAAGCTTGTTTCCAAGATCAAACACTAGGTTCACAAGCCCATAAACATGTCATATGCTACCACTAGATCATATCAAACATAGAAGCAATAGTGGTACCATATGTACATCAAAAGTATTTTATTTTCATGAATGAGCCTATAAGATGCAAAGGATGACTAAATGCACTAAACATATCCTTAGCAAGAATGAATGTCATGCCAAACAATTTTACCTTTGCTTTGTCGAAGGAGAGGCATGTCATATAATGGAGGGTGCATCAACTCATATTTGAGAAATCAAGTATATTCAATTCATTCCTTAGCTTGCAAAAACTCTTTTCATCAAGTGGCTTGGTGAATATATCGGCAAGTTGATCTTCGGTTCTCACACTCTCAATTGAAATATCACCCTTCTGTTGATGATCTCTTATGAAGTGATGGCGAATGTCAATGTGCTTTGTTCTTGAATGTTGTACTGGATTGTTGGTGAGCTTCACTGCACTCTCATTGTCACATAGCAATGGTACTTGTTGGAATTTAATTCCAAAGTCATCCAAAGTTGCTTTCATCCAAAGTAATTGAGCACAACAACTCCCTGCGGATATGTATTCTGCTTCGGCGGTTGAAAGTGCAACACTATTTTGCTTTTTCGATGACCATGATACAAGTGATCTTCCAAGTAATTGACATGTGCCCGATGTGCTTTTTCTATCAACTTTGCATCCTGCATAGTCGGAGTCCGAATATCCAATTAACTCAAAGTTTGACCCCTTGGGATACCACAATCTGCGGATACATGGGTGTATGCCGAGTCTCTGTGTGATGAGTGATTGTCAACGGAGATGATGCGCATGTTCTTTGGCTTGTGTTGTGCAGGTGTCGAGCACGGAGACAGTGGTCGATGGCGGGTGAAGGTCAAGTTGCGACGTGTCGTGCCGACGGACCGGGCGCGATGAAGGATGGGCGTGCCGTGCGGCGGACGTGCCATGCCGATGTATCGGACGGTGAAGGGCGGACGTGGACTTGGACTGATGGACTGGAGGCCGGAGGATCAGCTGTGGTGGCTGGCAGCCTGCGACAGCGACAAGCGGAGAAGTGCGATCATGTCGGTGGAAGGGGTGCACAGGCGGTGCATCCCTTCTACGACGCCGGTTTGTTGGTAGAGCCCGGGAAAAACCAACGGTGGACGGTTTCCAGGTTTGGGCCTCAAAACCTGGGTGCTGGGTTTCCAGGTTGAGCCACAAAACCTGGGCGCGACGGTTTCCAGGTTGAGCCTCAAAACCTGGGCGTGGGCCGGTTTCCGAGTTTGGGCCTCAAAACTCGGGCGCGGACGGTTTCCGAGTTTGGCCACAAAACTCGGGCTGGAGGCTGGTTTCCCGGTTTGGGCCTCAAAACCGGGGGCTGATGGAAAAGGCTGGTTTCCCGGTTTGGGCCACAAAACCGGGGGAGCAGAGTGGTGGCGGCACACGGCGGCGATCTGAAGGTTGCGTGGAGGCGACGCGGAAGACCGTGCGGGCGTGGCCGTCGGATCTACCTACCACCAGCGGGTGGACTAGAATAGCCTTAGGGTTAGGCTGGTCCGCTCTGTAAATACAGTAGTGAGGGGTAGAGTAGGAAATAGGCTTAGGCTAGGTTAGTATAAGTAGTCTAAGGGAGACACCCTCCTCCCTATCTCAGTTAGCGCAGTCATTTGCTTCCTAGCATTAGGGTTTCCACTCTCCCACACCCCTGCTTTAGCTAGTTGAGATCCGCAGAGAGACTCCACTCTGTGTACTGTTGATTTGAGGAAGTGAGGCCGTATCCTCACCTTGGAGCACTGATCGATGGCATGATTTGCGTCCTTGATTCGAGTTCGTGGCTGTGATTCGCGTTTTCGTTGTGTTCTTCGCGGAATCCTTTTGCTCCACGTTTTTCCCGTCGCTTGATCTCTTTGCTCGGTTCATCTTTTGCAATTCCGTTTGAACCAAGTTGTTCTAGATCGTGAGGCACTTCTTTCCACCGAAGGAATCATCCTCCAACCTCACGGTCTAGGAGATCGATCGATTTTTCGTTTCGGGTCATTTTTCTTCCCTTCCCCCGAAATCCTTCGATTCACCGATTTGGAGTTAGGTTCGAGCCATGATCTCTTAGAGATAGCTCACTAATCATCTCGTGACTTCACTCACCAAGTTTGATCCCTAGAGGATTTGTTTTGGGTGAGTTTGAGTTGAATCGGTGGAAGAACAGAGGGGCTTCGGGGTGACCGGACGCTCGGTTTGGGGTGACCGGACGCTGAGAGTGAGTCCGGTCGTTGAACTTTTCTCTGTTCAGTTTCGAGCTTCGACCGGACGCTTCATCCTGTGCATGACCGGACTCGCCGGACACACTGTTCATCGTTGTTGTCTTTGAGTGACCGGACGCACAAGTGAAGACCGGACGCACTGTGTACCAGAGTCCGGTCCAACACAGTAAGGTCCCAAATCGGTTTTCGCTCGACCGGACGCGTCCGGTGCCTGCTGACCGGACGCAGGCAGAGTCCGGTCAGGTGCAGTCAGCACGTTTTCGTCCGCAGTTTGTTCGTCTGACCTTCGATTTGCGATCCGCTTGTTGCGTTGGATTCCCGACTCCGTGCTCTACAGAAATCGGGCTCCTCGCTTTACAAAATAGCCTGAATCCCCCTCGCGTTGCTCGGGGGAGGTTGAGGTTACCCAAAACCCATCCTGTCACTAGTTGACTTGCGTGAACTTGGGTGTGGAAGTTTTTGTGGTGCCTCGCTGTGATCCTAGAGATCATCCACCCTCTTCCAAGGGTCGTGGGCATCACGTTTTCGGTAGTATCTCTTGGGGGTTGATTTTGGGACACTTGGCCAAAGTTTCGTAAGAAATTTTTATTGGCTCCCATTCACCCCCCCTCTGGTCGCCTTGCTTTTGTATTCTCGGTCCTTCACAATCCAACATTTTGTGTATGCTTCAAATATCTCAATATTCTTTTAGTTGCCTTCAAGTGACTCTCTCTTGGTGAAGCTTGAAATCTTGCACACATGCATACACTAAACATGACGTCCGGCCTAGAAGCGGTCACATAGAGTAAGCTTCCAATCATAGACCGATACAACTTTTGATCCACCATGTTGCCACTAGCATCACTATCCAAATGTCCATTTGTTCCCATAGGTGTACTAATAGCTTTTGCATCATTTAGACCAAACTTCTTGAGCATATCTTTGATATACTTGCCTTGACTCACAAAAGTGCCATTCTTCATTTGCTTGATTTGAAGACCAAGGAAGTAACTAAGCTCTCCAATCATAGACATCTCAAACTCATTTGCCATCATATTCCCAAACTCTTCACAAAACTCTTGGTTGGTTGACCCAAAGATAATATCATCAACATATATTTGCAACACAAACAAGTCTTTGCCAATCTTCTTGGTGAAGAGAGTAGTATCAACCTTGCCCATCTTGAACCCTTTAGAGAGTAGGAAATCTCTCAACCTCTCGTACCATGCTCTTGGTGCTTGCTTCAAACCATACAACGCCTTCTTGAGCTTGTAAACATGGTTGGGCTTCTTGTCATCTTCAAAACCGGGAGGTTGTTCTACAAATACTAACTCATTGATATACCCGTTGAGAAATGCACTTTTGACATCCATTTGATATAACTTGATATTATGAGCACATGCATAAGCCAATAGAATTCTAATTGCTTCCATTCTTGCAACCGGTGCATATGTTTCTCCAAAATCAAGACCTTCAACTTGAGTGTAACCTTGAGCTACCAATCTTGCTTTGTTTCTTACTACTATCCCATCTTGATCTTGCTTATTGCGAAATACCCATTTGGTTCCAATTACATTGTAATTCTTTGGTCTCTCAACAAGTTCCCAAACTTGATTGCGGGTGAAGTTGTTTAGTTCTTCATGCATAGCATTTACCCAATCAACATCCATCAATGCATCTTCTATCTTGGTTGGCTCAAATGATGACACAAAAGAATAATGCTCACAAAATGATGCCAATCTTGATCTTGTTTGCACACCACTTCTAATATCCCCAACAATTTGATCTATGG
Source organism: Coix lacryma-jobi var. lacryma-jobi (assembly GCA_009763385.1). NCBI lineage: Eukaryota > Viridiplantae > Streptophyta > Magnoliopsida > Poales > Poaceae > Coix > Coix lacryma-jobi. The sequence goes on along the minus strand of CM019822.1, from coordinate 103,322,809 downwards.
GATGATCTCTTGCAATATTTGTTGGTTGGAGGATTTGCACTTGATTGCTTGGTTGAGATGAACTAGCTTGTTGATCTTCACTAGCACTTGACTGATCATGAGAACCACTAGCTTGATTTGCATCAACTTGCACACTTGAGGAGAACATTTGGTCATCTTCATTATCATCCACTTGTCTTGGCCTAATATCACCAATATCCATATTCTTCATTGCATTTGACAATTGAGTGCCTCTCACATCATTAAGATTTTCATTTCCTTCTTGAGAGCCCTTGGTTTCATCAAACTCAACATCATGCACTTCTTCAAGAATACCACTAGCCAAGTTCCAAACTCTATATGCTTTGCTTGTTGTTGAATATCCAAGTAAGAATCCTTCATCACATTTCTTCTCAAATTTGCTCAATCTTGCACCTTTCTTCAATATATAACATTTGCAACCAAAAACTCTAAAGTATGCGATATTTGGTTTTCTTCCATTTAATAGCTCATATGGTGTCTTCTCTAGCATGCCATGGCAATAGAGACGGTTGCTACAATAGCAAGCCGTATTGATAGCTTCGGCCCAAAAAGAATGACTGACATTGTATTCACTGAGCATAGACCTTGCCATATCAATCAAAGTTCTGTTCTTCCTTTCAACAATCCCATTTGATTGAGGAGTATACTTGGGTGAGAATTGATGTCTAATGCCAAAGTCATCACACAACTCATCAATTCTTGTATTCTTAAATTCACTCCCATTGTCACTTCTAACTTTCTTGATTGTTGTTTCAAACTCATTCTGACATTTCTTGATAAAAGTTTTGAGGATATCAAAAGTTTCACTTTTATCACTAAGAAAGAAGACCCATGTGTATCTAGTGTAATCATCCACTATCACAAAGCCATATTTACTTCCACCGATACTAGTGTATGTTGTTGGTCCAAACAAATCCATGTGCAATAACTCAAGTGCTTTGCTAGTACTCATCATGCTTTTCTTAGGATGGGAGTTACCAACTTGTTTGCCAGCTTGACAAGAGCTACAAAGTTTATCCTTCTCAAAAGTGACATCTTTCAATCCTCTAACTAAATCATGCTTTACTATTTTGTTCAACTGTTTCATTCCAACATGACCAAGCCTTCTATGCCATAACCAACCCAAACCAGATTTAGTGAACAAGCATGTTGACAGTTGGGTTTCACTAGCATTGAAATCAACCAAGTATAGGTTCTCATATCTAAATCCTTTGAATATCAAATTAGAACCATCTACACTTATGATTTCTACATCATCAACTCCAAAAATGCATTTGAAACCAAGATCACACAACTGAGCAACTGACAGTAAATTGAAGTTCAAGCTCTCAACTAGCAACACATTGGAAATGCTCATGTCATTGGATATTGCAATCTTACCAAGCCCTTTAACCTTGCCTTTGCCATTGTCACCAAATGTGATAGAATCAAAACCATGATTGCCGCTTGAATTGATTGAATTGAACATTCTTGAATCCCCGGTCATATGTTGAGTGCACCCACTATCAAGCACCCAATGCCTCCCTCCGGCTTTGTAATTGACCTACAAGAATAAATCAATTCTTTTTAGGTACCCAAACCTTTTTGGGTCCTCCAAGATTAGTGACCAAACTCTTTGGTACCCAAATAGCTTTCTTCTTTGAGCCCACAATTGGTGTACCAATGAATTTAGCTTTCATGCCATTAACACCCTTGGTGAGCAAATAACAAGAATCAAATTTAATAGAGGATACATTAGCGTTCTTGTTCTTGTTCTTGCAATATTGCTCTACATGCCCACTATGCTTGCATCTAGTGCAAAATCGACCATTGCTCTTCACAAAACTAGTCTTGTGAGTAGCAAAAGCCGCCTTGCCATTCCTGGGGGTATAGCCCAATCCCTCTTTGTTGAGAGAAAAACGTTGGCTACCCAAGCACTTAAGCAAGCGGGCCTCACCACCATAGGCTTTACCTAAGGCGTGAGTGAGCTCATTTACCTCCTTCTTCAATGTCTCATTCTCAACCATGAGTGAGGCATCACAAGTGAAGCCATCATCCATAGATGAAGTAGTGGTGGTAGATGATGAGCTACATGAAGGGTTAGTAGAAGCAATAACAATAGGCTTATAGAATGATTCATCAATTATATCACAAGCTATGCCTATGTCACATGTTTTAACCACCCTTTTTGTTTTAGCTTGATCAACAAGTGAGGAGTGAGCTTCCTTAAGCTTAGTGTGAGCATTGTCAAGCTCCTCATGGGCTTCCACTAGCCTCTCATGAGTAGCATTGAGCTCCTCAAAGGATTGCTCAAGAGCTTTTAGTCTCTTTTGCAATTCTTTGCACTCCTTTCTCTTTTTATCAAAGTGTTCTCTAGCATCATCAAGCATTTCAATTAATTCATCTTTAGTAGGTTCATCATCATCACTATCATCACTATCACTCTCATCATCATCAGATAGTACCTTTGTGGCCTTAGCCATGAAGCATGATGGAGTGTCGAAGATTGAAGGCTTGTTGTTGATAGCAATACTTGCAAGTGCCTTTTTCTTGCTTGTCTTGCGATCTTCATTATCACTATCTTCATCATTATCACTTGTGGATGCATCACTATCCCAAGTGACCATATATGATTGCCCCTTCTTCTTCTTTGTGTAATTCTTCTTTTCTTTCTTCTCCTTCTTCTTGTCCTTCTTGTTGTCATTATCATCATTCTCACTGTTGTATGGACATTGAGCAACAAGATGGTCCTTGCTACCGCACTTGAAGCACCTCCTAGGTTCATCCTTGTTCTTGTATGAAGTCTTCTTCCTTCTTGCCCGATAGCCCTTCTTCTTCATGAATTTGCCAAACCTTTTGACAAATAGAGCCATCTCTTCATCATCATCATCACTGTCATTTGAGCAGTTATCTTCGCTAGAATCTTCTTTCTTTGCTTTGCCCTTGTTCTTGGATGATGATGTTGTGGCTTTGAATGCCACACTCTTCTTCTTCTCATCCTTCTTCACTTCTTGCTCATTCTCTTCTCTATAGGTGTCATCGGTCATTACATCTCCAAGAACTTGATTTGGTGTCATAGTGTCCAAACCGCTTCTTACAAGCAATGTGACTAACATGCCAAATCTCTTGGGAAGACATCTCAAGAATTTATGAGAGAAGTCTTTGTCCTTCACCTCTTCTCCAAGTGCTTTGAGATCATTGACAAGCACCTGAAGCCTATGGAACATCTCTGGAACACTTTCATCTTCATTCATCTTGAAGCTAGCAAACTTTTCTTTGAGAATGTATGCCTTTGCTCCTTTCACTGCTTGAGTGCCTTCAAATGATTCTTCCAATTTCTTCCAAGCATCATATGCCATTTCCAAATTTTTGATTTGTTCAAATACCCTCTCATCAACGGCATCATGAATAGCACTAAGAGCAATGTCATTGTTCTGCATCTTCTCTTCTTCAGCGTTGGTGAGATGCTCCGGATCGACTACCTCAATCTTGACATCTACAACTTGCCATATCTTTCTATTGATTGACTTTAGATGAGTGGTCATCTTTGCCTTCCAATAGCCATAGTTGGTGCCATCAAATTGGGGTGGCCTTTTGGTGTTGTTGATATGAGCCATTTTGACACCGAAGGTTGTTAAGCCTCAATTAAACGGTGACCTTGCTCCGATACCACTTGAAAGGTCCTAAATGGCTAGAGGGGGGTGAATAGCCTATAAAAAAAAATTCTACAACAACACTTAAACAAACTTGTTAGACAACTAAATGGCGTAGCAAAGATAGCGCTAGCTCTACAAGAGTGCAAGCCACCTATCCACAATAAGAATCACTACACAAGATAGAAAACCTAGAATAGCAACAACATATAAATATTACTTGCAAGAATGTAACAAAAATAAGTACAAGGGATAGAGGATAGTATACCGAGCCGCCAAGAGATTAATAAAGAATACCAATGAAAACCACGGAGACAAGTTGACACAGAGATTTTTCCTCCGAGGTTCACTTGCTTGCCGGCAAGCTACGTCCCCGTTGTAGCGATACACCCACTTGGAGGTTCACGCGCTAATAGGCATCACACGCCTAACCCTCAATAGGGTGCCGCACAACCAACACAAGATAGGGATCCACAAGCTACGAGCAATCCACTAGAGTTACCTTTCGTGATCTCCCACGGGGAAGGTACAAGAAACCCCTTACAAATCACCGGGAGATGGCCACGAACAATCACCACTCGTGCCTAATCTCCTCCGCTGCTCCAAGCCGTCTAGGTGGCGGCAACCACCAAGAGTAATAAGAATATCCGCAGCAACAACAATTGCCAAATGCCACTAGATGCAAACTCACAAGCAAATGCACTTGGATCTCTCGATCTCACTTGGATTCGCACTAACAAGCAAAGAGATCGAAGGGAGGGATTAGATCTTGCTCAAGAGGATGTTCAAGAAGTCAGAGAGTCAAGAAACCTAACCCTAAAGGCGGCCACGGCCTATTTATAGAGAGGGGAGGGCGGCGGCCCGATCCCCACCTTTCTGCGCTTGGTCGGTAGTACCGACCCATCCTGGGCGGTAGTACCGACAGAGTCAAACTAGCCGTTTAACACACGACCCACTGATTTAGGCGAAGCACCGACACCTGGTCGGTACCACCGCGGTCGGTAGTACCGGCCCTATGGCGGTACCACCGGCAGGCTACTTTCGGATCTACACAGAACGGATTCAAAAACATCCTCCAGACCTTGGAACTACCGACCCCTGGTCGGTACTTCCGAGCCCGGTGGTACCGGCCCTATGGCGGTACCACCGCCAGGTCATCTTCCACTCAACTCAGAGAGCTCCGCAAACTTGCCAACCACCGGCCTAGGGTCGGTAGCACCGGGCGCGGTACTACCGAAGTTATGGCGGTACTACCGGTAGGTCATTTTCAAAACAAACAGAGAGCTCTGCAAAACGCCTCATGGCCACGGTACCACCGACCCCCGGTCGGTACCACCGCCTGCGGTAGTACCGAGGTTATAGCGGTACCACCGCCAGGCCAAAAACGCCCCAACACAGAGAGGTCTGCACGCTGCATCCTTGGGCGGTACCACCGACACCCCTGGGTCGGTACCACCGACAACACACAGAAAACTTCATTTTCATCTCTGAGTTGATCCAAAACTATTTCAACCACTTCTCCTTTGCAAATGTGCTAACACCACCAAGTGTTCATCATCTTGTGCAAGTGTGTTAGCATTTTCACAATCATTTTCAAAGGATTCGAGTTAGCACACTAGGTCCTAATGCATATGCATGTATGAATTCACCTAGTGGCACTTGATAACCGCGATCACTGAGATATTCCCCTCTTAATAGTACGGCTATCTATCCTAAACGCACTCACACCCTCTATGGTGTCTTGAGTGCCAAAACAAAATCCCTATTTATACCTTTGCCTTGATCTCCGTAGGGGTTTTGCTTTTCTCTTCTTATTTTTCCAAATGTGGAGCACTTGATCCATCTTTTGGTCATCACCACCAATACCATGATCATCATCTAGCTTCCGCACTTGGTGTGTACCAACCTAGCTCATAAACTCTTCATGGCAAGGTTAGTACTCTAGGTGACATCAATTATCCAAAACCAAACAAGGACTTTCAGTGGGGAGCGGCTACCATTTTCCCATGTCTAAAGAATGGCAAATAAGATCCTTCTCCATGCACAACTTGGGCAATCCTCGGATTAAGCCAAGTGAACTAAGCCTTGCAAGCAAGTCAAAGCTCAGGTGACCTAGTCTCCTATGCCACTTCCAAAGATCAGAGGAGGAAGGTCCAGCCAAAAGACAACGAGAAATTCGAAACGACTCTGAGAAATTCGCACGAAAGACTTTCCCAAAGGGCGAAATCAAACACACAAGATTGCCCTGAGGATCCAAAATACGACTGAGATTCGGCTTAAAATGAATCTCATAGTCATCATCAAAGAGTTGCGAAACAGAAAGAAGGTTAAAATGCAAGTTAGAAACAAGAGCAACATCACGCAACACAAAGTGCTCATTAACTCGCACCGACCCACGAGACAACACTTTACCTTTGCTATTGTCGCCGAAGGTGATAAACTCCTTTCCGGCAACTGGACTAAGACTGGAGAACCACTTGGCGTTTCCGGTCATATGCCTTGAGCACCCGGAATCCACCAACCAAATGTCCTCCAATCGTTTTACCTACATCAATAAAAAGACATAGGGTGAGCATATGGTCCAACACTGGGGTGAGTAAAATGGGAAGTGTACCAGTGTTGAGCCGGCTGCTCAAAAGAACAGTTAGTAGAAAAATCATTCCTAGCACGCCTACGGGGAAAGCGATCACCACATATAGGAAAACGTGGTCCGCTAAGGGAAGAGCGTCCATCGCGATACTCAAAACGCGGTGGGGGTGGGGGCGTAACGCTCAACAGCAAAGCCACCGCCACGGGGTCCAAAACCTACAAAAGCAGGCTCCCGCCGGGCATGACCTCCTTGCGGCCTAGGACCTTGAGGCATTGGACCTCTAGGCCTAGCAGCTCTCCTCTGAACCTTCGGCACATGTACATCATGGAAATGATGGTACATGTCCGAGTTGTTCATCTCCTTTGCACGGCGCTCCTCTCTCTTGCGCCGAAAGCAAAACTCCCTCAAGTGTCCATCTCTCCCACAGTGTTCACAGTGGTACCTCACCGCTCTCATAGGGGGTTGTTGGTACTCACGGTAGTGGGTGTGAATCACTTGACCTTTTTGTGGCATGAGCTCCTCTTGGATAGGTGGCATTGTGTCAAGCTTGTTCCTTAGGTGGTTGGGTTTAGGAGACCACACTTGTTTCTTTGGTGGAGCTCTCGGAGGTTCCTCATACACTCCATCTTTGGTGTTAGGCTTAAGAGTCTCTTTGGGTGGTATCTTGGTAAGTTTGGGAGTAGTGGTGGAGTTGGGCTTCTCACTCGAGTTAAGACCACTAGACTCTCCAATCTTGCCGAAGGAAACAACACTCTCCATCCCCTGAGCAAAACCAACACCAGGACCTCGAGCAGCACGTTTGAATTGGGCTATCATCATCCCAAGCTGCGGCTCATCACTAGACACCCATGACAAGATGGTCCAAAGGTATGTGTTTTCTTCCTCGGTTTGCATCTTGTCATGCTTCACGTTTGCAATCTCCATCTCCAAACCCTCACACAAAGCACACCTAGACACACATGTGCTACCCGAGCTGGCCTTCTCAAGAGACACAATCTTGGCATTCTTCTCTGCCAACTCGGATTGCAAGCCTGCGCAAGACTTGCACGCACCAAGCACGGAGGATCTAGCTCTAAGATCATCCACCTCTCCAACCAAAACAACATACTTCCCCCTCAAAGTGAGAAGGTCACTCATGTGCTTGGAGCACATCTCACACTCATCCTCCTCAGACACGACAATGGTAGACTTGACAGATTCAAGTTCCTTCACCACATCCTCCCACTTCCTCCTAAACTCCTTTCTCTCTCTAGCGGCAAGCCTAAGCAGTTTATCTTGACTAAGGAGAGCAGCAGTAAGCTTGTCAACCTCAGCAGAGAGTTCGTCAGGAGTTTGAGATACCTGGGAGGTGTCGTCGTCATCGTCATTCTAAGGGATCTCCTCCAGCTCGCCGTTGACCTCATCGCCGAGGGCCATGGTGCAGAATCCCTCGTTGTCGGCGAAGAAACAGAGGTCGTTCAGCTTGTCATCGATCTTCTTCTTCTCGGACTCGTCATCGCTTGATGCAGCGGAGTCATCATCCGAGTCGTCGACGTCGCTGAGCGTGGCGAAGAAGGCACGCTGCTCGGCCTGGGCCTTCTCCAAATACTTCTCCTTGATGTACTCCTTGTTGAAGCCGCCCCTCCGCTTTGTGCTTGGTGGGGACGTACTTCTCCTTGCGCTTCCCGGAGTCATACTTGTGGCCATGATCCGCCTTGCCGAAGACTTGCTTGTTCTTCTTCAGGCAATTGGCGATGAAGTGGTCCGAGCCTCCACACTCGTAGCAGCCACCTTGTCCTCCTCCGCGGCGACGGTTCATGCGGTTGTTGTGGAACCACGAGAACCTGTTGGCAAGCAGGGCCAACTCGTCGTCCGCCATGAACTCCAGCTGCTCCTCTATGACAGAAAGAAGAGATGACAAAGCAAAGCCTCCAGAGGGGTTAGCAGAAGAGCCAGAAACCAAAGCCATCGACGGGCCAGAAGGATTTTCATAAGAAGCCCTCGCCATGGCGTCAATCTCACTAGACTTGAGCTTACTAAAGAGCTCGTCGCACGTGAGAGTCTCATAGTTAGGCGATTCGATGATCGCCTGAACCTTGGAGTCCCACATCGGCCGATCGAGAGTGTGTAAAAGCTTGAGAGCCCTCTCATGATCGTCGAAAGGCAACAACTCCTTGTTAGCCCTCATCCTGTTGACAATCACCTGAAAGCGAGCGAATAAACTTTCTATGCTCTCGCCAGGCATGTGTAGAAAGTTCTCATACTCTTGCTTGTGTGACTTGTAGAGACGGGTTTTGACTTGAGTGGTGCCCTCATGAAAATGCATGAGAGTAGCCCAAATCTCCCGAGCCATAGCGAGGTGAGAAACGCGATCAAACTCAGACATGCTCAAACAGGAGAAAAGAGCATTACGGGCTCGGCTATTGGCATCGTGCTCATCGATCTGATGTTGAGTCACACGAGCAACCAAGACCACGTAATCTGCAGAGTTACAAATATCCCAAATAGAAGCACCCATACTCTGAAGATAGGCCGACATGCGTATCTTTCAATACGCATAGTTCGTCCCATCGAAAAACGGCGGTTTGCCCACACCGCGATCCATGTCGCCTTCTGTGGATCTGGAACCGGCTAAGGTGGAAGATCCTTAACCTGCTTTGGTACCAATTGAAGGACCGATAACTCTACATGAAAGCGACCAGAGGGGGGGGTGAATGGGAGCCTAAAAATTTCTCTCGAAACTTTGGCCTCTGTCCCGAAAATCAACTCCCAAAAGCTTCGATCGAAACGTGATGCCCACGACCCTTGGAAGAGGGTGGATGATCCCTAGGATCACAGCGAGGCACCACCAAACGAGAGCGAGTCAAAACCCAAAAACTGACTCCCGAACGTAGATGAACGGCTACGTCGGGAAATCTCCAAATACCGATGCTAACGAGTAGCAAAGATACCTAGAGAGATTCCTTGGTGAACCCTAGGGCCAAACGAGAAGTTCGAAAACCAAGCGGAAAAGTCGGGAGAGCAAACACACTAAAACGCAAGTTTCAGCCAAATCCCGGACTGTCCGGACTCCCAGTCCCGGACTGTCCGCGCCAGGGGCGGACTGTCCGCGGTTCCCTGGCGGACTGTCCGCCGGTCAAAATGCAGAAACAGCACTACTGCTGAACTCGTTCTGCTCAGGCCCAGACTGTCCGCGATCTAGCACTGCGGATTGTCCGCTGGTGTCTTGCCCTTCTGAACGCAGGAGCGAGCAGCCACTGGTCTAGCTCACGCCCGATGCGCGGACTGTCCGCGAGTCATGCCGTGGACTTTCCGCCAACGTCCAGTGAAGGCGATTTCAATCGCCACTTCACGAAATCTCCCCAAGATCGATCCAAATCAAAATCTCTTGATCCCAAAATTGGAGAGGATGATCACGAGGTAGTTGGGAGACTATCCCCAAGAAATCATCTGCTCAAATCAACTCAATCAACGGGAAATCGAAAGGAAAGGTGTAGGAGCGGAAAAGTTGCCACGAAATTTGAATCGACTCGATCTACTTGTTCATGAGGGTAGAGTTAAATTCCTTCGGTGGAAATGTTCTCCTCACGTCAAAGAACAAGTTGATTCAAGTGGATTCGAAAAAGACAGCGAGGAGGGAGATCGAGTGACGGGAAAATCGTGGAGAAACAAAGAACGCGAAGAACAAGTTCAAAATGCGAATCAAGACCACGAATTGCCAGCCGAAATTCGTCCCTATGAGGAGACAACGGGAATCCGGTCCTGTTTCCACAAAATCCAAATACCCAGAGTTATTGTTCATCGTCTCTGCGGATCTCAGTAGCTACAACAGGGAATGAGAAGCAGGAAACCCTAGAATGAAAATAGCAATGGCTGAGATAGTCTGGAGGGAGGGGTTGCCTCTCCTAATATAGCTTAATACAATTATTCCCCTTCTACCCCTACTGCTAATGAGCGAGCAAGCTAACCCTAAGGGTATTCCTGACCAACTCGAGGTTGATGTTGATCCGACGTCCACGCCCGCACATCAGGTAGCTTCGCCTTGACGCGACCTCACTGGATGCCGCCACGTGCCGCCAAGCGCCGCTCGTCCTTTTCACGGACCTCCCCCCGGTTTTGAGGCCGAAACCGGGAAACCTGGGCCATCCCCCGGTTTTGAGGCCGAAACCGGGAAACCTGTCATCCGTCGTCTGAGTTTTGTGGCCCAAACTTAGAAACCCGCCAGCGCCAAGGTTTTGAGGCCCAAACCTGGAAACCGTCCTCAGCCCGAGTTTTGTGGCCCAAACTCGGAAACCGGCCGCACCCAGGTTTTGAGGCCCAAACCTCGAAACCGTCCACTCGGTGGTTTTTCTTTGGCTCAACCACCAAACCGACGCCGTAGAGGGATGCACCGCCCGTGCACCCCGTCCACCCGCAAATCTTCACTTCTCGCTGTCCCAGGCTGTCAGCCACCACGGCCGATCCTCAGGCCACCGGTCCGTCAGTCCAAGCCTCACGTCCGCCCTTCACCGCTCCGGGTCCATCGGCACGGGACGTCTCTACTTGACCTTCACCTTGCCTTTGATCACCGTATCTATGCTCAACACCTGCACAACACAAGCCAAAGAACATGCGCATCATCCTAGTTGACAATCACTCATCATCTCAAGATCCGGCATGTACCCATGTATGCGCAAAAGCCTCGATCTTTACTGCAGGCTGCAGCAACCCACCAACGGGTGGAAGGTGCGAGGCCTCCCACGCACCGCTCCCCAACGGACCGAAAAGGGCACACGGTATTCAGCACCAAAAGGACGAGCATGCACTGCAGCTACATACGGGCGAGCAGGTGGATGGGCTGGCACAGGCGCGGTTTCTTCCCAACCACTCATTCTCCCTTTTTTTATTTACTCTCGGTCTTCAGTCTTGCAGCCTTGCAGGCAATGAAGACCCCATGCGAAATTTCCTGGAAGCTACTTGCCTCCCAGCGCTCGTTCTCTCCCTGCATGCATGCAGATGCATGTGACTTCTTTTTTTTATTTGGAAAGCTAGCACACATGCATGCATGCATGCAGGTGCCAATACGCCTCCTCCTCTTTTCATTTTAAAAGAACATTATAAACCCCTACAAAGATGCTCTGTCTCTTCCATATTTCAAAGCAAAATTTTAGCACACAAGAGATAACATTTAGTAAAGAATTTAAGGGTTTTTCTCAGACTCTCACCACGTCACTAAACGCACTAAAAAATATGTAAATGAGACTCATATCTAGTGGCACTAGATAACCATTGTAATCAGAGATCTCTCCTCTTTATAGTACATTTATCTAACCTAAACCCAGTCACACTCTCTATAGTGTCTTGACCGGCTAAATAAATATCCTATTTTTTATACCTTTGCCTTGAGCCCATAGGATTTTATTTTTCTCTTTATTCTTTTCCAAGATGGAGCACGCGGATATCATCTTTTTGTTCACCTCCATCACCATGATAATTCTCTAGCTCCATCACTTGATGTGTACCAACCTATCTTATACCACAATACTCATTGCAATAGTTAGTACATATAAGTGTCATCAATTATCCAAAACCAAACTAGAGCTTTCAATCTCCCCCTTTTTGGTAATTGATGACAACCATCACAAAGATATGAAATGAATTTAATTTGTGAACTTGAGATGTTTGCCCATGCATTTAGATCATGAATAAGAATTGGGCAAGCATTTCAAATTCGGTTTTTATAGTACTAGCTCCCCCTACATATGTGATATATGAGTTTGGTACAATTGTTCACATATGCATAAATAGGAATTGTGGGTGAGCTACTACTATCAAATGATGCTAAAGTATATAGAATGGACCTTTGAAGCGTGATACCGTCGGAGTTGCGAATATATATCATCTTTAGCACCATAGGTAACTAAACAGACATCAAAAACTCAAGTACCCCGTGAGATCAATATTATAAGTAAAGAGAGCACTTGATTCACTTGAAAGCATGAAAGTCTAGTTATGAGCTGGCTCCCTCTATTTGTGTGCTCAAATTTTAATTTTTAATTTATCCCTTTCCATTATCATATCTATCTTTGTGACTTATTTCTCCCCTTTGTCAACAATTGCTCAAATAAGGCTCATTTTAGTTGGAGAGAAATACCACATAGAAATAACAAGGTCATTTGATTTGGAAAGAAAGTTATTTCACATTGGTTCAATCTAGATTACTTGCCTAGAATATGTAACTAAGTTTGATCCAAGGGCAAGCTTTCGTCACACCTCTCAAGTACGAGGGATATGTTGACCATGTTAAGTTACACATCTTGAGCTCATATTCTAGATTCAACACTAGGTTTGCAAGCCCACAAACATGTCATATGCCACCACTAGATCATGTAAACATAGAAGGCAATAGTGGTAACATATATCCATCAAATTCATTTTGTTTCCATGAATGATCCTAAATTATCACTTGTATGTCTATATGCACTAAACATGTCCTTACAAATATATGAATGCTATGTCAACCAACTTTACCTTAGGTTGTCAAAGGAGAGGCATGTCATATATATGTGGGGTGTGCTCAACCTATATTGGAGAAATCAAGAATGTTCAATTCATTTCTCAACTTGCAAAATCTCTTCTCATCAAGTGGCTTAGTGAATATGTCCGCTAGTTGATCATCGGTGCCAACACTCTCAATTGATATATCCCCTTTTTGTTGGTGATCTCTAATAAAATGATGTCTAATGTCAATGTGCTTGGTTCTAGAATGTTGAACCGGGTTGTTGGTAAGCTTGATTGCACTTTCATTATCACATAGCAATGGCACTTCCTTGAATTTGATCCCAAAGTCATCCAAAGTAGCTTTCATCCACAACATATGAGCACAACAACTACCAGCACTGATATATTCGGCTTCGGCGGTAGAGAGTGCCACACTATTTTGCTTCTTTGATGACCAAAACACAAGTGATCTTCCAAGTAATTGACATGTGCCACTAGTGCTCTTTCTATCCACTTTGCAACCCGCATAGTCGGAGTCCGAATATCCAATTAATTCAAAGTTTGACCCCTTGGGATACCACAATCCAACATTTTGTGTATGCTTCAAGTACCTCAAAATTCTCTTTGTAGCCTTCAAATGAGTTTCTCTTGGAGAGGCTTGAAATCTTGCACACATGCACACACTAAACATGACATCCGGTCTAGAAGCGGTAACATATAGCAAACTTCCAATCATAGACCGATAAAGCTTTTGATCAACCATGTTACCACTTGCATCACTATCTAAATGACCATTGGTGCCCATAGGTGTACTAATTGATTTAGCATCTTGCAAGCCAAATTTCTTTATCATTTCCCTTATGTACTTTCCTTGACAAATAAATGTGCCACTCTTCATTTGTTTAATTTGGAGACCAAGAAAGTAGCTAAGTTCACCAATCATAGACATTTCAAATTCATTTGCCATCATTTTCCCAAATTCTTCACAAAAATCTTGATTTGTTGAGCCAAATATGATATCATCAACATAGATTTGCAAGACAAACAAATCACTTCCAATCTTTTTAGTGAAGAGAGTAGTGTCTACCTTTCCCATTTTGAAACCTTTAGAGAGTAAGAAATCTCTCAATCTCTCATACCATGCTCTAGGTGCTTGCTTCAAGCCATACAATGCCTTCTTCAACTTGTAAACATGGTCGGGCTTCTTCTCATCTTCAAAACCGGGAGGTTGTTCAACATACACTAACTCATTTATGCAGCCATTTAAGAATGCACTCTTCACATCCATTTGATAGAGCTTGATGTTGTGGGCACAAGCATAGGCTAATAGGATTCTAATTGCCTCTAATCTTGCAACCGGTGCATAAGTCTAACCAAAGTCAAGACCCTCAATTTGAGTGTAACCTTGAGCAACTAGTCTTGCTTTGTTTCTCACTACTATGCCATCTTGATCTTGCTTGTTTCTAAACACCCACTTGGTACCTATCACATTATGATTCTTTGGTATTTCTACCAATTCCCAAACTTGGTTCCTTGTGAAATTGTTTAATTCTTCATGCATAGCATTTACCCAATCAACATCTTCCAAAGCTTCATCTATTCTTGTAGGCTCAATGGATAATACAAATGAATAATGTTCACAAAAAGATGCCAATCTTGATCTTGTTTGCACACCACTTGTAATATCACCAATTACACGGTCTAGGGGATGATCTCTTGCAATATGAGTTGGTTGGAGCACTTGAACTTGTTGACTTGCATTAGCTTGCACATTGGATTGAATCATTTGCGATGAACTAGCACCATCATCTTTTTGATCTTGCACTAGAGAACCACTAGTTTGCACAAAAGGAGAAGAGAGCACTTGATCTTTGTCATCTTGAATATCAATCACTTGCTTTGGCCTAATATCACCAATGGCCATGTCCTTCATAGCATTCACTAATTGAGTTCCTCTCACATCATCAAGATTTTCTTCTTGTTCTTGTGACCCATTGGTTTCATCAAATTCCACATCATGAACTTCTTCCAATTGACCACTTCCCAAATTCCATACTCTATATGCTTTGCTAGTTGTAGAATAACCAAGCAAGAAACCTTCATCACACTTCTTCTCAAATTTGCTCAATCTAGTGCCCTTCTTGAGAATATAGCATTTGCAACCAAAAACCCGAAAGTATGCAATATTGGGCTTCCTTCCATTCAAGAGTTCATATGGGGTCATTTCCAACATAGGATGGCAATAGAGTCTATTGATGTAGTAGCAAGCCGTGTTGATTGCTTCAGCCCAAAAAGAATGACTAACATCATATTCACTCAACATTGATCTAGCCATATCAATAAGAGTTCTATTCTTCCTCTCTACCAAGCCATTGGATTGAGGTGTGTACTTGGGAGAAAATTGATGTTTAATGCCATATTCATCACATAATTCATCAACTCTAGTGTTCCTGAATTCACTACCATTGTCACTTCTAACTCTCTTGATTGTTGTTTCAAATTAATTGCAAACTCTCTTGACAAAAGATTTGAAAGTTGAATATGCATCACTTTTATCACTAAGAAAGGACACCCAAGTATATCTAGTGAAATCATCCACAATGACAAATCCATATTTGTTACCTCCAATACTTGTGTAAGTAGTTGGTCCAAACAAGTCCATATGCAACAATTCAAATGCCTTGCAAGTACTCATGATGCTCTTTTTATGATGAGTGTTTCCAACTTATTTGCCGGCTTGACATGCACTACATAACTTGTCCTTTTCAAATTCAACATATTTCAAGCCTCTAACTAAGTTATGCTTTACTAGCTTGTTTAATTGTTTCATGCCAACATGACCAAGCCTTCTATGCCAAAGCCATCCCATACTAGATTTAGTGAGCAAGCATGTTGATAATTGAGTTTCACTAGCACCAAAATCAACCAAGTAGAGGTTCTCATATCTAAAGCCCTTGAATATCAAGTTAGAACCATCTACACTTATGATCTCTACATCATCAACACCAAATATGCATTTGAAACCAAGGTCACAAAGTTGAGCTACCGACAATAGATTGAAGTTCAAGCTCTCTACTAGTAGCACATTTGAAATACTCAAGTCATTTGAAATTGCAATCTTACCAAGCCCCTTTACTTTGCCTTTGCTATTGTCACCAAAAGTGATAGAATCATAGTCATTGCCACTTGATGAGGTAGAGTTGAACATTTTACTATCACCGGTCATGTGTTGAGAGCACCCACTATCAAGAACCCAATGCCTTCCTCTGGCTTTATAATTGACCTACAAAACAATTTAATGTTTCTTAGGTACCCATATTTGTTTGGGTCCTCCAAGGTTAGAGACCAAGCTTTTGGGCACCCAAATAGCCTTCTTCTTTGGGCCAACCATGGGTGTACCAATGTACTTGACCTTGATACCATTCTCACCTTTAGTAAGCATATAGCAAGAATCAGACATAATGGAAGATGCAAAAGTTTGTTTCTTAATTTTGTTCTTGCAATGGTTTTCTACATGCCCAACTTGCTTGCAACTAGAGCAAAAGCGACCATTGTTCCTCACAAAGCTAGCTTTATGAGTAACAAAGGCCGCCTTGCCTTTCTTGGGGGTGTAGCCCAATCCCTCTTTTGCATGAGAGAACCTTTGGCTACCCAAACACTTTAGCAAGCGGGCATCACCACCATATGCATTACCTAAAGCAGTAGTGAGCTTATCTACCTCTTTCTTTAAGTTATCATTCTCTACCATTAAAGTAGCATCACAAGTAAAATCATCACTAGGTGAAGTACAAGTAGATATTGATGTGCTATAGGAAGGATTAGAAGGTGACATAACAATAGGTTTGTAAAAAGATTCATCAATTCTTTGCAAAGAGTGAGCTTTTTCAAGCTTAGTGTGAGCCTTCTCAAGTTCCACATGGTCTTCCTTTAGACTCTCATGAGATGCACTTAGCTCATTAAAGGATTGTTCAAGATCTTTTAACTTCTTAGTCAATTCTTTGCACTTCTTGCTTTTAGATCTAATAAGGTATTCGGCTTGTTCTAGCATGTCCATAAGTTGTTCTATACTAGGTTCATCATCATCTTCATCATCATTATCATCATCATCACTAGTATTAGCATTAACATTATCATTATCATCTCTATCATCATCATCACTATCATCATATTTTACCTTAGGGCCCTTGGCCATGAATCATGATGGTGAGTCAAATAGAGAGGACTTGTTGTTGGTGAAGGTAGCCAATGCTTTCTTTTTGGATGCCTTGTCATCATCATCATCATTATCGGTAGAGGCATCACTATCCCATGTAACAACATATGAACCACCCTTCTTCTTTTTCTTGAATACATATTTCTCCTTCTTGTCTTTCTTCTCATTCTTGCTTTTCTTTTTATCTTCTTCATTATCACTAGCATAGGGGCAATCCGCAACAACATGATCCGAGCTCTTGCATTTGTAACATAACCTCACAAAGTTCTTATTCTTGAAGTTGTCTCTTCTCTTTCTTGCACCATAGCCTTTCTTCTTCATCATTTTGCCAAACTTACGAATGAAAAGAGCTAGATTCTCATCATCACTATCCATGGTAGAGCCTTCACCTTCACTTGATTCTTCTTTCTTTGCCTTTCCCTTGTCCTTGTTTTTGAAGGAAGAAGCTTCGGTCTTGAAAGCCACACTTTTCTTCTTTTTGTCTTCATCCTTCTTCTTTTCATTCTCATCATCACTATCCTTGTTGTACTCCTCCTCGGTCATGACATCTCCAAGTACCTCATTTGGAGAGATGCCCTTCAAGCCTCCTCTAAACATGATAGTTCTCAACATCTTGAATTTCTTGGGCAAGCACATCAAAAATTTGTGAGAGAAATCTTCATCTTTTGTATTCTCACCCAAAGCCTTGAGATCATTAATAATCACTTGCAACCGATAGAACATCTCCGGAATGCTCTCATCATCCTTCATCTTGAAATTAGAGTGTTGATGCTTAAGGTATAAAGCTTTGCCGTCTTCACAATTGTAGTACCCTCATATGTTTCTTCTAATCTTGTCCACACTTCACTTGCTCTCTCAAGATCTTTTATTTGTTCAAACACTTTTAAATCCATACCATTGTACAAAGTGTTGAGAGCCATAGTATTGCATTGCAAGTTCTCTTGCTCTCTTGGTGTGGTTGAGGAAGCATCAAGCGCAACAAAATCATTTTTGGTGACCTCCCATATTTTAGGATGAATTCAACCAAGATACATTTTCATCTTTCTCTTCCAATAATCAAATGAGCTTGTGCCATCAAAGAACGGTGGTTTGCCCCCCACATGGTTAAACACTATTTGAGCCATTTCTTGACACCGAGGTTGTTAAGCCTTGCTAATTATGGTGACCACGGCTCTGGTACCACTTGAAAGGTACTAATTGGCTAGAGGGGGGGTGAATAGCCTAAATAAAAATTCAACAATCTCACTAGAGCAAAGTATTAGTATTACAAATGGCGAAAAAGCAGTTTGCTCTAGCTCTAAATGTTAGGCAAGCCACCTATTTGCAATTCTAGTAATTTAATATCTCTATGGCACACAATTGCTATGTCTCTATTTTAACTAGATAGCGAGCTAACAAGATAAGTAAATTGCTCAACACTATGTCACTACTTTTACACTAGAGAGCAATCTAGAGAGCAAAATAAATCAACTAAATATGTTATGTTACTCTACTTGCAATTTATCACTACTACTACACAAGGTATTTAAATAGCAAGTATGAAAGAGAGGTACTTAATTTCAATACCGGCACTGAAGAGTAGAGGATGATGCCAATCACCAAATAATTAATTCCAATGAGATATATATCAATCAATTTAATTCAACGGGAGACAATAGATAACACAATTGATTTTTCTCCCGAGGTTCACTTGCTTGCCGGCAAGCTAGTCCCCGTTGTGTCCCTCTACACCACGTGGTTCGGTGGCTAATCGGTATCACACACCGAGCCTCTCAATAGGCGCCACAAGAACCTACCAATGGAGAGAAGTTGAATGACACGAGCAATCCACTAGAGTTGGAATTAGGCACTCCGCCGGGGAACCACAACAACCCCTCACAAATATCACCTTGATTGGGGGTGGACACAATCACCAAATCCCCTCACCAATCAATCCAACACCAACCGTCTAGGTGACGACAATCACCAAGAGTAATAAGAAATCCACAATCACAATAATCACCTAGTGCCACAAGATGAATCACAAATGCATATGAACACTAGGGTTTCCCACCTCTTCTCATGAGCATGATCCAACCATGGAGAGGGAGAGGAGAGGGATGGAGGGGATCCTCTTGGAGCTCTCAAATCGATCTATGGAGCTTGCTCTCATACTTGCTTGGGGCTCAAATCAATGGAGTGTCAGAGAGGAGAGGAGAGTACTTTTTTTTCTGTTCTTGTGTTTGAAGAAGAAGAGCAGACCGAGAGTGCGAGAGAGTGTCCGAGAGGAAATAAAGGAACTGAAAGCCTCGGTCTTTACTACAGGCTGCAGCAACCCACCAACGGGTGGAAGGGGCGAGGCCTCCCATGCACCGCTCCCCAATGGACCGAAAAGCGCACACGGTCTGCAACACCAAAAGGACAAGCATGCACATGGTCTGCAGCTGCATACGGGCGAGCAGGTTGATGGGCTGGCACAGGCGCGGTTTCTTCCCAACCAGTCATTCTCCCTTTTTTTTATTTACTCTCGGTCTTCGGTCTTGCAGCCTTGCAGGTCGCGGGCTGGAGCCCGACCCCGTAACCACACCAATCCCCGCAGCATTGAATAAAAAATAAACCCACCCCAATCCTGTCCGTCATCTACAGAACCCACCCCACCTCAACCTGTATTGTACGAATGCATTGTATACTGTACTAAAGCATTGATCAAACCATAGTTTCACCCCATTTAGAAACCATTCGCACTCATGGTTTTACAAGGGCAACAAATGAGCAAGTCATAACTGAACAAGCTGATAGAACGAGCAGGTCAGCAGGGTGTTCTTACAAGGCAACAAATGAGCTAACATAGACTGAAATCGATTGATAAACTGAACTGCCATTAAAACAAGGATTGAAACTAAGTTGGCATCAACCGATAGAATGATTGCACATTTTACAAGCTGCCATCAGCAGGTAGAATACACAAGCTATCAAAAGCACTACTGATCTTCCAACTACTGGTAAATATACAGCAGCTGCCATCATCCTTCTTGAAGCCAGCAAACCTTTTCTCACTGTGAGGAATATCCAGGCCACCATCCAAAGCTCCCTGCAGCAACAAAATACAATAAATGTTAAAAAGCTAGAAAGATGACAAATCGTTCAAATAAAGAGGTAATATTAAAATGATTATTCTTGATGAGCTAACTAAAAAAATCACCCTCCAGCTGTCATCATTACAAGAAAGGAGAACAACTATCAACACATCTAGTCTCCTTCACCTATAGTGAGAGTGAGTCTTTCAGAAAAGAACATTTTACCATTTTTGCTACAAATTGCTGCCACAACTTTTAAAGTTAAGGCCCCTCCAGTTCAGCTGACTCTTCCACCTATTCAAGAGGCTTTTAGAAAAAATAGAACACGCCTATGCTGCAAACAAATATAAAAATAAACCAGTGTTGTACCTGATTATCGATACATATATTTTTTTCGATGAACAGCCAATCTTTTACGCAAATAAGAGCTTCCAACATTTTAGGGGTTAGTGAACTCCTTGCATCTCCAAGTATCCTACCTCCAAGACTAAAGGCAGATTCAGAAGATACAGTGCTCAGAGGAATTGCAAGGAAATCTCGTGCCATAGTTGAAAGCACAGGATACTTTTCAACATGTGTCTTCCACCAAAGCAACACATCAAAACCCTTGCTATCTGCCACATATTCTTCTTCGAAGTAGGTGTCAATTTCAGATTTTGGTGCACGAGCCCTTCTCCGACTTGACTTGAAATTCTCAAATTCTTCTGCTAGTTGTCTTTTTCCAAGAACTGGTGATCCCACAATGTTGCTGCTGCTAGTCACTAGTGAACATGTCATGTGGTATGAACCATCATGCATCACACGCCTCTCTTTATAGCATGTGATGGAATCTGAGTTCCTGAACTTTCTGAGGCATGCACAAACATGATTGATGTATCTAAGATGATAAGTTGTTTTTGCAGAACTTGGCGAAGACCACCTTCACAAAAATAATTAACATATCATTAGCTATAATAAAAATTCAAATTTCTTATGCTTCCTAACAGCCACAAAAAGTCTCCATTATATCATCTTCACTCACACTGAAGAAACATCTTTCTTTACAAAAAAATTACTAATTGCTTGCGGATTGTACAAGTTAGAATTCCTACCACATAGCTACCAATGTGTGTTCCTAGCTTCTCACAGCAATGGTGCAAAGTGCTACCAATGTGCTAGTACAACCCAACAACGTTCCTAGTTTCCTACCAATGTGCTATCAGTGCTGCAAGATACCAAAACAAGTTACAAAGAAATGAGATTAGTGAACTAGGTCGCTGCTTGCCTGTCGGCTTGCTGCTGGGTTGGCTACCTCCCCGCCGCTCCTCAGCTCCTGCTCCGATTCAGTGCAGCAGTGCGCCAGGTAGCCGCCGCAACCCACGCCGGCGAGCCAGCCAACCACCGGATCTCCTCCCAGCCTCCCTTTGCGAGACGCCGGGTCGCTCCTCCCGTCCGCCCTCCGTGGAGGTGTTGCCCGAGTCGCCGTCGCCGGATGCCCCGGATCCGGCGGGGGCTGTGGCCACCGCGCCCCGCAAGTTTGGCCCCAATCGGCGGCGAACCCTCCCTAGCCCCGCTCCATCTAGTCGCGGCGGCGGCGGCGTGCACTCGTGTAGGGTAGTTGTGTTGTGACCATGGATTGGCATCGTATACAGAACCTGTTAGCACCCATGGATTGGGAACGTATACCATTGTCCCCAACCCAATCCATTACCTCCTTAATCCCAAGCCAGTCCAGCCCAGCACGCACGGGAAATCCATTGTCCCCAGCCCAAAGACAATTCACGTAAGGCCCAAACTGTTAAACCCATTTTAGCCCAATCCACTAGCAAAAGTGACTTGCAGGCAATGAAGACCCCATGCGAAATTTCGTGGAAGCTGCTTGCCTCCCAGCGCTTGTTCTCTCCCTGCATGCATGCAGATGCATGCGACTTCCTTTTTTTATTTGGAAAGCTAGCACACATGCATCAGGTGCCAATACGCCTCCTCTTTTCATTTTAAAAGCACATTATAAACCCCTACAAAGATGCTCTGTCTCTTCCATATTTCAAAGCAAAATTTTAGCACACAAGAGATAACATTTAGTAAAGAATTTAAGGGTTTTTCTCAAACTCTCACCACGTCACTGAACACACTAAAAAATATGTAAATGAGACTCATATCTAGTGGCACTAGATAACCATTGTAATTAGAGATCTCTCCTCTTTATAGTACGGTTATCTAACCTAAACCCGGTCACAGTCTCTATAGTGTCTTGACCGGCTAAATAAATATCCTATTTTTGTACCTTTGCCTTGAGCCCATAGGATTTTAATTTTCTCTTTATTCTTTTTCAAGATGGAGCACGAGGATATCATCTTTTTGTTCACCTCCATCACCATGATAATTCTCTAGCTCCATCACTTGGTGTGTACCAATCTATCTCATACCACAATACTCATTGCAATAGTTACTACATATAAGTGTCATCAATTATCCAAAACCAAACTAGAGCTTTCAGAGATCCTCTTCTCTCCACTTGGAAAGTGTAAAACCGACCTCCAAACCGATGTTGCAGATACATTGAACGTGGCAAACCCCAACAACCGACGTGAGGAAGACAGTAATGAGCCACCGACCAAAGTTGGGCTCGAGTGGTGCACCTGGTGGTGCGTGGTGCGGACGCACCCCTGGTGGCCCCTCTCGTGGCCGGCTTGCTCTGGTGGGTCCGTGAGGTAGTGTGGGCCATGTCCATCGAGGTTGTTGGGTCTGGTTTGGAGTATTGATGGGCTTTGAGCTCTATTTCTCTTATTCGGATGGGCCGGAAGTGCTGGGCCTTGATATGTTGAATTTGATATGCACTTTTGGCCCATCCCAAGTGTAGTTTTACCTGTGATTCCTGCAAGACAATTGATATATCCAAAACTCGTGGAAGTTGTTAGTTTAAGTCCTAATTCTAAGTTTTGGTTCTGGAAGTTGAAGGACCGAATTGGCGACCAAAGGGGGTGAATGGGAGCCTCAAATTTCTTCTCGAGAAATGATGACCCTTGTCCCAGAAAATCACCCAAAAAGAGAAGGCTCAAACAACCGGTGATTTCACGACCTACGAATAGGTGGATACCCTAAGAGATGTCCTAGTGGTATAGCAGAACTACCGGAGAACCCCGAAAACCAAGTGCCAAAGCCACGTTACAAAACTGCACAAACAGCAGAATCCCAGACTGTCCGCAGTTCAACGCTGGACTGTCCGCGCCTGGGTGGCAGACTGTCCGCTGACAAAACTGCCGAAACCGAACTGTTCTGCAATAGACCTGGACAAGTCCTGGACTGTCCGCGAGTTTGTACTGCGGACTGTCCGCCGGTCACCTGACCAGGAACAGTCAGGGGGCTGCACCTAACTGCTTGCCCCAATCCCCGATCCGTGGACTGTCCGCGACCAGGGTGGCAGACTGTCCGCCAATGCCCAGAAAGCAGGAAAGCTGCTCGAGTCAAAACCAAAATCGATTGCATCTCGACCAAAACGAACGGGACTTCGATCAAACTTCTCTGAAGTGTTCCTCACCGTATTGGGGTGCTAATCCTAAGAAATCATCGCACCAAACCAAGTCAATCATGAGAAATCCGAAGAACACTAGATGAAGGACTGAGAATTCTACCAAAGGCGACCAGAGGGGGGGGGGGGTGAATGGGAGCCTAAAAATTTCTTTCGAAACTTCGGCCTTTGTCCCAACAAATCAACCCCAAAAGCTTCGGACACAAGCGTGATGCCCACGACCCTCGGAAAGAGGGTGGATGATTCCTAGGATCACAGCGAGGCACCACCAAACGAGAGCAAACCAAAACCCAAGAACTCCGAGTATTGTTCTTCCAAAAACCCACTCCTGGAACGTAGATGGAAGGCTATGTCGGGATTCCTCCAAACACCTATGCTAACAAGTAGCAAAGATACCTAGAGAGGTTCCTTGGTAAACTCTAGGAGCAAACGAGAAGTCCGGAAACAAAACGGAAAAGCCGGGAGAGCAAACACACTAAATAGTGCTTGACTGCGGATTCCCGGACTGTCCGGACTACCAGTCTCGGACTGTCCGCCCTGTGTCGGACTGTCTGCGAGTCTGTGGTGGACTCTCCGCCGACCAAAGTGCCAAAAACACAAGTCTGCTGAACACCCCCTGCTCGGGCCCGGACTGTCCGCGAGTCACAACGGCGGACTGTCCGCCGGTCAATCCGAACCAAAACAGCCAAGACGCGCAGCCACTGAACTGGCTGGACCCTGACGCGCGGACTGTCCGCGCCCCCTACGGCGGACTGTCCGCGAACACCCAGAGAGGGCGATTTCAGTCGCCCATCTCTCAAATCTCCCCAAATTCGATCCAAATCAAAATCCCTCGATCCCAAACTTGGAGAAGATGATCACTAGATAGTTGGAAGACTATCCCTAAGAAATCATCCGCTCAAATCAACTCAAACACCGGGAAATCAAAAGAGAAGGTGTAGGAACGAAAAAGTCGCCACGAAACTTGAATCGACCCGATCTACTTATTCGTGAGGGTTGAGATGAATTCCTTTGGTGGAAATGTTCTCCTCACATCAAAGAACAAGTTGATTCAAGTGGATTCGAAAAAGACGCAACGTAGAGGGAGATCGAGCGATGGGAAAATTGAGACACAAAGCAAAACACGAAGAACAACTCAAGAACGCGAATCACAATCTCAATTGCCAGCCGAAATTCATCCCCACGAGGAGACAGCGGGAATCTGGTCCCGTTTCCGCAAAATCCAAATACATAGAGGTATGATTCACCGTCTCTGCGGATCTCAGTAGCTACAGTAGAGAATGGGAGAACAGGAAACCCTAAGTGAGAGTAGCAAATGGCTGAGATAGTCTGGAGGAAGGGGTGGCCTCTCCTTATATAGCCTAATACAATTATTCCCCTTCTACCCTTACAGCTAATGAGCGAGCAGGCTAACCCTAAGGGTATTCCTGTCCAACTCGAAGTTTATGTCGATCCGATGGCCACGCCCGCACATCAGGTAGCTTCGCCTCGACGCGACCTCACCGGATGCCGCCACATGCCGTCACTCGCCGTTCGTCCTTTTCACGGACCTCCCCCCCCGGTTTTTGAGGCCGAAACCGAGAAACCAATCGTCCATCGGCTGAGTTTTGTGGCCCAAACTCAGAAACCCGCCAGCGCCCAGGTTTTGTGGCCCAAACCTGGAAACCATCCTCAGCCCGAGTTTTGTGGCCCAAACTCAGAAACCGGCCGCACCCAGGTTTTGAGGCCCAAAGCTGGAAACCGTCCACTCGATGGTTTTTCTGTGGCTCAACCACCAAACCAACGCCGTAGAGGGATGCACCGCCCATGCACCTCGTCCACCCACATGTCTTCACTTGTCGCTGTCCCAGGCTGTCAGCCACCACGGCCGATCCTCAGGCCACCGGTCTGTCAGTCCAAGCCTCACGTCTGCCCTTCACCGCTCCGGGTCCATCGGCACAGCATGTCTCTACTTGACCTTCACCTTGCCTTCGATCACCGTCTCTGAGCTCGACACCTGCACAACACAAGCCAAAGAACATGCGCATCATACCAGTTGACAATCACTCATCATCTCAAGATCCGGCATACACCCATGTATCCGCAATCTCCCCCTTGATGAGTGCATTGTCGACTACCAACACAAATCATATTGAAGTAGAAGAAAAGGAGAAGGAAGCAAACTCAACCAATCGACCAGAAGCAAAGCAAAGCCAAGAGAAGTCGAATGGAGTTAGCGAGACAACTTGGTTCACAAAGACATGGGCAACGACTCGAAATAACCAAGCAAAGCAAAGCTAGCCCTCAAGAAGAGGCAGGACGGGCTCAACACCGCTAGCGAGAAGTTCAGAGCAAAGCAGTCAAAACTGAGTAAATCAGCTAGTCCCTCCAGAAAGAGGCAAAGGCTCAACACAACTAACTGAAAACTGCTCCAAACCAATTGAAAACTAATCAAGCGAGCAAACTCCCCCTGGACATGAACTCCCCCTTCAAAAGTGCGCATAACTAGGACATGATTTGTCAAATTTCTCCCCCTTAGTTGATAATGCACAATCAAGCAAATGCATATGAGTCACAAATGCAGGTTAGCAGCTTCAGGTATATAGTCTATAGAGTGAATAGATGCTCTAAAGAATGCTAATCCGACTACTCAACAACAAGTATAAACGCCAGCAAAGGCTCAAACTGATCACAGAATACGAAATATGAACATATGAGCATAGTGAGCAGTTTTAAGCCATTCAGAAAGGGTTTCACCATCAAAATAGCACCACACATGCATAGACAGGAAGTCAAGCAAATGCTAAACATGTATACAAGGTGAACTACCCCTAGCAAAGTTCAATCATCATGCTATAGAATGAAACATAGACTTATGCTTTCAAATTTTATCGGAGTTGCAGCGGTAATTATACACAAGTTTGAATTTTTAGCATGTGATTGCGAGAGGTTGAAAACTTGACATTGCCTAACTTTTCAACTGAGCTAAGCCTATGCAGAAGCAATCAGAAGCTTAAAGCAACGGTTTCATTCTTACGCTACACGGCTCAAGTTTAACTCAAAGTGCAATGAGAAACAGTCTCGATATCGTGATGTGCTGTCAAGCAATCCCATCTCGATCTTTTCAAATCACTTAGACTTGGTTCCAATTTAATAGAATATGAACATACCAAGCAAGTGAAGGACTCAAAACTAGAGACATAGCAACCTAGACAATATGAATAGCACAAGTAACTTCAACACATTCTACCCATGCTAGTTGCCAATCTCGATGGTGAACAAGTTTCAAATTTTATGTTTGATTAAGCATGTTCATAGTTCTGAAAAATAGCTCAGCTCACAACATGTATCAGTGATCAAGAAGAGCCTAAGCTACAAGCATCATCATATATCATCAGAGCATACACTAATCATAGCATAGATTCATTCTAAAGATTATAGACATGAAGCTCGAAAAAGTAAAGATGCAAATATGATGAAATGGAAAGACTAAACAAGAACAAAACAAAAGAAGTCAGTCCATGATACAATAACCAAAATGTTTCCCCCATCTAAAAGGGGAAACACACACCAAGCTCACCTCTCAACCTAGCAAAGGTTGATTGGTCCAAAGGCTTGGTAAAAATATCTGCCAACTGATGATGAGTATCAACATGGCGAAGGTCGATATCACCCTTCTCATAGTGGTCTCACAAGAAATGAAAGCGCACATCAATGTGTTTGGTCTTAGAATGAAGCACGGGGTTCTTAGCAACGCTAATTGCACTCGTGCTATCACAAAGCAAAGCAACTCGTGAAAATCTCAGACCAAAATCATGCAAAGTGGCCATCATCCATGAAGGACCGAGAATTCTACCAGAAAGCGACCAGAGGGGGGGGGGGTGAATGGGAGCCTAAAAATTTCTTTCGAAACTTTGACTTTTGTCCCACAAATCAACCCCCAAAAGCTTTGAGTGCAAACGTGATGCCCACTACCCTTGGAAGAGGGTGGATGATCCCTAGGATCACAGCGAGGCACCACCAAACGAGTGCGAGTCATGAACCTAAAAACTCCGGCTCAAGTTCAACCCCAAAAACTGACTCCCGAACGTAGATGGACGGCTACATCGGAAAATCTCCAAATATCGATGCTAATGAGTAGCAAAGATACCTAGAGAGGTTCCTTGGTTAACTCTAGGGCCAAACGAGAAGTCCAAAAACCGAGCTGAAAAACCGGGAGAGCAAGCACACTGAAAATCAGCACACAGCCAAGTCCCGGACTGTCCGGGGTCCAGTCCACGGACTGTCTGCCCAACGGCGGACTGTCCGGGAGCCAGCGGCGGACTGTCCGCCGGTCAAAAGAGCAAAACAACACCTCTGCTGAAACAGCTCTGGACAGTCCCGGACTGTCCGCGGGTTGCAACGGCGGATAGTCTGCCGGTCAACCTGGACTCAAAACGGCCGAGACTCGCGGCCACTGATCTGGCTAAGTCCCGATGCGCGGACTGTCCGCGGGCACAGCGGCGGACTGTCCGCGAGTGCCCAGAGAGGGCGATTTCGGTCGCCCTTCACCGAAATCTTCCCAAATCCGATCCAAATCAAAATCCCACAATCTCAAACTTGGAGAAGTTGATCACAAGATAGTTAGGAGACTATCCCCAAGAAATCATCCACTCAAAATAACTCAATCAATGGTAAATCAAAAGGGAAGGTGTATGAACCAAAAAAGCGCCACGAAACTTGAATCGACCCGATCTACTTGTTCGTGAGGGTAGAGATGAATTCCTTTAGTGGAAATGTTCTCCTCACATCAAAGAACAAGTTAGTTCAAGTTGATTCGAAAAAGACGTAGCGAGGAGGGAGATCGAGTGACGGGAAAATCGTGGAGAAACGAAGAACGCGAAGAACAAGTTCAAAACGCGAATCAAGACCACGAATTGCCAGCCGAAATTTGTCCCCACGAGGAGACAACGGGAATCCGGTCCCGTTTCCGCAAAATCCAAATACACAGAGGTACTGTTCACCGTCTCTGCGGATCTCAGTAGCTACAGCAGCGAATGGGAGAGAGGAAACCCTAGAATGAAACTAGCAATGGCTGAGATGGTCTGGAGGGAGGGGTTGCCTCTCCTAATATAGCCTAATACAATTATTCCCCTTCTACCCTTACAACTAATGAGCGAGCAGGCTAACCCTAAGGGTATTCCTGACCAACTCGAGGTTGATGTTGATCCGACGGCCACGCCCGCACATCAGGTATCTTCGCCTCGACGCGACCTCACCGGATGCCGCCACGTGCCGCCACTGCACCGCTCCTCCTTTTCACGGACCTCCCCCCCGGTTTTGAGGCTAAAACCGGGAAACCTAGGCCATCCCCCGGTTTTGAGGTCGAAACCGGGAAACCTGTCGTCCGTCGCCTGAGTTTTGTGGCCCAAACTCAGAAACCCACCAGCGCCTAGGTTTTGAGGCCCAAACCTAGAAACCTTCCTTAGCCCGAGTTTTGTGGCCCAAACTCGGAAATCGGCCGCACCCAGGTTTTGAGGCCCAAACCTGGAAACCGTCCACTCGGTGGTTTTTATGTGGCTCAACCACCAAACCGACGCTATAGAGGGATGCACCGCCGTGCACCCTGTCCACCCGCAAGTCTTCACTTGTCGCTATCCCAGGCTGTCAGCCACCACGGCCGATCCTCAGGCCACCGGTCCGTCAGTCCAAGCCTCACGTCCGCCCTTCACCGCTCCGGGTCCATCGGCACAGCACGTCTCTACTTGACCTTCACCTTGCCTTTGATCACCGTATCCGAGCTCGACACCTGCACAACACAAGCCAAAGAACATGCACATCATCCCAGTTGACAATCACTCATCATCTCAAGATCCGGCATACACCCATGTATCCGCAATCTCCCTCTTGATGAGTGCATTGTCAACTACCAACACAAATCATATGAAGGTAGAAGGAAGAAGAAGGAAGAAGTAAGCGAACTCAACCAATCGACCAAAAGCGAAGCAAAGCCAGAAAAACTCGAATGGAGTGAGCGAGACAACTTGGTTCCCAAAGACATGGGCAACGGCTCGACGCAACCAAGCAAAGCAAAGCTAGCCCTCAAGAAGAGGTAGAACAGGCTGAACACCGCTAGCGAGAAGGTCGGAGCAAGAAAGACAGAAACATGCTAGTCCCTCCAGAAAGAGGCAAAGGCTCAACACAACTAGCAGAACCGCTCCAAACCAATTGAAAAACCACACAAGCTGAAAATCGCTCCAAAACAATTGAAAAACTGCTTCGAACCAATTGACCAACAACACTTGTCAAATAAAACAAGCACGCAAACTCCCCTTACAATAGTGCACACAACAACTAGGAACATGATTTGTCAAATTTCTCCTTCGAACCAATTGACCAACAACACTTGTCAAATAAAACAAGCACGCAAACTCCCCCTACAATAGTGCACACAACAACTGGGAACATGATTTGTCAAATTTCTCCTTCGAACCAATTGACCAACAACACTTGTCAAATAAAACAAGCACGCAAACTCCCCATACAATAGTGCACACAACAACTAGGAAAATGATTTGTCAAATTTCTCCCCCTTAGTTGAAAATGCACACAACAAGGCAAAATGCATATGAGTCACAAATGCAAGTTAGCAGCTTCAGGTATATAGTCGATAGAAAGAATAGATGCTCTAAAGAGTGCTAATCCAATGATTCAATAATAAGCATAAATGCCAGCAAAGGCTCAAACTGATCACATATGAGCAAGGTGAGCAGTTTAAGCCATTCGGAAAGAGTTTCACCATCAATATAGCACCAAACATGTATAAACAGGAAGTTACAAAAGTGCTAAACATGTATACAAGGTGAACTAGCCCTAGCAAAGTTCAATCATCATGCTATAGAATGAAACATAGACTTGTGCTTTCAAAATTTTATCGGATTTGCAGCGGTGATTACACAAGTTTAAAATTTCAGCATGTGATTGCGAGAGGTTGAAAACTTGACTTTGCCTAACTTTTCAACCGATCTAAGCCTATGCATAAGCAATCAGAAGCTTGAAGCAACAGTTTCGGTCTTACACTACACGGCTCAAGTTTAACTCAATGTGCAATGAGAAACCGTCTTGATACCGTGATGTGCTGTCAAGTGATCCCATCTCGATCTTGTCAATTCACTTAGACTTGGTTAAAATTTTAACAGAATATGAACACACCAAGCAAGTGAAGGACTCAGAACTAGAGACATAACAACCTAGCATATATGAAAAGCATAAGTGACTTCAACACCTTCTACACATGCTAGTTGCCAAACTCAATGGTGAACATGTTTCAATTTTTATGTTGAATTATGCATATTCACAGTTCTGAAAAGTAGCTCAGCTCACAACATGTATTAGTGATCAAAAAGAGCCTAAGCTACAAGCATCATCATATATCATTAGAGCTTACACTAATCAGAGCATAGATTCATTCTACAGATTATAGACATGAAGCTCGAGAAGATAAAAAAACCAAAATGATGAAATGCAGAAATTAATCAAGAACAAAACAAAAAAGGTTAGTTTATAATACAAGAACCAAAATGTTTCCCCCAACTAAAAGGGGAAACACACACCAAGCTCACCTCTCAACCTAGCAAAGGTTGATTGGTCCAAAGGCTTGGTGAAAATATCTGTGAACTGAAGATGAGTATCGACATGGTGAAGGTCGATATCACCCTTCTCATAGTGGTCTCGTAAGAAATGAAAGCGCACATCAATGTGTTTGGTCTTAGAATGCAGCACGGGGTTCTTAGCAACGCTAATCGCACTCGTGCTGTCACAAAGTAATGGAACTCGAGAAAAGCTTAGACCAAAATCACGCAAAGTGGCCATCATCCACAACAACTGGGAACAGCAGCTAGCCGCAGCAACATATTCAGCCTCTGTGGTAGACTGAGCGACACTAGACTGCTTGCGAGAAGACCAAGATACAAGAGAAGATCCCAAAAACTGACAAGTCCCAGAGGTGGACTTGCGCTCAAGTCGGCAACCAGCAAAATCAGCATCCGAGTAACCGCAAAGGGAGAGGGTGGAAGAAGCAGAATACCAAATCCCAAACTCAGGTGTGAAGCATAAGTACCTCATAATGTGCTTGACCGCCTGACGGTGAGAAGTGCGCGGTGACGCCTGAAAGCGCGCGCAGAGACACACCGCGAACTGAATGTCCGGGCGTGTCGCCGTCAGGTACAGTAGCGACCCGATCATACTTCGGTACTCCTTCTGGTCCACTGCTTCTCCATCCTTGACCGCATCCAGGGCCGTCGTGGTCGACATGGGTGTTGGAAGAGGCCTGGCCTCACCCATATCGAGCTTCTTCAATATGTCCTTGGTGTACTTGCCCTGGTGCACGAACGTCCCCTCTCGGGATTGCTTGATTTGCAACCCGAGGAAAAATGTCAACTCGCCCATCATGCTCATCTCAAATTCCCTGCTCATAGTATCGTCAAACTTGGCAACCAAAGCATGAGAAGAACCACCGAAAATGATATCATCCACGTAAATCTGAACCAAGAGAGTGTCATTGCCTTGCGTGAGGAGAAAAAGCGTTTTATCTACACATCCCATTTTAAAACCCTTAGCAAGCAAAAAGGTTTTCAACCTATCATACCAGGCTCTAAGGGCTTGTTTCAAACCATACAAAGCTTTGTGAAGTTTAAAAACATGGTTTGGAAACTTGGGATTTTCAAAACCGGAGGTTGTTTCACATACACCTCTTCTTCTATGTAGCCGTTTAGAAAGGCACTCTTGACATCCATTTGAAACAGTTTAAAACCTTTGGATGCAGCAAATGCCAAGAGGATCCTAATTGCCGCCAAACGAGCTACAGGAGCAAAAGTCTCCTCATAGTCTATCCCCTCCTTCTGACTATACCCCTGGGCTACAAGTCTGACCTTGTTTCTCACAACATGGCCATCGTCTCCTTGTTTGTTTTTGAAAACCCATTTTGTCCCAATAGGGTGACACTCAGGAGGAAGAGGAAGAAGAACCCAAACCCGATTTCTCTCAAAATTTTCAAGCTCCTTATGCATGGCATTGACCCAATCTGGATCAGATAAAGCGTGTCCAACATCTCGGGGTTCAAAATCAGCAACAAATGCAGAATGAGCAAAGTGAGAGATTTGTTGTGACCTAGACCGAGTGACGCGTTCGTGGATGTTGCCGATCATCTGTTGAGGAGGGTGTTGGCGCTGAATGTGTCGTGGCGCCTCCCTTGCTAAAGTAACCTCCCCCTCAACAGTAGCTGGTGCCTCCTCGGGTACAAGCGGTACTGCCCGAGGTGGTGGATCACACGACCCCCATGTAGTGGAAGAAGACGGGTCGAGGCCGTGAGCAGTCATGGTCGAAGTCGACCCAACCGGCACAGCAGGTGGAGGAAGTGCTGGATCATCAATCCCTTCAGCACCTTCTTCCTCATCATCAAAAAGAGGTTCACCAACCTCGT
The DNA here is from genome assembly GCA_009763385.1 of Coix lacryma-jobi var. lacryma-jobi. Taxonomy (NCBI): domain Eukaryota; kingdom Viridiplantae; phylum Streptophyta; class Magnoliopsida; order Poales; family Poaceae; genus Coix; species Coix lacryma-jobi. The sequence goes on along the minus strand of CM019822.1, from coordinate 103,289,891 downwards.
GATCACCTGCACGCTCAAATCTAGAAGAAGGACAATGCATGGTCTCGTCGAAGGTGACATTGGATGTCTCCATGACTCGGTTAGTATCAAGGTTAAGTACACGATATGCACGAGTATGATTACCATAACCCAAAAATACACCGTCAGAAGAACGAGACTCAAACTTGTCCAAGTTGCCTTTCTTGAGTATAAAACAGTGGCAACCAAAAACTCTAAAATAACTCACTTTGGGTTGCTTCCCAAATCGCAACTCATAAGAAGTCTTCTTCAAGAAAGCACGGAGAAAAATGCGATTGGAAATGTAGCATGCAGTGTTAATAGCCTCGGCCTAATACTGCCTAGGAGTCCTATGCTCATCGAGCATCGTCCTGGCCATCTCTACAAGGGTCCGATTTTTCCTCTCTACAACACCATTTTGTGGCGGTGTGTAGGGGCAAAAAACTGATGCTCTAAACCCAAAGAGTCACAAAACTTTTCAAAGTCCGAGTTTTTAAACTCGGAACCATTATCGCTATGAATAGCTCTCATCGAGTTCTTAGGGAACTCATTCTGAAGTCGCAAAATCAGATTGCGAGTTAAAGAGAAGGTCTCAGTTTTCTCTGCTAAAAAGAAAACCCACGAATATCTCGAAAAGTCATCAACAACAACAAGCACATACCACTTCCCACCAACCGAGCTCACCCGAGCCGGACCTACAAGGTCCATATGCAAAAGCTCTCCAGGGCGCTTGGTCATAACTTGATTCACAGGATGGTGGGGAGCGGCAACCATTTTCCCATGTCTACAAGAATGGCAAACGAGATCCTTCTCCATGTGTAACTTGGGCAATCCTCGGATTAAGCCAAGTGAACTAAGCCTTGCAAGCAAGTCGAAGCTCAAGTGACCCAGTCTCCTATGCCACTTCCAAAGATCAGAGGTGGATCCAGCCAAAAGACAGCGAGAAATGCCAAAAGACTTCGAGAAATTCGCACGAAAGACTTTCCCAAAGGGCGAAATCAAACATACAAGATTGCCCTGAGGATCCAAAATACGACTGAGATTTGGCTTAAAATGAATCTCATAGTCATCCTCAAAAAGTTAAGAAACAGAAAGAAGGTTAAAATGCAAGTTCGATACAAGAGCAACATCACGTAAGACAAAATGCTCATTAACTTGCACAGAACCATGGGATAGCACCTTACCTTTGCTATTGTCACCGAAGGTAATAAACTCCTTTTCGGTGACTGGACTAAGACTGGAGAACCACTTGGAGCTTCCAGTCATATGCCTTGAGCACCCAGAATCCACAAGCCAAACGTTCTCCAATCTACTTACCTACATCAATAAAAAGACATAGGGTGAGCATACGGTCCAACACTGGGGTGAGTAAAACGGGAAGAGTACCAGTGTTGTCCCGGCTGCTCAAAAGAATGGTCAGTGTAAAAACCATTCCTAGCATTCCTACGGGGAAAGCGATCACCACGCACAGGAAAACATGGTCCGCTGGGAGAAGAGCGCTCACCGCGATAGCCAAAACGCGGTGGGGGATAACGCTTAACAACAAAACCACCACCATGGTGTCCATAGCCTACAAAACTAGGATCCCGCCGGGCAAAACCTCCTTGTGGTCTAGGACCTTGAGGCATTGGACCTCTAGGCCTAGCACTCCTCCTTCGAACATTTGGCACATGTACATCATGGAAAGGATGGTATATGTCCGTGTTGTTCATCTCCTTTGCACGACGCTCCTCTCTCTTGCGCCGAAAGTAAAACTCCCTCAAGTGTCCATCTTTCCCACAGTGCTCACAGTGGTACCTCACCGCTCTCATAGGGGTTGTTGGTACTCATGGTATTGGGTGTGGATCACTTGGTCCTTTTGTGACATGAGCTCCTCTTGGATACGTGGCATGGTGTCTAGCTTGTTCCTTAGGTGATTGGGTTTTGGAGCCCATGTTTGTTTCTTGGGTGGAGCTCTCGGAGGTTCCACAAACACTCCATCTTTGGTGTTTGGCTTGAGAGGCTCTTTGGGTGGAATCTAGGTTAGTTTGGGAGTAGTGGTGGAGTTGGGCTTCTCACTCGGTTAAGACTACTAAACTCACCAATCTTCCCGAAAGAGGTAGCACACTCTACACCCTGAGCAAAACCAACACCTGGACCTCCAGCAGCACGCTTGAATTAGGCGATCATCATCCCAAGCTGCGGCTCACCACAAGACACCCATGACAAGATGGTCCGAAGGTATGTGTTTTCTTCCTCGGTTTGCATCTTGTCATGCTTCACATTTGCAATCTCCATCTCCAAACCCTCACACAAGGCACACCTAGACACACAAGTGCTACCCGAGCTGACCTTCTCAAGAGACATGATCTTGGCATTCTTCTCTGCCAACTCGGATTGCAAGCCTGCACACAACTCACACGCACCCAGCAACACGGGTCTAGCCCTCAGCTCATCCACCTCTCCAACCAAAGCAACATACTTCCCCCTCAAAGTGAGAAGGTCAGTCCTGTGCTTGGAGCACATCTCACACTCATCCTCCTCAGTCACGACAACCGTGGACTTGACAGACTCAAGTTCCTTCACCGTGTCCTTCCACTTCTGCCTAAACTCCTTCCTCTCTCTAACAGCAAGCCTCAACAACTTGTCTTGACTAAGAAGAGAAGTAGTAAGTTTGTCGACCTCAGTAGAGAGTTCATCGGGAGTTTGAGATACCTGGGAGGAGTCATCGTCGTCGTCGTTCCGAGGGATCTCCTCTAGCTTGCTGTCGACTTCATCGCCGAGGGCCATGGTGCAGAAACCCTCGTTATCGGCGAAGAAGCAAAGACCGTTCAGCTTGTCCTCGATCTTCTTCTTCTCGGACTCATCATCGCTTGATGCAGTGGAGTCGTTGTCCGAGTCGTCGACGTCGCTGAGCGTGGAGAAGAAAGCACGCTGCTCGGCCTGGGCCTTCTCCAAGTACTTCTCCTTGATGTACTCCTTGTTAAAGCCGCCCTTCCGCTTGTGCTTTGCGGGGACGTACTTCTCCTTGCGCTTGCCGGAGTCATACTTGTGGCCACGCTCGCCCTTGCCAAAAGCTTGCTTGTTCTTCTTTGGGCAGTTGGCGATGAAGTGGTCTGAGTCGCCGCGCTCATAGCATCCAGCTCGACTCCCTCCACGGCGACGGTTCATGCGGCTGTTGTGGAACCGCGAGAACCGGTTGGCAAGTAGAGCCAACTCGTCGTCTCCCATGAACTCCAACCGCTCCTCTGTAACAGACAATAGAGAAGAAAGTGCAAAGTTTCCAGAGGGGTTAGCAGAAGAGCAAGAAACCAAAGCCATTGACGGGCCAGAAGGATTTTCATAAGAAGCCCTCGTCATGGCGTCAATCTCACTGGACTTGAGCTTACTAAAGAGCTCGTCGCACGTGAGAGTCTCATAGTTAGGCGATTCGATGATCACCTGAACCTTAGAGTCCCACACTGACCGATCGAGAGTATGAAGAAGCTTGAGAGCCCTCTCATGATCGTCATAAGGCAACAGCTCCTTGTTAGCCCTCATCATGTTGACAATCACCTAAAAGCGAGCGAATAAACTTTCTATGCTCTCGTCAGGCATGTGTTGAAAGTTCTCATACTCTCGCTTGTGCGACTCATAGAGACGGGTTTTGACTTGAGTGGTTCCCTCATGAAAGCGCATGAGAGGTGAGAAACGCGATCAAACTCTGTCATGCTCAAACACGAGAAAAGAGCATTACAGGCTCGGCTATTGGCATCGTGCTCATCGATCTGCTGTTGAGTCACACGAGCAGCCAAGACCACGTAATCGGCAGAGTTGCAAAAGTCCCAAATCGAAGCACCCATGCTCTGAAGATAGGCCGACATGCGTATCTTCCAATACGCATAGTTCGTCTCATCGAAAAACGGCGGTTTGCGCACGCCGCAATCCATGTCGCCTTCTGTGGATCTGGAACCGGCTAAGGTGGAAGATCCTTAACCCGCTCCGATACCAATTGAAGGACAGAGAATGCTACCAAAGGTGACCAGAGGGGGGGGGGGGGTGAATGGGAGCCTAAAAATTTCTTTTGAAACTTCGGCCTTTGTCCCAACAAATCAACCCCAAAAGCTTCGAACACAAGCGTGATGCCCGCGATCCTCGGAAAGAGGGTGGATGATCCCTAGGATCACAGCGAGGCACCACCAAACGAGAGCAAACCAAAACCCAAGAACTCCGAGTAGTGTTCTTCCCAAAAACCCACTCCCAGAACGTAGATGGAAGGCTACGTCAGGATTCCTCCAAACACCTATGCTAACAAGTAGCAAAGATACCTAGAGAGGTTCCTTGGTGAACTCTAGGAGCAAACAAGAAGTCCGGAAACAAAACAGAAAAGCCGAGAGAGCAAACGCACTAAATTGTGCTTGATTGTGGATTCCCGGACTGTCCGGACTCCCAGTCTCGGACTATCCGCCCTGTGCCGGACTGTCCGTGAGTCTGTGGCGGACTGTCCGCCGGCCAAAGTGCCAAAAACACAAGTCTGCTGAACACCCCCTGCTCGGGCCTGGACTATCCGCGAGTCACAACGGCGGTGAAGGGTCGAGATGGCGGACTAGAGGGGGGGTGAATAGTCCTTTATAAAAATAATCGCACCGGCTAACCGAAACAAATGCGGAATTTAAAACTATCGGTCTAGCCAAGACTACACCTTTCTACTTATACTCTATGACACCTTATAAAAGATTCTAAACAATGCAGATAAGGTGTCGGGCTAGCTAGGGCTCACCTAAACAATTCTAGCTTGCAAGGTTACACAAACCTAAGCAACTAGTACTCAATCAACCGGGGAGCTCCTACACATGCCACTAAGCAAAAGCACAAAGCCTAAGCTCACTAGCAATGCTCAATAACAAGGCTACACAAGCCAAATTAGAGAGCTCAACTTAGCTACACAAACTAAGCAATGTGACTAGCAAGACTACAAGTCAACTAGTCACTCATGGGATCAACTTCTATGCTACACAAGCAAGGAAGGTAACTAGCAAGCTACACAAGCTAACTAATTACAAGAGCAACTATACTAGCACAAGTATATGAACAAATAAATACAAGCTAGTGAATGGAGTTTGCAAACCACCAAGAAGATGAACACGAAGTTGACACGGTGATTTTTCTCCCGAGGTTCACTTGGTTGCCACCAAGCTAGTCCCCGTTGTGTCGACCACACACTTTGGTAGTTCGGCGGCTAATAGGCACAACACCTAGCTCGACACTCGAGCGCCGCAAGAACTCACCCACAAGTGAGGGTAACTCAATGACACGCTCTACTAGAGTTGCTCTTCGCGATCCCCGCGGGGCGAGCACAATGCCCCTCACAATCCTTCTCCGGAGCCACGCACAATCTTCACGCGGGCTTCACGATGGAGACTCGATCACCAAGCCGTCTAGGAGGTGGCAACCTCCAAGAGTAACAAGCACCACCGGCTTGCAACACGAACACCTAGTGCCACTCGATGCAATCTCTCAATGCAACACACTAGCGATCACTCACTCGCAATTGATTCGCACACTAGCAAGCACAAGTGAGTTAGAGGGCTTCCTAGCACTCCCCAAGCATGGACACCAAGTCCCAAGGGTGCTAAGCACCAGCCAAGGCCGGCCACCATCTCCTTTTATAGCCCCAAGGGCTCAACTAGCCGTTACCCCCTTCACTGGGCACTTTTCGTACTGACCGGACTCACTACAGGGTGACCGGACGCGTCCGGTTACTAGAGTCCGGTCGTCCGTCCCCAACGGCTAGTTTTCGCGCGCGTTCAGCCTTCTACTGACCGGACGCGTCAGGTCATAATGACCGGACGCGCCTATGCCTGAGTCCGGTCGCAAATAGAGAGGTTTCGGGGCTGTTTTTCAGTGACCGGACGCGTCCGGTCACTACTGACCGGACTCTACCGAGCGTCCGATCAATACACCTCAAATCAGCACTCAAAAAGCACTGACCGGACTCTGTTACCGGACTCAACACTACTGACCGGACGCGTCCGGTTAGTGAGTCCGGTCACTGACCTTTCAACGCTCAAACGGCTATAACTCTTACCTCCGAACTCCGATTTCGATGATCTTGGACATTTTGGAAAGCTAACTCAGAGGGATACACATCCCACATACATAGCTGATCCAACTCACAAAGGATTAGTACAAAATTCCAATCCAAGAGCCATCCTAGAGTCCGGAACACACCGAAAAGCCTCCTTCTCTTCTCCGAGTTGATCCAATTCAACTCCAACACCTTCTCCTTTGCAAATGTGCCAACACCACCAAGTGTATACCACCTTGTGCATGTGTGTTAGCATTTTCACAATCATATTCAAAGGATTTTCACTTGTACTCACCACGCCACTCGATCCTAGTAACATCGCAAAGTTAGATCGCTCAAGTGGCACTAGATGACCGATATGCAAACAAGTTTGCTCCTCTTGATAGTACGGCCATCTATCCTAAACCCGGTCATAAACTTCTCTACACACCTATGACCGGTGAAATGAAATGCCCTATAATTATACCTTTGCCTTGCGCATTCCATTCCATCTCCTCCGGTGTTGATGCAACACATGCACCAATCCTCTTCATCAAATGATATGATCCACTTCATATCATCACATGGCCTCCATGGTCCATCGATCTTGACATCACTTGCTCTTCACCATCGCTTTGGTCCTTCGGCGCCAAGTCTTGCTTAAGCCTCCCGACACTCGGTACCAACGGCTTCAAAGCCTCAACTTGCCCTTCACCTTCGCAACCGGTCCATCAAGCCAAGTCTTGCCTTGACCTTCACCATCTTAGCCACATGACCACATGTCATGTTTCATGTGCATTAAGCTCCTTCTTCACATGTGTGAGCGTTGCAACATATTCCAAGCCATTTCTCCTCTATGGCATATGTTGCTCACACATGATCACCTGTGGACTAATCACCTATGTAATTCACTTCAAACACATATTAGTCCACCTAAGTTGTCACTCAATTACCAAAACCAAACTAGGACCTTTCAATCTCCCCCTTTTTGGTAATTGATGACAACTCTACAAAGATATGGAAATTAAGCTCTTTGGATTCTATGTTACTTATCCAACATTAAGAACATATGAGAGAATTTGGATAAGCACCATACAACCCGACTTTGTAGTGATAACTCCCCCTACATGTGTGCTCAACTGGTTTGGATTCAAGCTTGCACACATGCATAAATATGAAATTTGTGGGAGTGTTAGCACTACTAAGTGATGCTAAGGTATACAAGATAGAATTTTACTTTTGAAGCGTGTACACCAAGTTTTTAATCATCCTTAGCATCAACCTTGCTAGAGACAAGTGAAACTAGATACCGTGTGAGATCAACATTATAAACATGGTTCTAGTTGCTACTTGCTATACTAAGACTATGCTCTAGATACCAAATAAAGGAAAACAATCATCATCCAAGTCTTAGCTCTAGCAAATATTGCACACAAGCATATAAGAATTTAGAACATATGCAATGCAAGCAAGCAAATGTAATGCACACCCAAATGCATCAAACATGTATTCATGTGCTTGCTCCCCCTACTTGTGTGCTCTCTTTATCCAAGAATTTGGATCCTTTTGCATTCTCCCTCTTGATCCATGTCCATCTTTTTGTTTTCTCCCCCTTTGTCCTTGACATATCTTTGCCACAATTTCTCCCTATCATATCATATCTTTGGCACTTTCTCCCCCTTTGTCATCAATGACCATAAAAGGCACGCTTCCCTTGATACAAAGGGTTGGACTAGGGTAGATGGTTGATACTTGAGTCTTCATTTTTGATGGACACCACCATATATGTTGGAATGACACTACTTGTAGATACCCCGTGAAGATGCATGAAAGCCACTTGTAGGATCTTTGACCTTGATACCAATCGGTGGGGCACCTTCTCTTTTAGCATGAGTCATTCACTTGATAAACTTGAGCTCTTGTTTGTGAGGGATGCTTTGCTTGATTTGATCATTTAAAGTTGAGGATCACTTGAAGTCTTGTAGGATACCACTTGAATGAAAGTTTAACTTGATATCCATTTGCATTATTATCTTCTTCTTGAACTCTTGTCATCTTCATGAGCTTCTCATTTGTGACTTGAACTAGGCAATATTGCACAAGATATCTAACTCGGTTTGCTCTAGAGTAAGCTTCTTCACACATCTTTCAATGGTTATCTTACTCATGTTGAATTAGACACTTGAATGTTCATCTTCTAGATCAAGTACTTGGGTTCACTAGCTCATGAACAAACTCATATACTAACCACTAGATCATATAATCAAACAAGCAATAGTGGTAGGCTATGAATTTAAACTTTTCAATTGTTATGCATGATCCTATTTAGCATGTACTATATGCACTAACCGCATACTAGTGAGGAATGAAATGATCATGCACATTACAATGATACCTTTGTTATCTTGGAGTAGAGGATAGTCATTAGATTCTAATTAAGCTCCAAATAGCAATGTGAAGTCCATTTCAATGCTTGGTGAAGACCAATAGATACCAATTTGAATACCATTCTTCACCCATATGAATTGAGAACCAATAATGATTAAGTGCAATATCTTGTTGTGGTTGGATGGCTTGCTTATTCATTTGATCATAGCTTGCATATATGAATACCACTCATGATTTGCTTCTCTATCTTGGGTGTTGCTTGCTTTCTTTCTTGATCAATCTCTTGATTTCTCCAACTAAGCATCTCCAATGATACTCTAGATCACCACTTCCATGTTAGCCTTCCAAGCCTCGTGCTTGGTTAACCTACAAAAGGCGGCAAGCCCCTACAAAAGGGAGAAGTGACCTCTCTCCAAAGAATCATCCTTGATACTCACTTGAATTGACTTTAAATCCTTCTTTGAGTCCCTTTTTTTTTTAAAATGATCTTCATTTGAGACTAGAACTTGATCTTCATCTTCATCTTGATATTTGTCATGATCACTTCTTTGTCATACTTCTAGCCCATCTCAAAACCAAACATAGGTCCCTCAACCACTTATAAACATGATTCCAACTTGAGGGCCTTTCAATCAAAGTGACTCTAGATCAATCCAATAATTGTCACTTTTCTGGCAGATTTTGTCCTTCTCAAAGAAAGATGCATATCTCCCAAAATATAAGTCCAATGACCATGAAATTTGGTGGAGATGTGATTCACTAAGTATTCTAGTAGCCATAAAAATTTGAGCTTCATTGGAATTCTAGATTGCTACCAGATTTTGTATCTTTACACACTTCTACATGCTAAAAACTGCTGCACTTGTGTTGACAAGATCCACTCCAAAACCAAAGCATCACTTATCCAATTATCATGAGATTTTTACAGCAACTAATACCATAAGTGTAGGGCATGTGTACCAAATTTCAAGCCAATCCAAATATATTTGATCATTCAAACATGGCTATCATCACAGCTAGCTCAGATTTCAGATTTTGGTCAAATTCCTATATTTGAGCTATACTTCTCCATATTGAATCAAACTTGAGATCAACTTGTTTGAACATCAACACAAGACATATATCCATGCAAATCCACTTACTAAATGTCATCTTGTGAACATATCCAATCAAACTAACTCAAACTTGATCACTAAGCAATTTATCCATTCAATCATCTTATAGCAAGCAACATATGCATATATATCCAATTCAATCAACTCATATGCATCTAAAGGAACATGATCAACTAGAGATATACCTTAGTAGCTTATGATCATCAAATAGCAAGCTTCAACTCAATTGTTTGCAAGCCTTCAAATATTTCCAATCAACCACCACAACTTGAAATTATGCACTTGTTCGTTGTAGCACTTGGGCTTCACTTCACTTGACTTGGCATTGGGATGGATTTGCACTAAGCTTCATTACTTGAATCAATCACATGATGATCAACATGGAACCAATTGAATCAAGCCTCCAATACCATGGTACCTACACACATTCATCCACGGTTTGAAGGTACCCAAACTTGTTTGGGTCCTCTCAAGTTAGGAGCAACATACTTAGGCAATGCCTTAGTATGAATAGCGGGATGTTTTGCAATAGCAACCAATGTGGTACCATTGTCATCCTTTCTAAGCACATTATCATCATCAATTGAAATAGGCTTAGAATTTTTACCTAGGGGACATGAATTTGACATGTGTCCCCTTTCCCGGCATGAGTAGCAAACTCTCTTTGATTGAGCCTTCTCTTCCTTGCTCATTTGTTGCTTCTCATTGCCTTGCCTCTTCTTGTTTGCTTGAGCCTTCTTCTCAAGCTTGGTAGGACACTCCGAGGCAAAGTGTCCCATGTCACCACACTTGTAGCACTTGATGTGAGCCAAATCTTTCTTCTTTTCTTCATTCTTGCTCATCATCATCTTGGCATCATGGATATGAGTTGGATGCCTTGCTCTTCCGCCCCTTCTTGTTTTCTTCTTCTTCATCAAATCACCATCATGATGGTTGTTCTTGATTTGAACTTGGGGCTTCTTTTCTTGCTCAACTTGTGGCTTTGGTTGAGGCTCATCTTGTTGCTTCACCAATTTCTTGGTTGGGCACATAGAGGTGAGATGTCCTCTAGTGCGGCACTTGAAGCATTTGACACACTTGAGCCTCTCTTCTTCCTTCTTCAACTTGAGCTTTTCTCCATTGGGGCAAGCATTTGCAAGATGTCCCATCTCATGGCATTTGAAGCACATGAAATGAGCTAGCTTCTTTTGTTCTTGCTTTTTCATCTTCTTCAATCTTTTTCTCTCCCCCTTGGACATGCTCTTGTTGAAACCAATGCCACTCTTGTCACCGTAGCTCTTTTGATTCTTCAACATATGCTCAAAGGTGACTTTGGAGTTGTAGCACCTCTCTAACTTGTTGCTCAAATTCTTCACTTCACTTTTGAGCTCATTGTTCTCCTTCAAAAGGTTAGTCTCACAAGACAAAGAAGTAGAACAAGCATCTATATGTGAAGAACATGGCATAGCTAATAAATCATCACAAGAGGTGGATACATTCTTCTTGCCTACATCACATGGGTTAGCATCATTTTGCAATTGATCATTTGATCCATGTAATGAGCTCTCATTGTTTTTAAGTTCCTTCGAAAAAGCTTTAATGAGAGAGCCATATTTTTCAACTAATTCATCATGTGAAGCTCTAAGAACATCAAGTAAGTGCTTATGTTCTTCACATGAGTTCTTTAGAAATGAGTTTTCATTTGCTAATTTCATTGTTTTATTTTTCTCATTTTCTAAAGACATGGTCATGCTAGCAAGTCTACTAACAAGCTCATCATATGAATCAACATGATCAACCACATTAGCATTAGATACCTTGGTGTCACCTTGTGACATGAAGCAATATGGTGGTGGTCTTGTAGTAGTATCACAATCATCACCCGAGCATGAGCCATCAACATCATCAAGTGTGCTTGGAGTAGAATCATTACTTGCAACACTTGAATCATCACCATCAACCTTGTCAAGTAAGCTTGTTGTAGATCGATCATCATCATCATCATCACTTGACCATGAGGTGGAGCAATCTTCCACAACTACCAAGTTGTGGTCATGCTCAACATCCTCATGTGCCACCACCTTGGTCTCATCCTCCTTGAACTTGCCATCATCCCATGTAGATGAGTCACCGAAGGTGTGCTTGATGGAGTCCCACATCTCATGGGCGGTCCCTTTGGAGTTTATCTTATAAAACAACTCAAAACTCAATGCATCGATTAGATAACAATAAGCATTTGCATCAAGTTCAAAGAGATCCTTTTGAGCTTTGGTGAGATTTCTATGGTCCAAAACATGAGTGAGACCACTAGTGATAATCCACCAAAACTTTGGCCCCTTTGCACGAAAATGATCAAGCATATGGTGTTTCCATTGTGCAAAGTGTGTGCCATCAAAAATATGTGTATCACACACATCATCTAGCCCACTAGACGCCATCCTCTCGGGTCGGTGAAGACCACAAATGAGAAACCTTGCTCCGATACCAATTGAAGGGTCGAGATGGCGGACTAGAGGGGGGGGGGTGAATAGTCCTTTATAAAAATAATCGCACCGGCTAACCGAAACAAATGCGGAATTTAAAACTATCGGTCTAGCCAAGACTACACCCCTCTACTTATACTCTATGACACCTTATAAAAGATTCTAAACAATGCAGATAAGGTGTCGGGCTAGCTAGAGCTCACCTAAACAATTCTAGCTTGCAAGGTTACACAAACCTAAGCAACTAGTACTCAATCAACCGGGGAGCTCCTACACATGCCACTAAGCAAAAGAACAAAGCCTAAGCTCACTAGCAATGCTCAATAACAAGGCTACACAAGCCAAATTAGAGAGCTCAACTTAGCTACACAAACTAAGCAATGTGACTAGCAAGACTACAAGTCAACTAGTCACTCATGGGATCAACTTCTATGCTACACAAGCAAGGAAGGTAACTAGCAAGCTACACAAGCTAACTAATTACAAGAGCAACTATACTAGCACAAGTATATGAACAAATAAATACAAGCTAGTGAATGGAGTTTGCAAACCACCGAGAAGATGAACACGAAGTTGACACGGTGATTTTTCTCCCGAGGTTCACTTGGTTGCCACCAAGCTAGTCCCTGTTGTGTCGACCACACACTTTGGTAGTTCGGCGGCTAATAGGCACAACACCTAGCTCGACACTCGAGCGCTGCAAGAACTCACCCACAAGTGAGGGTAACTCAATGACACGCTCTACTAGAGTTGCTCTTCGCGATCCCCGCGGGGCGAGCACAATGCCCCTCACAATCCTTCTCCGGAGCCACGCACAATCTTCACGCGGGCTTCACGATGGAGACTCGATCACCAAGCCGTCTAGGAGGTGGCAACCTCCAAGAGTAACAAGCACCACCGGCTTGCAACACGAACACCTAGTGCCACTCGATGCAATCTCTCAATGCAACACACTAGCGATCACTCACTCGCAATTGATTCGCACACTAGCAAGCACAAGTGAGTTAGAGGGCTTCCTAGCACTCCCCAAGCATGGACACCAAGTCCCAAGGGTGCTAAGCACCAGCCAAGGCCGGCCACCATCTCCTTTTATAGCCCCAAGGGCTCAACTAGCCGTTACCCCCTTCACTGGGCACTTTTCGTACTGACCGGACTCACTACAGGGTGACCGGACGCGTCCGGTCACTAGAGTCCGGTCGTCCGTCCCCAACGGCTAGTTTTCGCGCGCGTTCAGCCTTCTACTGACCGGACGCGTCAGGTCATAATGACCGGACGCGCCTATGCCTGAGTCCGGTCGCAAACAGAGAGGTTTCGGGGCTGTTTTTCAGTGACCGGACGCGTCCGGTCACTACTGACCGGACTCTACCGAGCGTCCAATCAATACACCTCAAATCAGCACTCAAAAAGCACTGACCGGACTCTGTGACCGGACTCAACACTACTGACCGGACGCGTCCGGTCAGTGAGTCCGGTCACTGACCTTTCAACGCTCAAACGGCTATAACTCTTAGCTCCGAACTCCGATTTCGATGATCTTGGATATTTTGGAAAGCTAACTCAGAGGGCTACACATCCCACATACATAGCTGATCCAACTCACAAAGGATTAGTACAGAATTCCAATCCAAGAGCCATCCTAGAGTCCGGAACACACCGAAAAGCCTCCTTCTCTTCTCCGAGTTGATCCAATTCAACTCCAACACCTTCTCCTTTGCAAATGTGCCAACACCACCAAGTGTATACCACCTTGTGCATGTGTGTTAGCATTTTCACAATCATATTCAAAGGATTTTTACTTGTACTCACCACGCCACTCGATCCTAGTAACATCGCAAAGTTAGATCGCTCAAGTGGCACTAGATGACCGATATGCAAACAAGTTTGCTCCTCTTGATAGTATGGCCATCTATCCTAAACCCGGTCATAAACTTCTCTACACACCTATGACCGGTGAAATGAAATGCCCTATAATTATACCTTTGCCTTGCGCATTCCATTCCATCTCCTCCGGTGTTGATGCAACACATGCACCAATCCTCTTCATCAAATGATATGATCCACTTCATATCATCACATGGCCTCCATGGTCCATCGATCTTGACATCACTTGCTCTTCACCATCGCTTTGGTCCTTCGGCGCCAAGTCTTGCTTAAGCCTCCCGACACTCGGTACCAACGGCTTCAAAGCCTCAACTTGCCCTTCACCTTCGCAACCGGTCCATCAAGCCAAGTCTTGCCTTGACCTTCACCATCTTAGCCACATGACCACATGTCATGTTTCATGTGCATTAAGCTCCTTCTTCACATGTGTGAGCGTTGCAACATATTCCAAGCCATTTCTCCTCTATGGCATATGTTGCTCACACATGATCACCTGTGGACTAATCACCTATGTAATTCACTTCAAACACATATTAGTCCACCTAAGTTGTCACTCAATTACCAAAACCAAACTAGGACCTTTCAGGCGGACTGTCCGCCGGTCAATTCGAACCAAAACAGCCAAGACGCGCATGTAAGGAAAATGGACCTCGGACCATTTAACTTCGGATTTTGGTGTTTGATGACCAACACAACCAAATTGGACTAATGCATTTGCAAGTGTTTGTTTTGTAGTCCAATAGGGTGCAAATGTGACTTGGACTAAGGCGACGTGGTGATCCGACGATCAACACCTCAAGCAAGACTCTAGAAGCTCAGTTGAAGACCCTAAAGATCAAGCAAAGTCCAAGGCACAAGAATGGAACAAAGACGGCGCAAGAAACCGTGAAGAAACGAAGAAGGAGTGACCGGACGCTGCTTCGCAGTGACCGGACGCTGGCCTGGATGCGTCCGGTCAGTACCCCAAGCCAGCAGCGCCACGTCAAAGCGACCGGACGCTGTGACAGTGGTGATCGGACGCACCGATACAACTGTTCCCCAGCGTCGCCGTGTGACCGGACGCTTCGACATCGATCGGACACTGAAACTCAGGCGAGTCCGATCGAACACAGAGAGGTTCCAGAGGCACAAAATCGTGACCGGACGTGTCCGGTCGTCTGTGACCGGACTCATGCCAGAGTCCGATCAGTGCCTGTGCAGGCTGGCAACTAACCGTTGTGAGAGACCGGACGCGTCCGGTCAGGACGTGACGAGCGTCCGGTCGATGGCAGAAAAGCCCATCTTTTTGCCCAACGGCTCTATTTGGTTGGGGCTCTATAAATACCCCCATGGCCGGCCAAAAACAGGAGGTTGGAGCTCAAGGAAGTGTACCAAGTGTATAGACACATATTTAGTTGCTCTAGCCACCAAAGTGCTCAAGTGATATACTCGGTGATTAGTGTTTGTGCTTTGCGAAGTGCTTAAGCTAGTTAGACCACTGCTTTGCGCTTGCTCTAGGTGTTAGGCCTAGTGTTTAGTGAGGTTGAAAACCTCTCATCTACCGGTGCTTGCGCGCACCGTTGTTGTACATCGGCGGGGCTTGTAAGTCTTGTGAGATCACACCAACCGCGATTGTGGTGTGGCCGCCTCCGTGTACCGAAGGGAACAAGGCCCGCGGCGTTTCGGCCGGAAGCTTGATAGTGAAGACGGCGGAGAGCATCCGGGAGAGGCTTTGCCACGAGTGGCTTAACCGGAGACCCACTTGCGCATGGGGAAGAACCGGAGCTATCCACGGAGTTACCCGACCGGGAGCTTGGCCATTGCGAGGGATTCCTTGCGAGGGGCTCCAACGAGGACTAGGGGAAGCTTGCGCGCTTCTCGATACCTCGGTAAAAATACCGGAGTCGTCGACGGGAGTTTGCATCTCTATCACACTCTTTAGCTTCCGCATTTACATTGCTACCTTGTTTATGTGCTTTACCTTTCCTAGCTCTCTTTTGCTAGTTGATAGGTTTGGAAACTAGGTTGCATAACTCCTTTTGCGGTAGAGATAGCAAACACACGTAGCAAAACCTTAGTTGCACAATAGATAGTTTACTTTCTTGCATAGGTTTTGTCTAGGTGGAAATTAGAGGCCAAAGTTTAGAGTAAAAGTTTTAAGTTGCCTAATTCACCCCCCCTCTTAGGCGTCACGGTCCTTTCAATTGGTATCAAAGCCGGTTGGCTCTCTTGTGGACTCTTGGCTTAATCGCCTTCGAGCCGACGCCCCTAAGAGAGGCTGGGATGGATACCTCTAGGCCTCCACACTTTGACGGCACCAACTTCCCTTACTATAGTGCTAGGATGGCTTGCTTTTTAGAAGCCGTTGATCTAGGTGTTTGGAGAGTCACCCACGACGGGATGAAACCCATTAAGAATCCCGAGAAGCCTACCGCGGGTGATGAAAAGGAAATTCATCTCAATGCTAGAGCTAAAAATTGCTTGTTTGAATCTATTAGCATGGATGTTTTTAACCAAGTTTTCACTTTACAAACATCTCATGAAATTTGGTTAAAACTACATGAGCTCCATGATGGTACAAGTAATGTACGTGAGCAAAAACATCACCTAACAAAAACAAGCTATGATTCCTTTAAAATGAATGATAATGAGCTTGTTCGTGATATGTATTCTCGTTTGAATCTAATTATCAATGAGCTCCATTCTATAGGAATTACAAAGCTAGTTGATGCGGATATTGTGAGGAAGATCATCTCCGTGCTTCCAAAGAAAAAATATGCAACCATCATCACCATCCTCCACAACATGGAGGACTTGAGCACCATGACCCCGGCCATTGTCATTGGCAAATTGGTGGCATTTGAGATGTCACGCAAGATGGGTCAAGAAGAAGCCACCTCATCAAGCAAAGATATTGCTCTCCCATGTGAGCACAAAAAGATGAAGGGCAAAAAGCAAGTTGAAACAAGCTCAAGCTCCTCAAGTGAAGAAGAGGATGATGAAGATGAAGAATCAAGTGAAGATGATCAAGCCTCCACCTCATCCGACTCCTCCTTAGATGAAGAAGAAACAATCAAGCTCATGAAAGGAGTGAAGAGGATGATCCGCAAGCTCAATGTCAAGGGTGTGCCCATCACCATAGAAGATTGCCTCTTCACCAATCAAAGAAGAGAGCAAAGAAAAAAGGGATGCTATAGATGTGGCAAGAAAGGGCACTTTATGGAAGATTGTCCAAAACAAAAGCTCACACCCAATAACAAGAAAAAGAAGGGATGCAAGGCCAAAGCTCTCACCACCATCAAGACATGGGATGATTCATCAAGTGATGATGAAGTCCAACACAAGAGGCATGGCCGCAAGCACTCATCATCAAGCTCCTCGCGTATGTGCCTTATGGCACGAGGTAACACAAGCCCTATCTCTAGTGATAGTGATAGAGATAGTGATAGCGATGATGAGTTACCTTCTTACAATCAACTTGTGCAAGATAATCTTAAATATGCTAAAGCTTGTACTAGCCAACAAAATAAAATTAATACCTTAAAAGAAAAATTAGATAGTTCTCAACAAGCCTATAATGCTATGCCTGATCAATATGAAACTTTTTCAAACTTAAATGTTGAGCTATCTAATAAAATTGAGAAACTTGAGGCTAGTATAAGCACATATGATAGCACAAGTAATGATGAGCAACTTGTTAAGAAAAATGAAAAACTAAAAGCAAAGTTAGCTAGCACACAAGATGCTTACAAAAGCTTGCTTGCTAAAATGGAAATTATGTGCAAGCATTGTGATGAGCTAACTAACAAAGTTGCTAATCTTGAAACCATTGGAGCAAACCCCACCGAGGCATCTAAAATTGAGAAATCAATCTTTGATATGCCTAAAAAGGATGCCTCTACTTCTTGCATTGATTTACATGATTTAGAATCACCTATGTGCAAACAAGCTTGTGTTGAGAATGTCATTGTAGAAACATGTACACAAGAAGTTGCAATGGAGAATGAGCTACTAAAGCAAGAAGTGGCTCGCCTCACCAAGGACTTGACCCAAGCAAAAGGCAAGGGGAAGCAAACCCAAACTCATCAAGATAACACCGTCAAGGGAGTGAAGAAGCTTGATGAGGAGCAAACCGTGGTTTGTTACCTTTGCCACAAGGAAGGCCACAAGTCCTATGAGTGCAAGGTGAAGCATGGGGGAGAAAAGAAGAAAAAGAAAAACAAAAAGCAAACAAGCAAGCTCTCCAACACCTACACCAACAAAGTAAACAAGAAAGCCACCACACCCTATCTCTTGAAGAAAAAGAAGAATGACAAGGTGGTGGCCATCAAGGTGAACAAGCAAGCCAACAATAGGGCCAAACGCATTTGGGTGCCTAAGGACATTATCTCAACCATGAAGAGCACCAAAAAGGTTTGGGTCCCGAAAGGGAAGTGAGTAGCCAATTTGGCTACGGGGAATTTGGAGACTTGGCAAAGTTTTGGGTGCATATCATGGGGTGCATCACATTTGATCATGTCATTGCCAAGTATGTTAGTGGGCACTATGGACCCAAGTTCCCCCTCCCATGTTAGGTAACCAGATTTAAATTCTTGCAATTACTTTCATTTGGTATAATGTCTTGCAATTACTTTTAGCATCTAGTTCCTTCATTGCCTATGTTTGCATTGGTATATTCATATCTTTTGTCATGCAAATTAGGCTTATCATATGGTAGTTTTGCTCGGTATCACTCATATTCTTAGAGCAATTCTACATGGTTTTGATTTGGTTAGAAGCACGGCACATAGCTTCTTTTGCTTTGTACTTATCTTATATGTGCCAAAGTCCAAATTATAGATAAACTACCCCAATTACCATCTTCAATTGATGTCACATTTCTTGTAATATCAATTTGGAAAATGGTAGTTTGACCTTACAAGTCAATGTGCATATCTCCCACAAGTGTTCCAACTTGTATGCACACTTTTAGGGGGAGTTTACTCTACAATTTGGAAGCTTTGAGACTAACACTACTTTCAAGTCTATCATGTGTGTAGTAGTCTCATTGCAAGGAAAATGGAGTTCCTGGAGACAAGCATCATATGTGACGATAATTCATTTGGTATCTCTTATATGCTCTCTCCATACATTATATAGAGTAAACTCCTTTGTGCTCAAAATTTCCCGTTATGCATATGCTTTGCCTTACACCATATGTATGCATATACTTAGGGGGAGTTTTAGCTTATATAATGTTTCCTCTCTTAAGCTTTAATGTCTTCCTTTTCGGTGTTTGATTCCAAAGGGGGAGGATGTGTAGGGACCAAAATCAAGCCCAATCTAAAACAAACAAAATAACCAAAATCAAATTTTCAAAAATTCTATGGCTATTTTCTTGGGAATGGTTCAAAAAGGGAGGAAGTGATTTATGGAGTTAGGGGGAGTCTTAATCCATAAAGTCACAAAAAGGGACTCTTAGGCAAGGGCAAGATATGTTAGATTAAATATGTTTCAAATTGGTATCTTTTAAACATCATATGATCTTGCCTTTGCATTGCATCCTAGCAGGTAGATTGCATTTTAAATTATGTATCCTTTATTTGCTTGTTTTGGTCGTGTTGTCATCAATCACCAAAAAGGGGGAGATTGTAAGTAAAATGGACCTCGGACCATTTAACTTCGGATTTTGGTGTTTGATGACCAACACAACCAAATTGGACTAATGCGTTTGCAAGTGTTTGTTTTGTAGTCCAATAGGGCGCAAATGTGACTTGGACTAAGGCGACGTGGTGATCCGACGATCAACACCTCAAGCAAGACTCTAGAAGCTCAGTTGAAGACCCTAAAGATCAAGCAAAGTCCAAGGCACAAGAATGGAACCAAGACGGCGCAAGAAACCGCGAAGAAACGAAGAAGAAGGAGTGACCGGACGCTGCTTCGCAGTGACCGGACGCTGGCCTGGATGCGTCCGGTCAGTACCCCAAGCCAGCAGCGCCACGTCAAAGCGACCGGACGCTGTGACAGTGGTGATCGGACGCACCGATACAACTGTTCCCCAGCGTCGCCGTGTGACCGGACGCTTCGACATCGATCGGACGCTGAAACTCAGGCGAGTCCGATCGAACACAGAGAGGTTCCAGAGGCACAAAATCATGACCGGACGCGTCCGGTCGTCTATGACTGGACTCATGCCAGAGTCCGATTAGTGCCTGTGCAGGCTGGCAACTAACCGTTGTGAGAGACCGGACGCGTCCGGTCAGGACGTGACGAGCGTCCGGTCGATGGCAGAAAAGCCCATCTTTTTGCCCAACGGCTCTATTTGGTTGGGGCTCTATAAATACCCCCATGGCCGGCCAAAAATAGGAGGTTGGAGCTCAAGGAAGTGTACCAAGTGTATAGACACATATTTAGGGTGCTATGTGTGTCACATGAAATGATGATCCAAAACCAAACTTAAGAAAACTCTGGTCAATTCTAAAATGAATTTTCTGAAATGAACTTGGGGCAACTAAGGCACTATTTGTTGGGTCAACTTTTGCTCTAATCAATAGTAAGGTTGGTTGCTAGTAATGAACACGAAAAGACCCCTAATGAAATTCCTTAAGATTTGAAGGTTCTAAATTAGCAAAAACTCTAGTTTTAAATAATTCTTTTATCCCCTTTTGAAAGGTCTAAATTGGCTAGAGGGGGGTTGTTGGCACTGGTTATCTATCATAACTAAAGGATAAATAAATATGAAAAGGGTATGAATTCAATCACCTACAAAGGATTAGGGTTTCAATTGACAATATTCCATGAGTTTTGGTGAATTGTGATTCTGCAGGGACTAAACCAGGAAATCAACACAGATAGCTTCCCCTAGAAGGAAACCGACAAAAGATAACCGAACCGACGCATCAGGAATATTCTAGAAGGATCTAGAGGACACCAGAAGACACCAGGAGGCCGGGCACCCCGGGACACGGCCAGGTGGGACCGACCGGTCCTACCACCAGACCAACCGGTCGGCCCCTGGGCCCGCTGGACTCCACCTTCTGGAACCTTCCTCCACCGCCTACGAGGATGCATCTCAGCCGTACCTAAGGTCGGTTTGATCCAACGACCACGGTTCCTCTCCTAGGGCTATATAAGCAGCCCCAGACCCCCCTCTCCAGGGCAATCAGATCAGGGTTTGATCATCATCATTCGTCACAATCAAATCAGGCTATCACCAGAGAAGGAGATCAATCAGTAGCCCTAGAACTACATCCACCTAGAATAGTTAGATAGAATAGGATTAGAGGAGGCAAGCTTCGCTTGGATTCCGGATCTAGTCACGAGAAGGCTCGGTAAACACAAGATCTTCTCTCTTGTATTAACATTATGGATCTATTTCATAATTGCTCTTCTAGTTCATCATTGTTCATCATTGTTTATGTTCTAGTTCGTCGTCTAGTTCTAGTTCATAGTCTAGTTCATCTTCTAGATCATAATCCAGTTCTAGTTCATGTTCTAGTTCGTACTTTAGTTCTTCTCGATGATCAAATTCACCTTATTGTTCATCTTTATGTTCTAGATAGCAATACAATTGATATGACTAAGACATCAACCATTATATTCTTAATTATATTGCTTATAGTCTGCTTTGATTATATATTTGGCATAGATAGTTCGTCATTATGTTTATACTCATGTTCGTATAGCGCCCATCTTAATGATCATTGGGTGGGTGATAGATGCTGTGTAGGCGTGGTGCCTATACACTATTTATCTGCGAATGCGTCCTATGTTCCAGATAGAGTGGTAGATCGCGGGTGTGATATTCCTGTTGAGTCCTTTGTATTCCACCTCCCGAATATAGTGTTCAGTATGGCTCCGTTAACTCATGGTTTAGGGGTTACTCTGTTTGGCACCTTTACTATGGAGTTGCTTCTTGATTATAAATATAATATGACCTAGCCAATGATTGCCAAATATGTTTGCACTAATCAAAGTATGCTATGACTTGTAATTAGAATGACTTAGGAATGTTTCTATTTAATGCCTGTTCTAATCATCACTTGCTAGGTAGTACTGTTCTAAGATTATCTTTGATTGATCTGCTCTCTATTACCATTTATCATTATCATTTATTATTACTTTAATATCTGATCTCTGTTTAGAGTAATGAGTGTGTTATCGGTCTTTATCACAAGTGTGTGCCACATTAATTGCTGTTAAGTCCTCAATAATATAACACCATCATACTTTGAATTGATTAGTCTCTAGGTTAAATATAAATAACGATACCTGAGACTAGCTTGGGTGAAATGCTTCTACAACGGGTGTATTTATCTGTGCGCTTGCGGGTAAATATTTATCTTTAAATCCAGTGCCCTGATATAATTACATTGCTAGCTTCATGTTGGGGATGATAACTTGACGTTAAGTGAAGTTAGTAGTGTCCCGTACACTTCTTAGTGCCTTCACTAGATTATTATTTATGTGGTTTATTCTTAGTAGTGATGTTAAGAAATGTCAACAAGCATTTCTGGCTCCGTTGCCGGGGATAGATTAAAACTCTATTCTTAAAGTGATTCCATTAAGGAGTGTCAACAAGCATTTCTAGCGCCGTTGCCGGGGAACACATCAATTCAATTAGGGATGGTACCTAGGGTTTTCCATTAAAATCTTTATGAACACGGATAGGACATTGCATTAGCAGCAATTTAAAACGGTAGCTAGAACATATCATTTTACTTACACACATGTGATAATGCACTGATTATTTATCTCTACTCAAACAGGCTTAACCTGGCTTTTGTTTATCTTTTATCTTATGGAGGGTGTGATGTATGACTGGTTTCCAACTTCCAAATAACTACGTTGAGGATCCCGAAGCTTTACTAAGAAAAACAAGACGCAAACTCAAGAGACCCTCACTACCACTTCCAGAAGTTAGCCAGATAAGATGAAGCTAAACACCAGTATTGGACACCATGGCCGACAAGACACTCCGCGAGTTCTCTGCACCAACCACTGCCAACATCAGGACTGGACCAACAGTCAATGTGGGAGACAACGGATTTGAACTCAAGCCAGCTTTGATCAACATGCTGCAAGCTAATCAGTTTTGCGGAAAGGCACATGAAGACGCAAGTGCTCATCTCCAACACTTTCTGGAGATTTGTAGCACTTTCACCATCAGGGGAGTCGAAAGAGACGCCATTCTACTTCGCTTGTTCCCATTCTCACTCTTGGGAAAAGCAAAACAATGGTTCTACGCGAACAAAGACAAAAACACCTCATGGGCGATCTGTTCAACTGCCTTCCTAGCAAAGTTCTTTCTAGTGGGCAAGACGAATGCCCTCCGTGCCAAGATTTGAACTTTCCAGCAACAACACGACGAATCAATCCCAGAGGCATGGGAACGTTTTCAAGATTACATATCAGAATGCCCTCACCATGGGATGGAGAATTGGCTACTCATGCAGACCTTCTACCATGGGCTCACTTCGAGTACCCGTGAGAATGTGGATGTCGCTGCTGGAGGATCATTCTTATCACTCACTATCAACAATGCTACTACACTCATTGAGAAGATGGCCTCTAACCAAGGATGGAATGAGGAACGCTCTCAACCACGCAAGAGGGGAGGATGTTGGGAATATGCCCTAGAGGTAATCATAGAGATGATGATATTTCTATTGTATCCATGATTTATTATATGTTCATTGAATATCCATTAAAGACAACTTGTATTGATTGACAATTATGTGAATTGTCTGTGAAACTCTTTTACTTGTATGGTTATTCGATAGTTGTCCCGGATAGGAGTTCATGTGAGGACACACATGAATATTAGATCAGCACATGTATTAGTTGATGACTATGTTTCACAAGTCATAGACATGGAGATGTTAAACTAATAATGTGGGCACATGTATGACATGGGGCTGGACTGACCCAGCATGAGATGTTCTTATTATCTCTTTACACATCATGTACGTTATGTCCTTCGACCTGAGATTGTGGTATGTTCTCAAGATATGAATCGACTTACTTAGGGACTGTCAAACGCTACTTCGTAATAGGGTAGTCATAAAGATAGTCTTCGGGTTTGTCAGGAAGTATGCTGTGAGACATAGACGATCAAGATGGGATTTGCCCCTCTCCAAGCGAGAGAGATATCACTGGACCACTCAAATGATTGGATCATAAAATGCATGGCCGTGCTTAGGTTAAGTGTTAACCTATGAGTTGGACCAAATATTGCGTGGCAAGGGAATTACGTATATGTGATCATGGTGGTTCGTCAGATATGATCTTTGCGTATACATAGGAGTTGACACGTCTTGCTAGAGGCCGTTGTCAACTATCGGGCGAGTAGGAGTACTCGGGCCGTGTCTATTTGTGCATGAACCCATAGGGTCGCACGCTTAAGGGGCTGGAAGCCTGATTCAAGTTGGACTCGAATCAGACCGAGATTAGGGTTTGCTAATGGACCTCCACGTTGGCAGGCTCATTAGGGACGCCTATAAATAGAGGGGTGGGGCGACCAGGGTTTTCGACCACGTCATTAGACAGCCGTCACCCACCCCACGCCCGCACCTATTGCTCCTCGCAGACATAGCAGTCTGGAGGCGTGACGCTTCCTCCCTGTACGTGTGGGATACCTCGGAGGTGCTGCATCTGGAGCACAAGGACGAACCGCACGTGGAGACGTGAAGGTCGGACGTGAACATCTACACGGCATCGCTGCGACGCGCACGTCTACACTGAGACGTCTTCCGCTGCATCTGCGCGTCTAGTGGTAATCCCGTGATCTATAACTAGCAGTAGTTCCTGGTTTATGGGGTTGAAAAATTTTGTTTTTCCGGCTAGCATAGCTTCCTCGTAACCCTTCAGTGGTATCAAAGCCAAGTGCATGAGATGTACCGCGGCATCTGCAAAAGAGCGTTGTTCGGTAAAACAACCGTAACTTTTGCATACGACCTCGGATTGAGACGATCTTTAAACGAAAATCGATCTATAGAAAATTTTACATCCGATTTTCACCGGTCTCGACCGGTTTCGTCGAATTTAGTTTTGTGAAAAAAGGCTAGGAAAATTATGTTTTCTGCGATTCAAGATTAGACGTCGGGAACGTTTAACTCTGTTTTGCAGGGATTGATGACTGGTATAGCCCTTATGTGTATGTGATACATGTATGTAATTTTTCATGACTTGCATGTCATGATTATGACAATATGGCTGGAGCCACATATATATTGTCCATTTGATGTAATGGCCTGCGTGCCAAAATTATGATGATCCTTCACACGACTATGTAATTACTTTATTAATTACGCTAGTTGTAGCTAGTCTCGGTGGATTCATCGCTGGAGGATGGCGTGCATGTACCATGTAGATGGAGATCATCATGGTAAATAGATTGGCGGAGATGGAGATCTCCAAAGGGACACTGGGCTATACCAAGTCATATCTGTGTTGATGCTATTCTCTTATTATGTTCTACTTTCACATGCGATTCATGTTAATTGTCTACATGTGGTAGTGAAAGTGTAGAACGATCCCTTAGTAATGTTCCAGCCATATGCTTCCCCAAACCTTGCACTGTCATATGTCTTGTACAATCGGTGGTGCGCCTATGAAATTAGGGTGTCACTGATTTTCCTTGACCAGGCAGGTTTGTATCGGATACTTACTGCATATGGGTTAGTTGCTTGAACAAGGTCATCCTAACGGTTAGGGACCTTGAAGCATAAGGAGTTGAGCACGCATAGAGATGCTGGCCAACAACAAGAGTCATATGTGATATGATTAGCAAAGAGTTGCTTACCGATCTACCATGTCCACTAGCGGTGATGCTAAAGCTCACTAGTAGACTTGTTAGTTTGGGTCTTGAATCACTAAAATTCAATAGAGGGATATTGATCTTAGTGGGAGTAAATTTTATTAAAGTTTTAATATCATTTACTCTGTCTTGGATACATTGTCTTAGTATTTTGCATTTACTTTTGTTGTAGATCAATGGCACCTAGCAATCCACCATTTACTTTACGTTCAATCCTTGAGAAAGATAAATTGAATGGAACAAACTATGCGGATTGGATCCGCAACCTGAGAATTGTTCTCAGGGCTGAGAAAAAGGAAGATATTCTAGACACCCCACTACCAGAGGAACCTGCTGATAATGCACCTGCTACTGAGAAAACCACTTACAAGAAAGCATGTGATGCTGATCTTGAAGTGGGATGCCTGATGCTTGCTAGCATGGAACCAGATCTGCAGATGCAGTTTGATAATAACCATATAGCCTACGATATGATCGTAGCGCTAGATGAGATGTTCCAGACTCAGGCTAGAACTGAAAGGTTCAATGTTTCTAAGTCTCTTGCTGAGACTAAGTTAGCAGAGGGTGCAACAGTTGGACCACATGTGATCAAGATGGTTGGTTACACTCAGAGGTTGGAGAAGCTAGGCTTCCCAATTGGTCCAGAACTGGCTACTGATTTCATTCTCTCTTCTCTCCCACCAAGCTATGGGAACTTCATCTCGAACTACCATATGCATGGTGCAGAGAGGGGCTTGAATGAGCTATGTGGCATGCTTAAGACAGTAGAGGCAGACATCAAGAAAGGTGCTGGCAGCAGCCATGTGATGGCAATCCAAAACAAGCCTAACTTTAAAAGGAAGGGCAACTTTTGGAAGAATAGGAAGGGCAAGGGCAAGGCCAAAGATGTGATCTCTAAGCCAAACCCTCCTGCGCCTGACGCTGCTGGACCAACTGCTGATTCTGAGTGCTTCCACTGTAAGGGGAAAGGTCACTAGAAAAGAAACTGCAAGGTGTACTTAGCATCCTTGATGAAGGATGGTGGTGGTAAAGGTACTCCCGCTGCTCATACACTTGTTGTTTATATTACATATATTTTCCTCGCTAACTCTTATATTAATTCTTGGGTATTTGATACCGGCTCGGTTGCTCATATTTGCAATACGATGCAGGGAATGATAAGAGGTAGAAGCGTTGGAAAAGGGGAGGTTGATTTCCGCGTGGGCAATAATGCAAGAGTTGCTGCGTTGAACGTCGGGACGATGCAACTACACCTCCCATCAGGATTTATTTTGGAGTTAAATAATTGTTATTTTGTTCCAAGTTTAAGTCAAAACATTGTGTCACCTTCATGTTTGATGAAGGATGGCTATTCATTTGCGAGTAAAGACAATGGTTGTGTAATATCTAAGAATGATATGTTTATGGCTTTTGCATCCATTGTGAATGGGTTGTTTATTTTAAATCTTGATGATGCACCTATGTCTATCTGTAATATTACTGCTAAAAGGCCTCGGCTTAATGAGTTAAGTCCTACCTATATGTGGCATTGTCGTTTGGGTCATATAAGTGAGAATCGCATGAAGAGGCTCCATGCTGATGGGTTTCTAACTTCGTTTGATTTTGAATCATACGAGACATGTGAGGCTTGTTTGCTGGGCAAAATGACCAAGTCGCCTTTCACAGGTTTTCCTGAGAGGGCGACTGACTTGTTGGAACTTGTACATACTGATGTATGTGGACCATTGAGTACGACAGCTAGAGGCGGATTTCAATACTTCATAACCTTCACTGATGATTTTAGCAGATATGGCTATGTCTATCTGATGAAGCATAAGTCTGAGACATTTGAAAAGTTCCAAGAATTTCAGAATGAGGTAGAGAATCAACGTGGCAAGAAAATTAAGGCCTTGCGATCAGATCGTGGAGGCGAATATTTGAGCCATGAGTTTAGCAATCATCTTAAGAGTTGCGGAATTGTTCCACAACTTACGCCACCCGGAACGCCTCAGAGAAACGGCATGTCCGAGCGACGTAACCGAACTCTGTTAGACATGGTTCGGTCTATGATGAGCCAGTCGGACCTTCCTTTATCGTTTTGCGGATACGCTCTAGAAACAACCGCTTTCACATTAAATAGGGTGTCGTCTAAGTCCATAGTTAAGACACCATATGAGATGTGGACTGGTAAGAGTCCTAGTTTGTCTTTTCTAAAGATTTGAGGTAGTGAAGTTTATGTCAAACGACTTATATCAGATAAACTAACACCCAAGTCGGACAAGTGTTTTTTCGTGGGATACCCAAAGGAAACTTTAGGGTATTACTTCTACAACCGCTCAGAGGGCAAAGTGTTTGTTGCTCGAAACGGTGTTTTCTTAGAGAAAGAGTTTCTCAAAAGAGACAAGAGAGGGCAGAAGGTGTATCTTGAAGAAGTTCAGGATGAGCCAACAGGGATTGACTCCACGAGTGATGCTAATGTAGCAAAACAAGTTGAGCTACCTATGGCAACAGACACCCCGCCCCAACCACGAAGGTCGGCAAGAATCTATGAGTTGCGTGGGGATGTGTTATTGTTAGACGATGACGAACCTGCGACTTATGCCGAGGCAATGATGGACCCAGATTCCGAGAAATGGCATAGTGCGATGAGATCCGAGATAGATTCCATGGGAGCTAATCAAGTTTGGAACTTGGTTGACCCGCCTGATGGGGTAAGACCCATAGAGTGCAAATGGATCTATAAAAGGAAAAAGGATATGGATGGAAACGTCCAAGTTTATAAAGCTCAACTTGTCGCAAAAGGTTTTCGGCAAGTTCAAGGAGTTGACTACGACGAGACTTTCTCGCCGGTAGCGAAGCTTAAATCTATCCGGATCATTCTAGCAATTGCTACCTATAATGACTATGAGATATGGCAGATGGATGTTAAAACAACCTTTCTAAATGGAAATTTGGAAGAGGACGTGTATATGATACAACTCGAAGGTTTTGTTGATCCTAGCAATGCTGAAAAAATATGCAAGCTTAAGAAATCTATTTATGGATTAAAGCAAGCATCTCGGAGTTGGAATATTCATTTTGATGAGGTGGTCAAAGGGTTTGGCTTCCGTCAAAGTGAAGAAGAACCTTGTGTTTACAAGAAAGAAAGTGGGAGCGCTGTTTTGTTTCCAATCTTGTATGTAGATGACATACTGTTGATTGGGAATGACATTCCGATGTTGCAAACCGTAAAGACTTCACTAAATAACAGTTTTTCTATGAAGGATTTAGGAGAAGCAACATATATTCTGGGCATTAAGATCTATAGAGATAGGTCAAAAAGGCTAATAGGATTAAGCCAAGAAACGTACATTGACAAGGTGTTGAAGCGGTTCAACATGGAACAGTCCAAGAAAGGGTTCTTGCCTATGTCACATGGCATGCGCTTTAGCGAGAAACAGTGTCCTTCGACATCTGATGAGCGAGAGCGCATGAGTAAGGTTCCATATGCTTCAGCTATTGGTTCCATCATGTATGCCATGATATGTACACACCCGGATGTCTCATATCCTCTAAGTGTTGCGAGCAGATATCAAGCTAATCCAGGTGAGAGTCACTGGACACTTGTTAAAAACATCCTTAAGTACTTGAGAAGGACTAAAGATGTGTTCCTAATCTATGGAGGTGAGGAGGAGCTTGTTGTAAATGGTTACACCGATGCTAGTTTCCAAACTGACACAGATGATTCACAATCTCAATCAGGTTTTGTGTTCACAATAAATGGTGGCCCAGTCAGTTGGAAAAGTTCCAAGCAGGAGACCGTGTCCAATTCTACAGCAGAAGCCGAGTACATTGCAACTAGTGGAGCTGCAAAGGAAGGTGTTTGGATGAGGAGGTTCCTCATTGATCTTGGTGTGTTTCCAAATGCGTCCAGCCCATTGTCTTTACATTGTGATAGCAATGGGGCGATTGCGCAGGCTAAGGAGCCTAGGTATCACCAGAAGAACAAACATGTACTGCGGAAATTTCACCTCATTCGATACTTCATTAAAAGAGATGAAATTAAGATGTGCAAAATACATACGGATTTGAATATAGCAGATCCTTTGACAAAGGCTCTTCCACAACCTAAGCATGAGACACATGTGAGGTCTATGGGTATTAGATATCTAAAAGATTAACTCTAATGCAAGTGGGAGACTGTTGGGAATATGCCCTAGAGGTAATCATAGAGATGATGATATTTCTATTGTATCCATGATTTATTATATGTTCATTGAATATCCATTAACGACAACTTGTATTGATTGACAATTATGTGAATTGTCTGTGAAACTCTTTTACTTGTATGGTTATTCGATAGTTGTCCCTGATCGGAGTTCATGTGAGGACACACATGCATATTAGATCAACACATGTATTAGTTGATGACTATGTTTCACAAGTCATAGACATGGAGATGTCAAACTAATAATGTGGGCACATGTATGACATGGGGCTGGACTGACCCAGCATGAGATGTTCTTATTATCTCTTTACACATCATGTACGTTATGTCCTTCGACCTGAGATTGTGGTATGTTTTCAAGATATGAATCGACTTACTTAGGGACTGTCAAACGCTACTTCGTAATAGGGTAGTCATAAAGATAGTCTTCGGGTTTGTCAGGAAGTATGCTGTGAGACATAGACGATCAAGATGAGATTTTCCCCTCTCCAAGCGAGAGAGATATCACTGGACCACTCAAATGATTGGATCATAAAATGCATGGCCGTGCTTAGGTTAAGTGTTAACCTATGAGTTGGACCAAATATTGCGTGGCAAGGGAATTACGTATATGTGATCATGGTGGTTCGTCAGATATGATCTTTGCGTATACATAGGAGTTGACACGTCTTGCTAGAGGCCGCTGTCAACTCTCGGGCTAGTAGGAGTACTCGGGCCGTGTCTATGTGTGCGTGAACCCATAGGGTCGCACGCTTAAGGGGCTGGAAGCCTGATTCAAGTTGGACTCGAATCAGACCGGGATTAGGGTTTGCTAATGGACGTCCACGTTGGAAGGCTCATTAGGGACGCCTATAAATAGAGGAGTGGGGCGACCAGGGTTTTCAACCATGTCATTAGACAGCCGTCACCCACCCCACGCCCGCACCTATTGCTCCTCGTAGACCTAGCAGTCTGGAGGCGTGACGCTTCCTCCCTGTACGTGTGGGATACCTCGGAGGTGCTGCATCCGGAGCACAAGGACGAACCGCACGTGAACATCTACACGGCATCGCTGCGACGCGCACGTCTACACCGAGACGTCTTCCGCTGCATCTGCGCGTCTAGTGGTAATCCCGTGATCTATAACTAGAAGTAGTTCCTGGTTTATGGGGTTGAAAAATTTTGTTTTTCCGGCTAGCGTAGCTTCCTTGTAACCCTTCAGAGGAATACATCAGCTTAAGGAATTAGACATGCTGTCTGCCAAACTTGACCTACTCATGAAGAAGTTCGATGAACACACTCCCAAGAAAGAAGACGTCAAGCAAATCTACGAATCTCGCATGACATGTGAAGAGTGTGGAGGCACTGGTCATTCAGGGAGCAACTGCCCTGAGATTCAAGAGGATGCAAAGTACATCAACAACAACACCAACTATCGTCCTCAACAAGCTCAAGGATGGAACCAACAATCAAGGCCTAATTACTCAGGTAACAATCAAGGTAATACCTTTAACCAACCACCTTTGAGAGAGATGATATCTAATCAAAACAAGATTATTGATAATATGTCTAAGAAGATAGCTTCCAATGATAAACTGCTTGAAAACATTAATACTAGAATGGATAGCTTTACTTCTGCCATAAAGAATCAACATAGCTTTAATAAGATGATAGAATCTTAGTTATCTCAGTTAGCAGCTTCAGTCCCTATGGCTGAAAAACGTAAGATTCCCGGAAGTCTGGAAGAGCTAAAGACTGCAAATCTTGTAGATATTTATGATGTAGGGCAGCTCACAGCTAGACCATCAAGGGGATGGAAGGATGACTCCATTGCCCCGAAGAAAGGAGATCCAGGAAGACCTGTCATTCCAATCCACATTGGACCTGACAGTTTTGAAGAAGCAGTCTGCGACCTTGGAGCAAGCATCAATATTATGCCAAAGGTAATTTACGAACAAATTCATGGTGCACCTCTGTTATATACAAGTATGTGTTTGCAGCTTGCAGATCAGACACTGTGCTACCCATTGGGAATTCTAGAAGATGTCTATATTCGAGTGGGACACTCGTATGTGTGTGTAGATTTTGTGATCATTGAAACAGGTGGAGACAATAGAGCACCCATCATTCTTGGACGCCCATTCCTAAGCTCAACCAAAGCCATCATCTACGCGGACAGCGCCAAGATCTGTTTCACAATCACAGACAACAAAGAAAGATTCAGCTTCAAGAGACGTACACTCACTACCCGAGTCCACCCTCAGATACCTTACGAAGATACAAACACTATATCATCAATAAAGAAGAATAGGAACAGAAGGAGGAAGAATAAGGCTACACAACCACATCAAGACACAGTATGGATGGTCAACTTTGTCCAAACAGAGAGTGACCACCTTCTTCCATCACCATACCTCGCCAAGAGAGACGACCCAGGCATACCCACCATCGATTGTAAGATCGAGGGAAGTACATTCCATAAGACGTTCTGCGACATCGGTTCAAGTGTTAACATAATGTCTAAGGTAACATATGAATACTTATATAAAAATAAACCTATGTATCAAACATATGTGCAGCTGCAGCTGGCGGACCAAACTTATCGATTTCCGGAGGGAGTAGTAAAGGACGTAATGATCCAAATTGAAGACTACTACGTTCCCACCGACTTCATGCTACTAGACATGGGAAGAGAAGATGATATTCACATCATCCTAGGAAGACCCTTCCTCAACACCACTGGCGCCATCATCTACATGAGATCTGGAGAGATCCACTTCCAGTTCCCAAGGGAGAAGGTGCGCTGTTACTTTAATAGCTATGCCACTAATGTACAGGAAAAGAAGAATCACTCAAGGAGAAGGCGCCGCACATCCCAACGCAACAAGAATCGACCAATCAAAGATGGATGGGCGGACTATGAAGGAGAAGTCACCAGGTGTGAAGACATCCCATTAAAGGAAATGAAGGACGATGAAGTAAAGGAGACAAGTCCACCAGTCAAGCGGGTGTGGAAAAAGAAAGAGAGTTCTACTTACGTGCAATCATCAAGGTCCTCCTCAGGATCTGCTGATGTACCCAAGGAAGAATGAAGAACGTACAAGGAGTCTTGTTCGATAGACTATAAACGCCGAATCCTCGCCGGAAGGTTACTCAGTAGTTATCTATATTCATTAGCATCAAATTTATCATTGCATAATTAGTAGAATCAGCATAATCATTTTACTGTTAGTATCATATTTACTTCTTAGCAATTATATCTGCATTAGAAAACAAAATAAAAATATGGAAAACTCTAAACCCCATGAGAGTATTACACTTTCTGTGGAGGCATAAAATTAATAAATGATACATTTGCATATTTACTTCTGCATTGCATTCATCCATAAAAACAAAAATCTAAAAAGAGACACTATGAACAAGCGTGCAAACGGGTAACCTTTAGGAGTACCTCCGAACCTTTTTAGTTCAAATATTTGTACTACTTCTCCAAATAAAATCTCATGTAGTACAAATATTTGAACTAAAGAGGTTCGGAGGTGCCCCTAAGGGTCATCAATTTGCACCCTTAACTATGAAACACTTCTGAAACTCTGCTTAGTGGAAAGGAAGAACATAAATAATCTTAAGAGCTTTAAGACAACTAGACAAATGGGAGGAATGTTTATCACTAACGCTTAATCAAGTTCCACTAGTTGAGTTGTCTATCTTTGAAATCAGCAGGAAGAGAAGAAGAGAAGGACTTAAGAAACCGCTAACAGTCTACTCGTCTTCTGGAGAAAAGACCACGTCAAGATCCAGCTTGGGGGAAGGCACCCTTAGTTATCACGATAAGTATCACGGCTTTTTATTACTTTTAGTTCGGTTTAGTTAAATTAGGTTAATAAACAAAGAAACTCATAAAAAGATAAATAACTTTTATAAAACTAAATAAAGATATTATATAATAAATGTCTAGGTGGATATAAACTAAATTTTGCTCATGATGAAAATGATGAACAATTGTTGTGCCATAATCCCTTTTAAGTACCTAGTGTTCAACCTTAAATTTTCTTGAGTTTTAGATAAAGCTGTTCTGAATAAACTCTGAACCTGAAACCTGTGGATTGCAAATGTTTGATCTAAAGTCTAGATAATTGTGAGATATGATATAAAAAGGTTTGAGCTGTTGTTTATCTAATTCTTAGAGATACTAGAGTTCTGGAGATTTACACTTTGAAAAGATTAAAAACACATGATGAGATCCTGTATGACATAACATGAATTCCTACCTAAAGCCATTAATATGATCTTAAGATAAGGCTACTTGCTTTGTTCTAAGTTTTTTAGTTATGGTTGAGAAATTTATCATGCTCTAGAGATCAAGAATGTTTTATTAAAAGATTCACTCTTCCGAAGTATTATTGTGTTAGAGGCATGGGACTATGCAAAAGTATAAAAGGTGGAAATAAAAAGGGACAAGTGTCCGACTACCTCAAAAGAGTTAGATAAAAATATGAAAAGAGAAAAAAAAATGATAGCCCATGGTCCCTCTAATTACAATATGCCAACAAGAGATGACAAATTTCAAACATTCTAAAGTTTTTGATCTATGAGTATGACATCTTTCTCCCTAACTTTGAACTTTGGCCTGGTAAGATATGCTATTCACTTCTTAAAAGCTCCAGATATATATATTCATAGAAAAGAAGGAAAATGCATCAGTGAGGAATCATAAAATATAAAAGAGCGATTTGAGTGTCATACAGTAAAATCTCTGATTTTTATTTTGAAAATATATAAAAACTCCAGAATGAAGGTTGATCAAAGAGTTAGAGATACAGTGCTTAACTTGATTGTTCTATCTTTCAATTGTTTAAAGACCCAGGTAAAGGCAAAAGCCCCATAGTTAAAGGTAATATGAGAAAGTCAGAATAGTTAACTCTAATCCAAGGGAAGATTTTTGTTTGAACATTTGAGGTGTGAAAGCATAGTAGCAATTCTTGATTCATCATGATTATTTGCTAAGGGACTAGCAAAAGGTAAGCTTGGGGGAGTTGTTGGCACTGGTTATCTATCATAATTAAACGATAAATAAATATGAAAAAGGTATGAATTGAATCACCTACAAAGGATTAGGGTTTCAATTGACAATATTCCATGAGTTTTGGTGAATTATGATTCTGCAGGGACTAAACCAGGAAATTAACACAGATAGCTTCCCCTAGAAGGAAACCGACGGAAGATAACCGAACCGACGCATCAGGAATATTCTAGAAGGATCTAGAGGACACCAGAAGACACCAGGAGGCCGGGCACCCCGGGACACGGCCAGGTGGGACTGACCGGTCCCAACACCAGACCGACCGGTCGGCCCCTGGGCCCGCTGGACTCCGCCTTCTGGAACCTTCCTCCACCGTCTAGAAGGATGCATCTCAGCCGTACCTAAGGTCAGTTTGATCCAACGGCCATAGTTCCTCGCCCAGAGCTATATAAGCAGCCTCAGACCCCCCTCTCCAGGGCAATCAGATCAGGGTTTGATCATCATCATTCGTCACAATCAGATCAGGCTATCACCAGAGAAGGAGATCAATCAGTAGCCCTAGAACTACATCCACCTAAAATAGTTAGATAGAATAGGATTAGAGGAGGCAAGCTTCGCTTGGATTCCGGATCTAGTCACGAGAAGGCTCGGTAAACCCAAGATCTTCTCTCTTGTATTAACATTACGGATCTATTTCATAATTGCTCTTCTAGTTCATCATTGTTTATGTTCTAGTTCGTCGTCTAGTTCTAGTTCATCGTCTAGTTCATCTTCTAGATCATAATCCAATTCTAGTTCATGTTCTAGTTCGTACTTTAGTTCTTCTTGATGATCTAATTCACCCTTATTGTTCATCTTTATGTTCTAGATAGCAATAGAATTGATATGACTAAGACATCAACCATTATATTCTTAATTATATTGCTTATAGTCTGCTTTGATTATATATTTGGCATAGATAGTTCATCATTATGTTTATACTCATGTTCGTATAGCGCCCATCTTAATGATCATTGGGTGGGTGATAGATGCTGTGTAGGCGTGGTGCCTATACACTATTTATCTGCGAATGCGTCCTATGTTCCAGATAGAGTGGTAGATCGCGGGTGTGATATTCCTGTTGAGTCCTTTGTATTTCACCTCCCGAATATAGTGTTCAGTATGGCTCAGTTAACTCATGGTTTAGGGGTTACTCTGTTTGGCACCTTTACTATGGAGTTGCTTCTTGGTTATAAATATAATATGACGTAGCCAATGATTGCCAAATATGTTTGCACTAATCAAAGTATGCTATGACTTGTAATTAGAATGACTTAGGAATGTTTCTATTTAATGCTTGTTCTAATCATCACTTGCTAGGTAGTACTATTCTAAGATTATCTTTGATTGATCTGCTCTCTATTACCATTTATCATTATCATTTATTATTACTTTAATATCTGATCTCTGTTTAGAGTAATGAGTGTGTTATCGGTCTTTATCACAAGTGTGTGCCACATTAATTGATGTTAAGTCCTCATTAATATAACACCAACATACTTTGAATTGATTAGTCTCTAGGCTAAATATAAATAACGATACCTGAGACTAGCTTGGGTGAAATGCTTCTACAACGGGTGTATTTATCTGTGCGCTTGCGGGTAAATATTTATCTTTAAATTCAGTGCCCTGATATAATTATATTGCTAGCTTCATGTTGGGGATGACAACTTGACGTTAAGTGAAGTTAGTAGTGTCCCGTACACTTCTTATTGCCTTCACTAGATTATTATTTATGTGGTTTATTCTTAGTAGCGACATTAAGAAATGTCAACAAGCATTTCTGGCGCCGTTGCCGGGGATAGATTAAAACTCTATTCTTAGGGTGATTCCATTAAGGAGTGTCAACTGGGGTGAATAGCCTAATTAAAAATCTACAAAATAACTTAGGCAAACACTATTAGTATAACAAATGGTGAAGCTTTTTGCGCTATCGTAATAGTGTGTTGCAAGCGACCTATCCAACAATTCTACCTAATAT
The DNA here is from genome assembly GCA_009763385.1 of Coix lacryma-jobi var. lacryma-jobi. Taxonomy (NCBI): domain Eukaryota; kingdom Viridiplantae; phylum Streptophyta; class Magnoliopsida; order Poales; family Poaceae; genus Coix; species Coix lacryma-jobi. Next base: position 103,253,039 of record CM019822.1, on the reverse strand, counting down.
AACTATGGCACACAAGCAATTAGAGCTAGAAACTAATGCGGAATAAATAAACTAGCTCTAGCACAACTATGACCAAGATGGTCTAAGATAAACAAGTGTGTGCAAAGGATGAACTATGTAAACTAATCACAACTAGTAACACAAGGTATATGACAAAGGATATATGACAAGTAATAGTATCTACACAAATGAAATAGCTCAAGGTAAATACACAAAGTAAATGAGCTAGATAGAGAGCCTTCGGGATCGCCTAGTAGAGAGCCAATCACCGGTGAAATCCACTCGTGAAGCCAATCACCAAGAAGAATGCACAATCACAATAAGCACACGGGAAACCAAGATTTATCCCGAGGTTCACGTGCTTGCCAGCACGCTACTCCCTGTTGTGTCGACCAACACTAGGTGACCCGGTGGCTAATCGGCATAAAGCCAAGCTCACAAAGAGCGCCACAAGAATCTACCGCTAGTGAGGTAGCTCAATGACACAAGGAATCCACTAAGGATGCCTCTTGCCGCTCCGGCGAGGTGAGGCTCCAAAAACCCCTCACAATCACGATCGGTGGTGGCCAAGAACAATCTCCTTCTCTTTCCAACAACACCACAACGCCTCCAAGCCATCTAGGCACCGGCAAATGCCAAGAGTAACAAGAAACTCAAAGCCAATGCGAAGGACTAGTGCCACTAGATTGAACTCTTTCAAAACATGCACTAGAACACTCAATCTCACTTGGTTTGATCAAATCAACTTGGGAGATGAGTTGGGAGGCTTGCCAAAGCTCACTAGAATGCTTAGGAATTAGAATATGCAAGGAGAGAAACCAAGTGAACCGGCCAAGCCCCTTAAATAGGCCACTCAAGTCGGCCTAGCCGTTGGGCTGAAATCACGACCATCGGACGCACCGATGCGCGACCATCGGACGTTGCCCCAGCGTCCGATGCTCTAGGTGGAGCCACGTGTCCCCTTGAGATGAATTCAGTCCGTCAGATCCCAACGGTCAAATTTCTTTGTGCCACGGTTAAAGTGACATCGGACGCGCCGATGCCAGGCATCGGACGCTCCGATGCCACTGCACGATTCATCTCTTTTCTGTGCCACATCGGATGCTCCGGCACCTTCACATCGAACGCTCAACCCCTGCGTCCGATGACCATGCAGAGAGGTTCCAGACAGGGTCAAATCACATAGGACGCGTCCGATGGATTGGCATCGGACGCAGGCCAGCGTCCGATGCTTCCTGGAAAACACGCTCGCGCCACGTCACCTGCATCGGACTCTGCAACAGTGATTCCTCAGCGTCCGTTGCTAGCGTCCGATGCTCCTTCAACTTCTGTCAGAAACTAGGGTTAACCATCGGACGCTCAGCCCAGCGTCCGATGCTTCTAAACACACTACTTCTCTTCCGAAAAAGAACTATACACTAGTTTCTCCCACTTCTCCACAAGTCCTTAACACCCCCTTATCCCAAAAGTGCCAACACCACCAAGTGTACATCATTATATGCAAGTGTGTTAGCATTTTGCAAAGCATTTTCCAAGGGGTTTTGTTAGTCACTCACTAGGTCTATAGCATCAATATGTTAGAGAACTCCTAGTGACAGTTGAACATCGCATAAGCCATGAATTATCTCCTCTTAATAGTACGACTATGTATCCTAAATGTGATCACACTTACTAAGTGTCTTGATCACTAAAACAAAGAGCCCTGTAGGTTATACCTTTGCCTTCGGGCCTCTTTGCTCCATCTCTTCCCTTCTTCATTTCACCAATGGTAGAGCACTTGATTTCTTGAGTGCTTGTGGCCATCACCATCCTCCATGGTTGCCAACTTGCTAGCTCCACCACTTGGCTTGGCCTCAATCCTTTCTTATGAGCTACACACATGCTTAGTAATAGGATTAGACCAAATAGGTTTCATCAATTAACCAAAACCAAACTAGGGCTTTCACCTTTTCAATAAGTCAAAAAGTAAGCTAAATCTCAACTTGAACTTAAAAGCGAACCTGTGACTCTCGTTGAAAGGTACAACTTTGGTATTCAAAGTTTTCACTGATTCAGTATAGAACCTGAATAAATCTGAAATTACTTAAATCCTAAATTTAACCTTTAAACTAAAATTCAAAAATAAAAGGAATTAGAACTTGGCACCTTAAGTAAAGTTGTAGAGGATATTAAATGAAGCAACTTCTATTCAGACAGAATTTCAAGTCTTTGAAGAAAATCTAAAGTAATTGGAGAAATAAGTTTAATTTGAATCTCAAATTGAAATTTAATTTCAAAATTAGATTTACCCCCTTTGCTATAGTTTGAAAAATATGCATAATTTTGGTATGAGACTAAAAGCAAAGTTGTAGATAATATTATAAGGAACAACTTTTATATTGGCCAAATTTGAAGTTATTAAACAAATTCAAAAGTAATTTTGAATTTAGGTTTAAGGTCAATTCAAATTCGAATTATGATTTTAAAATCTGCAAAGATTTTGGGGTTGCTTCTTAAATGAAAGTTGTAGATCAGAATATTTAGAGCAACTTTTGTTTTGGCAGATTTTAGAGTTCCTATACAAAATCAAGGGTAATTTGGGGAGGAAGTGCGCTGCTACAGTGAAAGTGGGAAAGAAGAGCAGAGGCCAGGGCACGCGGCGTGCAGAGCGGGCGCCGTCGCACCCCGCCGGCCGTCCGCGCGGCGCGTGTCCTCCGCGTGGCAATTGCAAGTGTCATGGCAAGCTCTCCATCGCGCCGACTCCTTCCATTCCACAATTCCTTCTCCTCCCTCCTCTTCTTCCTTTTCTCTGTTTTCACGGGCGCCGAAACAGAGCAAGCCATCGTCTCTTCTCACCGTGCTTGCTTTGCCTCCGACTCCTCCACCTCGGCAATGGCTTCACCATCTCCTTGTGCTTCTTCCAAGCCTATCTTGTGCAAGCTCTGACCGCTGAAACCCTCCACAGCACCCCCTTTCTTCCTCTGCTCCGGCGGGGCTTCGCCGTGAGCCCTTCACCGTGGCCAGGGCGCTCCGATGAGTCCCGTTTCCTTCTACCGCTCGTTCTAGCTCTGCCACGAGGTCGTGAAGCTCATCGGCCCGCCGCTTCGGTCTCTACCGCACCAGAACCCGTAGACCACCATCGCCGCTCCGGACCGAGCCGCCGTCACCGCCATTGCCGCCGGCAAGCTTCGCCCGCTGCTCCTTAGTCTCAACCAGCGCGAGCATAGAGTCGAGGTGAGCACCCTTGAGCTTTCCCGCGCGTCCTAGAGGTCGCTACCGCTGCGTCGTCGCCTCCCCACTTGTGCGCCGCCGTCTAGTGCCCTGCCGGCCGCCATGGTCGCTGACGCGCCCACCGCAAGGCCCTGAGCACCCAACCAACCACCTAGATCGATGCGCGGGCTCGAGGCGTTTCCGTTGGTGGTCACGCCGTGGCCTGGGTCCTTGCCGGCGACGAGTTGGCGCCGGTCAGCGCCGACCTGGTGCGCGGTCGTGGCCAGGTCCTGGCCGGGCGGCGCTGACCCCGAGCCGTGCGCCTGTGGTTTGGGTCGGCTTTGGCCTAGTAGGTTAGGGTTTTGCCTTTTCTATTTTCTGAAGTTGCCTAAATGTGATGGAAATAGATAAATGCATAAGTAAATAAATATTGTTCCGAAAATTATGAAATAAATTTTGTTAGCTTCCTTGTGATGTACTCTGTCTATGAAAAATATGAAACTTGGTGGTTGGATAAATTTTGATAGTGCTTAAAATGGACCATTTAATTAATAAATGCACTTTGAATAATTTTTGTAGGGTTATTTAATTGTCCAAAAATCATGAAAATATTTTTGCTGCTGTTTGTGTCATGTGATTAAGCTTCACAAAAATTTTGAGGTCATTTGGACAAAATAAAATTTCATCTTTAGTTTGAGCCCATTTAAATAATTAAATAATGCTTAAACATTAAATCATTTCTATTGGTCAAAATAATAATCCAAAAATTCTCAAATTTGTTTTATAACATTTATTTGCTGTAACATACCATCACCAAAAGTTTGGGCTCCATTTGACAAACTTTAGTTAAATCCTAATTTTCTTACTTAATTAATAAAATGGTAGTTAGTAAAGCCTAAATTAATTAATTAGATCTTGCTGATTTTAATTAAACAAGTAAGTGGTTAAGCTCTGATGATCAACTTAAACATTTTAATGACCTTTGTTAAGCATAGCACTTAGTCACTTAACCACATAATATAATACTAAAAGTTTAAACCTAAATCACTTTACTAATCGGTCTCTATTAATTAAGATACTTAAATGATGGTTCGAGATTTATGTTAGCGTTAATCTTGCTGTCCTAGTAATCTTTTGCTTCATGATTCTGTCATGTATAGAATTGGTTGGTTATATATGACAATGGTATTTGATCAAGAGATACACTTGATCTCATTGGTGAATTAGCATGGCTGCAGGATCAGTTTTTGATGAGTGGTCGTTTCCACTAAGTAAACCATGTTTTCTCTGAAGGTGTTAAATACCAAAGTTGTAGTTAATTTCTGTATCTAGGTTTTACTAAAATTTCATGATTTTAGGCCAGCTATATTAGGAGTTATAGATTTTCACCAGATCAAGTCTGTTCTACTCTCTGGACGAATTTGAGAAAGTAAGCTGTTTCAGTTATTAACTTGCGAATCACTTGTTAACTATAATAGGAAAGTTGTAGTAAACTTATATGTCTAGATTGTCCTAAAATTTCATGATTTTAGGCCTGTTAGACTAAGAGTTATGGATTTTATAAGATTCCGGTCGAATCTGTCCTCCCTTCCGGACAGATTGGAGAAATGAAGTTGTTGAGCTATTTTAACTACGAAATCACCTCTTGACCATAAAAGGAAAGTTGTAGTAGATCTCTTGAGCTTTCTAAATTATTAAGGATCATATCTTTTAATGACCTAGAACTCCAGATATAGCTGTTTGAAGTTGGATGATCAAATTGGTCCAGAAACTGGACAAGGATGTTTGCCCAAGTTGTTTGACCTAAATTGCTGTAGAATCAACTCAAGTTCTGTTTACACCAGATTTTGGACTGAAAGGATTATTGTTTTTATGAAACACAAGCGGCTGATTTGTTGGTAAAAGAGTCGGCCAGAAAAATAAAAAGGAGTGTTTGGACCCGGACACGACCAAGGTTTGTGAAGACCAGGCATGATAAGCTTCGAAGACGTTTTGGGTTCGGCCAAAGAGTTTGAGTCCAGGTCGTCTTTTATTTTATTTTTATGTAACCTAGTCGTGTTAGGACAGGAGTCAACCGGGTTATAAATAGCTAGAAACCTGATTTTTGTAATAATCCAATCAATCAACACATCGGCCACCGACCAAAACCCTAGGAGTAGGAGTAATGTAGAACCCGACGGAATCTTCAACCAGGCAAGGGTGCATCGGCTTCGACCGACCTCCAGTTTGCTTGTAACTTTCACCAATGGCTCGTGTCATTGTACAATAAGGCTGTATTTGGCATCGACCAAACTCTTGTTAAGCTATGATATGGCTAGTTATCAGTTTGAGTTCGTCTTTTGTAAGACTGTCTTGACTCTGATCAATCTCTTGCTTTAGTCGATCTTGACTAGTTATCGGCTCTATTGGTTTTGGCAAACTAATAGATTCATTTAGTTTTTAAACAATATCTTGCCCAATCAAGATTGACAAAATAGCTTAAGCTTAAAAGATATTTGTTTTCGGCTATCCAAAGGCTTTACACGCTTATACTAAGGGAAATAGCCGATTCAAGCTTTTCATCGACTAATTTATCAATCTGGATTGTTACATGTTGTGCGTTCGAGATATCCGATAAAACCGTGATTTAATCTGAGAACAGATAGATTTAATCTACCATATTTATTATGGCTGTATTTCCGAACCCCACTGATACATATGATAGACTAGATCTGTTTGATCTTAAGTCGAATTGTGGTTTTAGGGGGTAGATCTTGTTCGTGCTTCATGGACCCTGCATCGGGTAAAATAGCCGATCTAGCTATGCTTTCTTCATAATGTGTACTTTTGAATGGCTTAGAATTTATGGATCTACTCGTTGCATCGGACGTGATCTAACTTGGTCATCATTATGGCTGTATGGAGACACCCCACTGTTAATGTTTAAGCTATTTTATTGATCCATTTGTTATTATGGCTGCATGGAAACACTCCACTGTTAACAGATAGAACTGCTTGTGCAATTAGTCGATACATTGATTTCATGTCGTTTAAACGTACACATATATCTTTATTCTCTTAACGTGTTTAAATGTATCGGCTTTTTATTTGTCCTAAACTTTTCTCTACATACGTTATATAGCCGTTTTTCTTCATATCTTTATCAGTACTTTCATGCAATCTATTGGAAGTTGACTTTGTAGTCAATGTCCTACAAACAATGGCTATATCAGCGCCGTATAATTTAGAACTGTCTGGCACCAAACCGGCAGTTTCCATAATTTAACAACTTTTTCTTCTCCTTGTCAATTACAGGTCAAATTGACTGGCACGTCTAAGGTCGATCTCACCGAGATTCGGCACCGCCACCTTTTGAAGGTTCAGGAGGTCAGGACTCTGCTCCGTAGGCCCTTTTGAAGGTTCGAGTGTGTTGGCGCTCTCGACCAGATTTTTGTGTCAACACATTCTTTTGGTACACCCGGTGGGACTCAATCATCTGATCATGATAATCAATAATGAAGATGTATTGAACATGACGATGGAAGAACTTCCAGATGAACTTCGACGCATGATAGAAGAAACTATTGAGCAATATCATTACATGTGTTTGTTGAGTTTCAGCAGAAACAGGGACAAGAAGATTATCCAAAAGACTAATCTTCCAAGAGTGGTTCTGGAAGGACATGTTGATCTGATGATCCAGATCCAACATAATGTCATGCAGGAAGTGATCAGCAAAGCAATATCTACCACCCTGATGAATCACAATGAAGTGTTCCTCAACTGTCTCATGAATGCCATTAAGGAAGCTTTCAACTTGGGTGATGATAGAAGAGGTCGAGCATATACAGTTAGAAGCAATCAATGGGTTGGAACTTCTGGTGGGCCACAGATCAGTGGTCCTAATGACAATGAAAACTAGATGATCGTCAGCCCTGGGGGTATGACACCGCAGCCAATGCAACAGCCGAATATGGGTAATAACATATACTCATCGGCTACAAAAATAGCTTCCCATGCAAGACGTATTACCAGAGATTTCAATGCACCACCTTATCAAGGAAGTATAATGCCTGGAGATATTCCTCCTGGATATCATTATGTTTCAGATTTTTATACTTTGGATGCTCAAGAAAATCTGGGGTATCACGGCAATAAACTCGGGGGGGGGGGGGGCAGAACATCGGCTATCAAGGGCCGGTGTATCAAGTAGACCAGTTGATGAGTCGGGTCACCGACATGGTTCAAAAACAATTTGGTTTGACACCAAAGGCTACCTTGACTGGCTATAAGAAGCCATATCCAGAGTGGTATGATCAGGTTGTCTTTCCACCAAGATATAGAATCCCTGATTTTTACCAAATTCACAGGAACCGGCTCAGTGACGACCATGGAACATATAACTCAGTTTTTGGTCCAACTTGGGGATGTTGGTGACGAACCAGCACTTAAAGTCAGAATGTTTCCTTTATCTCTATCTCTGCCACCCAATTCCATTCAAAGCTGGGAAGATTTGGAAGATATGTTCCATAAATACTTTGACTCTGGAGTATTGGAAAAAGGACTCATGGACTTAGTCGATACGAGGCAAGGAAATAATGAAACTGGATGCCAATATCTTCAGAGGTTCAGAGAGATCCAATGCTATACCTTGTCATTACCAGATTCAGAGATAGTTAGCATTGCAATTTGAGGGCTAATACCAGCCATAAGAGAAAAAAATGGTTTTGGTTGTAATATATGGCTGATTTGGCTAAAAAGGTGGCAAATATTGATGCTCAGAACCGGTACAATCAAGTCTTTAAGCCCAAGAAAGCCTACAATGCAGAGAGTCACTTCTTCTTGCAAGAAGATGAAGATAATTCAAGCGATGAAAATGAAGATGAAGTGGCTGCTGTTTATTGGGTCTGGAGCAACAACGAGTACATGCCTTGGGCAAAGGCTAAGAGTACCGAGAAAGATGTAAAATACAACTTTGACATCACTAAGGCCGATAGCTTTGGCTTCAAAAAATTCTGACTGGAGAAACTCTATGTGGGTAATAGGAATGAGAGCTTTAATGAGGATATTTGGTATATCATTTTTGATCAGGTCAAATATATCTCTAATCCCTTTTGCATCCTGTACCAGGTCGGCTATATTAACCTCTAAAAGGGGGAGTAGTAGTTAGAGCCGAGCCTTGACTTCTTCAGAAAGCCTTTTAGGAGACTCTGGTACAGAGGTTTCTTCTTCATCCATGTAATTTTCCAAATCAAAAGGGATGATTGGAGAAGAAGATTGTCCTTGTTCCTGAACAAATGGATGTATGATTAATCATAAATAAGGGTTGTTGAAAGGAGAAGTAGTGTTATTTAAAGTACCTGGTCAGATGGGATGATTTGAAGGTCAGGAACAGCCGATGAAGACTCAGGGAGAGCACCTGAAAAGATTTTTATCAGATTTTAAGATCACCTATTGAAAAATAAGGTCAATCGGCTAAGAGTTGTACCTATTTGAGGAAGCTCTTGGTCAATATCTGGGAAAGGAAGCATTTTAGACTCAACATTTTGAGTATCAACCTGCTCCTGAAGAAACTCAATATTCTGAGTGTCAGTATGCTCCTAAAAATTAAAAGACAGAGGGAGATACAGACTAGATGTTGAGAGCAGGAAAGACATCTTTTCTTACTTCTATATTGACATTTTCAGTCAAGGATTGGCTGCCATCAGAACTGTCCTTCTTCTTCTTCTTAGATATAACTTTAGCGATTGGTTTGTCAGCTTTTTGCTTCTTAGAAGAGCCAGCTTCTCTTATGAAGGTGTTGAGAGTCTGGTCATCTGGGATATTAGAGACCTTCCTTTTCATCAAAGTTATGATGGTAGGGGCATCACAGCCAATCCTTGGATTTGGGCACCATACATTGTAGTTTATTTCTGGAGGATTCAAAGTGACCAAATCCTACAAGTATTTGCCATGTGATATGTTGACGCTCACTAATGCTCATAATTAACCATCAACTATTGCATGAAATGACACTAAATGAATTACAAAGCATAGTTGTAGGGTTTGAAACTAACAAGTTCCAAGAGTTTTGGTGCTCTCACTTGTTTTGTAGGACATCAATATTTCACCATATAAAAGTATCTCAAGTGATGAATTGGAGTGCACCATTGCGAAGGGCTTGTCGAGACGATCGAAACGGACATATCATTTGCTATATTCGGAGTCTCGGATGAAAAGATATTAATTTTGCAACGAAATCTGCAAAAGAAGGATCTAGAAGACACCAGAAGACACCACGAGGCGGCCCACCACATGAGCCCACTGGTCCAGACCGACCGGTCCCACTTGGAGACCGAGCGGTCGGCCACGGAGGCCATTTCGCCTCCGCCTTCTGGAACCTTCTTCCACCGCCTCCTAGGATGCATCTCCACCGTCCCTGAAGTCGGTTTGATCCAACGGTGGGCGATAAACGTGACGCGGATCGATGACATGGCGATTGCTTGCCCCCTACTCCACCTCGGGCTATATAAGCAGCCCCAGACCCCCCTCTCCAGGCATCTCCATCTTCATTATTCATCTCCACATCAGAAACTAGGGTTTCAATTAGAAGTAGAGGTCCCTCTAGATGAATCTCTTATTGTTCATTTAGAATTAGATCTAGTTCATCTAGTTGTAATCAAGAGCCAGCTATCAAGTAGAAGACTAGTTACCCCTCTAGTTTAGGTTTAGAACCTAGTCTTATATTAGAACTAGAAGAGAGAGAGAGAGGAAGAGATCAATAAGGAGCTCCGGCCTGTCGGATCAACTTCTTCATCTTGTACCTGCGGATTCAAGTTTATCTTCAACTTGCTTCAGCGATTGTTTCAGTAATCAACGTCTATATTTAAGTTTGAGTTATTGTTCTTATTATTCTTAAGGTTTATGACTCTCATTTGAGTACTTTAATTCTAGTCATTCTAGAGTTAGAGTAGTTGGATAGTGTAAGCGTAGTGCTTAGACTTGATAGCTCATAAATGCCTCCTATAACGCCGATAGTAGTGGTTGTTCGCAAGGGTGACTCTTATAGCCTTGTTGATTCTTCTATAGTCCACTTACCCGTGTGTAGGCTCGGTAGGATTATACATTTGCATAAAAGACTCATACTCTGTTTGTGACCTTTTATGGCAACTTCCCCACTAAGAATAATATAAACATATCACTCTTAAATTGGAATTAGATAGCCTTAGTGATCCCCTCTATGCTTCTAGATTCTTCATCCTTGTTAGTTACTCAGGGGTTAGACTTTGAGACTTAACACTTTCCGTTCCTTTGGGTTCAATATTAAAACTGGGTTACTCCGGTGAAGTGCTACATCGGTAGATGTTATCTGTGCGCTTGCGGATAAAGTAGAGTGTGCGTTAATTTATACCAACATGATATCAGAAAAGAGCAGATGATGAGAGTATAAGAGTTTGGGGAATGAAGTCATACCTCATCAGTTACTTGAAAATCTGAGTTTAACTTGAGGCAATAAGTGGCCACAACCTCATTAAAGAGATGGATGCTCCATTGCTGCCACCAATCTTGGAAAGAAGATGAGGAAAAGGGGCGGCAGTTCCATTCTTTGACCATCTTCAGGGAAACAGATTGCTCTAATTGAAGAATTCTTTTGTACTCTAAAGCAGAGTCTACTGCTTCCCTTGGTCTAAGCTTATCGGAAAAATAAAGAGCTGGGGGCACTTGGCCAAAGCCTATTTGCCTAGCTGCCATGACAGGATGATAAAATTCGTAGGACATGGGAGGTTTTTCCCTACCATGCCTGATTTCGGTGGGTAGGAGGCAAGGCTTCATCAGTTGGCATAAGATTTTCAAACCTTCATCATCACATTCTCTATGAAATCTGAAGGTATATGGATTCTCAAGTTCTGCAATGTCTGGATATTGAAACCAGCTGAAGGTAGCTGCAGGGAATCCTCTGTAGAAGATCTTGAAGAAGAAGCTGGCTGGTTCATCAATGAATATCATAGTAGCAGCTTCTCCAAACGAAGTGCATCTTCTCACCTTGGCATTATCAGCCAGTAGCTTTTCTTGGCTATCTGGATACAATGATGGGAAAGACAAAGTTCTCAAATCTGGGGTTGTCAGTCTGTGGAGATGAAGATTGAGCCAAAGCTGAAGCAACCACCAAGGACCAGTTATTGATGGGATACCTCTATTCTCCATCAGACTTTGAGCTACTTTATTCAGCATACTGTATAAGGCACCCAAGAGATACTTTCCTAGGGGTATATTTGAGTTCACAGGCAGCTTTTCTGCTAATGCCAGAAAGTTTGAAGTTAGACCACAGCTCTGTCCACAGAATAAATATTTCTCCAACCACATGTTCAGAAAAATGATATGCTCTCGTTCTGAAACACTAGACTGAGGAGTGTTGAAGGAGGCGATGTAGCTGGACCAACCACCAGATTTGAGGTTTCCGAGCTTGATGGAAGGTTTGACCTGAAGACTGTGAGGATTGATGGATCCAGTGATGTTTAAGCCGGTCAACGTATGCACATCGGCTAAAGTTGGAGTCATGGGCCCTTGCTTGAACATGAAAGCATTGAAGGTCCTAGACCAAAAGTAATAGGCAACCTTCAGCATCGATTCATTCCTCTTCATGTCAGCTAAGGACATAGTGATACACTGGTCCAAGTTGCGAAGGATCCAATCTGATTTCTTCTTGTTTTCTACCTTGATCAACCAATCCCTCCAACCTGGGATAATTGATGGCCAGTTCCTGAAAGGAGATTTTCCCCAATGCTTTGAAGCAAAATCAGAGTTCTTGAAGGGGATTCTTTGAGTCTCGGTCGTAATGACTTCAGTAGGATCAAGATTGCCTACTAGGCCGAGGAAGAAGTTGTTGGGGCTATCTTGGATCGGGATGAGGATTTGGTCATGGAGTGCCTGAAAGTTCAAAATATGAGTGATATGCAGAGTAGAGGATCATCGGAAAAGAGAGATGCTAGAGGCCCAAAATTTTTACCTCATAGATGGAGTCTTGAGTTGCCATTTGACCTGCGGGAGCACTAAATTTGGATTCTCGAAAGATTTTACTTGAATTAAGTGGTGACGGACTTCTTCAAAAGCTAGGGTTTGAAGATGGCTCTGGAAGAGAGGAATAATGGTTGGGAAGAAGACTCGGCTGATCGACTAAAGAGAAATTAGTTGATCGAACCTCAAGGAAGAGAAATGGCATTTTTGGAATAAAATAAATTTCATCCCAAAATTGGGGGGCATGTGTTTACACTAGATTTTGGACTGAAAGGATTATTGTTTTTATGAAACACAAGCGGCTGATTTGTTGGTAAAAGAGTCGGCCAGAAAAATAAAAAGGAGTGTTTGGACCTGGACACGACGAAGATTTGTGAAGACCAGGAATGATAAGCTTCGAAGACATTTTGGGTTCAGCCAAAGAGTTTGAGTCCGGGTCGTCTTTTATGTTATTTTTATGTAACCTAGTCGTGTTAGGACATGAGTCAACCGAGTTATAAATAGCTAGAAACACGATTTTTGTAATAATCCAATCAATCAACACATCGGCCACCGGCCAAAACCCTAGGAGTAGGAGTAACGTAGAACCCGGCGGAATCTTCAACGAGGCAGGGCTGCATCGGCTTCGACCGACCTCCGGTTTGCTTGTAAGTTTCACCAATGGCTCGTGTCATTGTACAATAAGGCTGTATTTGGCATCGACCAAACTCTTGTTAAGCTATGACATGGCTAGTTATCGGTCTAAGTTCGCCTTTTGTAAGACTGTCTTGACTCTGATCAATCTCTTGCTTTAGTCGATCTTGACTATTTATCGACTCTATTGGTTTTGGCAAGCTAATAGATTCATTAGGTTATCGATGTTGTTTATGCTTAAATTTATTTCTTTAGTTTTTAAACAATATCTTGCCCAATCAAAATTGATAAAATAGCTTAAGCTTAAAAGATGTTTGTTTTCGGCTATCCAAAGGCTTTACACGCTTATACTAAGGGAAATAGCCGATTCAAGCTTTTCATCAACTAATTTGTCAATCTTGATTGTTACATGTTATGCGTTCGAGATATCCGATAAAACCGTGATTTAATCTGAGAACAGATAGATTTAATCTAGCATATTTATTATGGTTGTATTTTCGAACCCCATTGATACATATGATAGACTAGATCTGTTTGATCTTAAGTTGAATTGTGGTTTTAGCGGGTAGATCTTGTTCGTGCTTCATGGACCCTGCATCGGCTAAAATAGCCGATCCAGTTATGCTTTCTTCATAATGTGTACTTTTGAATGGCTTGGAATTTATGGATCTACTCGTTGCATCGGACGTGATCTAGCTTGGTCATCATTATGGCTGTATGGAGACACCCCACTGTTGATGTTTAAGCTATTTTATTGATCTATTTGTTATTATGACTGCATGGAAACACCCCACTGTTGATGTTTAAGCTATTTTATTGATCTATTTGTTATTATGACTGCATGGAAACTCTCCACTGTTAACAGATAGAACTGCTTGTGCAATTAGTCTATACGTTGATTTCATGCCGTTTAAACGTACACATATATCTTTATTCTCTTAACGTGTTTAAGTGTATCGGCTTTTTATTTGTCCTAAACTTTTCTCTACATACGTTATATAGCCGTTTTGCTTCATATCTTTATCAGTACTTTCATGCAATCTTTTGGGAGTTGACTTTGTAGTAAATGTCCTATAAACAATGGCTATATCAGAGCCGTATAATTTGGAACTGTCTGGCACTAAACCGGCAGGTTCCACAATTTAACAACTTTTTCTTCTCCTTGTCAATTACAGGTCAAATTGACTGGCACGTCTAAGGTCGATCTCACCGAGATTCGGCACCGCCACCTTTTGAAGGTTCAGGAGATCAGGACTCTGCTCCGTACGCCCTCTAAGGACCGTGTTCGAGTGTGTTGGCGCTCTCGACCAGATTTTTGTGTCAACAAGTTCATAATAACAAAAGTGTAGGTAATTAGATAAGCTTTCTGAAAAGTCTAGGATCATAGTTTTTAATATTTCGAAGCTCCAAATATGGTTGTTCTTTGTGCACTGTTTGACCTTGTAGAATCAACCTTTAATGTTAATAACAAGTTTGTAGATATTTAGATAAGCTTTCCAAATTGTCCTCAATCATCATTTTTGGAGGTCTGGAACTCTAGTTATTGATAGTTGAAGTTGATTGTGCAAATCTGTCCAAGATCTGGACAACAGTGTTTGATGGTATTGTTTGACTTAGTTGGCTCTTGAATCACTTAAAGATGATAAAAATGAAGTGATAGCTAACTTAATGAACTTTTAGAAAAGTTAGTATAACCTTGTCCTTGCTTAAGGTGAACTAGAGTAGTCTGCTTCAACAATTGTAAAAATGGTTAATAAACAATTAAGTTTTGGTTTGCACCTTGTATGGTTAATGTCTTGGTTGAAGACCATGGGACATCCCCACTCTGAGGTCCCATGGCAGTGGATGATGCTTGTGATACACTCTTGAACACTTTAGTTAATCCATCTATTGATGTTGTATGAAAATAACGCACTATCCTAGGAACACTAGTTGGTAGGTTGCAAGTTGGTTTTGTTCGTTTCCAACTTTAACGTGAAGGAAAGTTGTACTTGATCTTTCTTATCTTGTGTTAACTTTTGTTATGCATTTGTTTTGTCCTGCACCTTAGCATGCATTGCATCATACTAAAGCATGCATCATTGTATACGTGTAGTTCATACGAGAGAGTCGATGATCGTGTTGAGCAAGCTTCGGAAGGTTGCGTTCAGCAAGCTTCGGATCGAGGTGGTCCAGTTGATCAAGCGTTAGAAGGAGAACTTCGTCGGACAAGCTTCTTCGAGAAAATTCGACTTCAAGTCATAAGGAACTAACTTCTGTGGATCTTTCGCAGATCCTTGTCTTCTTTGCAACACAATGAAGGACCGAGAATGCTACCAGAAAGCGACCAGACGGGGGGGGGGGGGGGTGAATGGGAGCCTAAAAATTTCTTTCAAATCATTGGCCTCTATCCCACGAAACAACCCCAAAAGCTCCAAGTGCAAAACGTGATGCCCACGACCCTTGGAAGAGGGTGGATGATCCTTAGGATCACAGCGAGGCACCACCAAACGAGAGCGAGTCAAAACCCAAAAGCTCTGGCTCAAGTTCGACCCCCAAAACCAACTCCCGAACGTAGATGGATGGCTACGTTGAGAAATCTCCAATTACCGATGCTAACGAGTAGCAAAGATACCTAGAGAGGTTCCTTGGTGAACTCTAGGACCAAACGAAAAGTCCGAAAACCAAGCGGAAAAGCCGGAAGAGCAAACGCACTAAAACTCAACACACAGCAGAATCCCAGACTGTCCGCGGGTACGGTCCCGGACTGTCCGCCCTATGCCGAACTGTCCGCGCTCTGATGGCGGACTGTCTGCCGGCCAAAAGAGCAAAACAGCACTGCTGCTGAAGTCTCCCTGGACAGTCCTGGACTGTCCGCGGATGACAATGGTGGAGTGTCCGCCGGTCAACCTAGACAGGAACAGTCGAGCTGCGCAGCCACTGGTCTGGCTCGAGCTCGACGTGCAGACTGTCCGCGGGCACAGCGGTGGACTGTCCGCGAGTGCCCAGAGAGGGCGATTTCGGTCGCCCTTCACCGAAATCTCCCCAAATCCGATCCAAATCAAAATCCCTTGATCCCAAAATTGGAGAAGATGATCACGAGGTAGTTGGGAGACTGTAGGATCAGAAGTGCTATCAGAAAGAGACCAGAGGGGGGTGAATGGGAGCTTCAAATTTCTTTTCAGAAACTTGTTGCCACTGTCCCGTGAATCAACCCCAAGAGCAAACCCTAGAACTTGCAAGTGTCCACGACCCTAGATGTAGGGTGGATGCTTCCAAGAAGCACAGCGAGACACTACACAACTCTAGAAACCTAACGCAAAAGCCGGTAATCAAAACCGACAACAGACGAACGAACTGCGAACGAAACAACGCAGAAACACCTGCATCGGAAGCTGGCAGCGTCCGATGTCAGAGCATCGGAAGCTTCCGATGCAAAATCAACAAGTCTGGAACTTACTGGACTGGCATCGGATGCTGGCTACAGTGGAGCCCTAGCTTCCGATGCTAGACCCCCGGCGCGTCCGATGACAACGGATGCTCCGATGGTCAGCGTCCGATGCTCCTTTGAAATCACTCTCAGATGACACGTGGCAACAGACACTCCGATGATATGAACTCACCGTCCGATGCTCACGAACAGAGCATCCAATGGTCCTGATTCAGCACAGTTCTTCCGCAAAATTCACTCGATCTCCTCCGAATCAAAAGCTCTAAGGCTTAGACTTGGTATGAGGAGTTCCTAGGAGGTTAGTGAGCTATCTCAAAGAGATCATGGCTCGAACCTAACTCCCAATCGGTGAATCGGAAGAATTTGGGGGCAAAAGGAGCAAAACTCGATCCAAAACGAAAATCAATCGATCTACTAGCTCGTGAGGTTAAGGAAGAATTCCTTCGGTGGAAAGATGTGCCTTACGATCTAGAACATCTCTGTTCAAACGGAATCACAAAAGACGCAACAAACAAAGAGATCGATCGACGGGAAAATCGTGGAGAAAAGCAATTCGCGAAGAACAAGAACAAAACGCGAATCACAACCATGAATTTGCAACCGTGTGGCTACCACACGCTACAACAGTGAGATTACGGTCTCACTTCCTCAAAATCTCCAGTACACAGAGGTATGGTTCTCTGCGGATCTCAGTTGCTACAACAGGGGATTGGGAGAACAGGAAAACCTAGAAGGCAAAGAGCAAATGACTGAGATAGGATGAGAGGTGGGTGTCTCCCTCTACTTATCCTAATTCTAGTTCCCACTCTACCCCTAACTAATTACAGAGCGAACAAGCTAAACCCTACAGTTATTCTGGACCAACTTGTGGTAGGTGGTAATCCGACGGCCACGCCCGCACAACTGGTAGCGTTGCCTCGACGCAACCTCACTGATTGCCACCACATGCTGCCACCGCTCTGCACGTCCTTTTCCCGGACTTCGCCCCCGGTTTTGTGGCCCAAACCGGGAAACCAGCCTTCACGACCAACCCCCGGTTTGGAGGCCCAAACCGTGAAACCAGCTGTCCATTGCCTGAGTTTTGTGGCCCAAACTCAGAAACCCGCAGCACCCAGGTTTTGAGGCCCAAACCTGGAAACCGTCCTCAGCCCGAGTTTTGTGGCCCAAACTCGGAAACCATCAGCGCCCAGGTTTTGAGGCCCAAACCTGGAAACCGTCCACTCGGTGGTTTTTCTGTGGCTCAACCACCAAACCGAGCCGTAGAGGGGATGCACCGCCCGTGCACCCCGTCCACCGACACGTGTCCCCAGGTCCTCGACCCAAGCAACACCGTGCCTGCAAGTCTTCGCTCGTCGTTGTCCCAAGCTGTCAGCCACCACAGCTGATCCTCAGGCCACCAGTCCCTCAGTCCAAGCCTCACGTCCGCCCTTCGCCACTCTCGGTCCATCGGCATGACATGTCTCTACTTGACCTTCACCTTGCCTTCGATCACTGTATCCGTGCTCGACACCTGCACAACACAAGCCAAAGAACATGCACATTATCCCAGTTGACAATCACTCATCACTCAGAGAATCGGCATACACCCATGTATCCGCAATCTCCCCCTTGATGAGTGCATTGTCAACTACCACCACAAAACATAATGGAATAGAGGAAGGAAGAAAGAAAGAGAGAGAACTCGACCAAATGACCCAAAGCATAACAAAGCCGAAGAAGGTCAAGTGGAAAGAGCAAGAGAACTTGGTCCCCAAAGACATGGGCAACGGCTCATCGCAACCAAGCAAAGCAAAGCTAGCCCTCAAGAAGAGGTAGAACAGGCTCAACACCGCTAGCGAGAAAGCCCGATACCAACTGAAGAGCATAAAAGCAAAGGTGCTAGTTCCTCAAGAAAGAGGTAAAGGCTCAACACAACTAGCTACCAAAAATGCTCCAAACCAACTGTTACCAGCTCAAAAACTCAGCAGCGAGCAAACTCCCCCTCAAATAGTGCACATAACCAGGAAATCTCCCTGTAGTTGATCTAATTTCTCCCCCTTAGTTCAACTCGGAAAGCACACATGATTTGCAATATTTTCTCCCCCTTAGTTGAAAATGCTCTATCAAGAATCTCCCCTCCAAATGCATATGAGTCAAAATGCATGTTAGCAGCTTCAGGAATATAGTCGATAGAATGAGAAGATGCTCGACAGAGTGCTGATCCGATGACTCATAAAATGCACAGAATGCTAGCAAAGGCTCAAACTGATCACTAAATACGGAATCTGAACATTTGAGCAAAAAAAGCAGTTTTCAGCCAAAAAGGTATTCACCATCAAAATAGCACTAAGCATGTATAGACAGAAAGTCAAACAAGTGCTAAACATGTATACAAGGTGAACTACCCCTAGCACAGTTCAACCATCATGCTATAGAATGAAACATAGACTTGTGTATCCAAATTTTATCAGAGTTGCAGCGGTTAAAAAATTACACAAGTTCAAATTTCAGCATGTGATTGCGAGAGGTTGAAAGCTTGTCATTGCCTAACTTTTCAACTGTGCGAAGCCTATGCAGAAGCAATCAGAAGCTTAAAGCAACAGTTTCGGTCATACACTACACAACTCAAGTTTAACTCAAAGTGCAATGAGAAACAGTCTCGAAACTGTGATGTGCTGACAAGCAATCGCATCTCGATCTTTCCAATTCACTTAACTTTGTTCAAAATCAAAGCAGAATATGAACATACCAAGCAAGTGAATGACTCAACACTAGAGACATAGCAACCTAGCATACATGAGAAGCACAAGTGATTTCAACACATTCTACACATGCTAGTTGCATATCTCAATGGTGAACATTTTCAAGTTTTATGTTCATTAATCAAATTCACCATTCATAAAATAGCTCAGCTCACAACATGTATCAGTGATCAGAAAGAGCATAAACTATAACATCATCATAAAGCATCAGAGCATACACTATACAAAACATAGTCACATTCTAAAGATTATATACATGAAGCTCTGAATGTAAATATGCAAGATGAAATGCAGAAAAGATACCGATTGAAAAACACAAAGTCAGTTTATGATATAAGAACAAAATGTTTCCCTCATCTAAAAGGGGAAACACACACCAAGCTCACCTCTCAACCTAGCAAAAGTTGATTGGTCCAAAGGCTTGGTGAAAATATCAGCCAACTGATGATGAGTATCGACATGGCGAAGGTCGATATCACCCTTCTCATAGTGGTCTCGCAAAAAATGAAAATGCACATCAATGTGTTTGGTCTTGGAGTGCAGCACGGGGTTCTTAGCAACGCTAATAGCACTCGTGCTGTCACAAAGCAAGGGAACGCGAGAAAAGCTCAGACCAAAATCACGCAAAGTGGCCATCATCCAAAGCAACTGGGAACAGCAGCTAGCCGCAGCAACATACTCAGCCTCCTTGGTAGACTGGGCGACACTAGACTGCTTGCGAGAAGACCATGATACAAGAGAAGAACTAATAAACTGACAAGTCCCAGAAGTGGACTTGCGCTCAAGTCGGCAACCAGCAAAATCGGCATCAGAATAACCGCAAATGGAGAGGGTGGAGGAAGCAGAATACCAAATCCCAAACTCAGGAGTGAAGCATAAGTACCTCATAATGCGCTTGACCGCCTGACGGTGAGAGGTGCGCGGCGAGGACTGAAATCGCGCGCAAAGACACACCGCGAACTGGATGTCCGGGCGTGTCGCCGTCAGGTACAGCAGCGACCCGATCATACTCCGGTACTCCTTCTGGTCCACAGCTTCTCCTTCCTTATCCGCATCCAGGGCCGTCGTGGTCGACATGGGTGTTGGAAGAGGCTTGGCCTCACCCATATCGAACTTCTTCAAAACATCCTTGGTGTACTTGCCCTGGTGCACGAACGTTCCCTCTCGGGATTGCTTGATTTGCAACCCAAGGAAAAACGTCAACTCGCCCATCATGCTCATCTCAAATTCCCTGCTCATAGTATCTGCAAACTTGGTAACCAAAGCGTGAGAAGAACCACCGAAAATGATATCATCCACGTAAATCTGGACCAAGAGAGTGTCACTGCCTTGCTTGAGGAGAAAGAGCGTTTTATCCACACATCCCATTTTAAAACCCTTAGCAAGCAAAAAGGTTTTCAACCTATCATCCCAGGCTCTAGGGGCTTGTTTCAAACCATACAAAGCTTTGTGAAGTTGAAAAACATGGTTTGGAAAATTGGGATTTTCGAAACCGGGGGGTTGTTTCACATACACCTCCTATTCTATGTAGCCGTTTAGGAAGGCACTCTTGACATCCATTTGAAAAAGTTTAAACCCTTTGGATGCAGCAAAAGCCAAGAGGATCCTAATTGCCTCCAAACGAGCTACAGGAGCAAAAGTCTCCTCATAGTCTATCCCCTCCTTCTGACTATACCCCTGGGCAACAAGTCTGGCCTTGTTTCTCACAACATGGCCATCTTCTCCTTGTTTGTTTTTGAAAACCCATTTTGTCCCAATAGGGTGACACTCAGGAGGAAGAGGAACAAGAACCCAAACCTGATTTCTCTCAAAGTTTTCAAGGTCCTCATGCATGGCATTGACCCAATCCGGATCCGTCAAAGCGTGTCCAACATCTCGGGGTTCAAAATCAGCAACAAATGCAGAATGAGCAAAGTGAGAGATTTGTTGTGACCTAGACCGAGTGACAAGTTCGCCGATGCTGTCGATCATCTGCTGAGGCGGGTGTTGGTGCTGAATGTGTCGTGGCGCCTCTCGAGCTGATGTAGCCTCCCCCTCAATAGCAGCTAGTGCCTCCTCGGATACAAAAGGTACCGCTCGAAGTGGCGGATCCCACGGCCCCCAAGTAGTCGAAGAAGAAGGGTCAGGGCCGTGAGTGGTAGTATAGGCCGCTCTTTGCGGCACAGCAGGTGGAGGAGGTGCTGGGTCATCCATCCCTTCAGTACCCTCTTCCTCATCATCAAAAGGAGGCTCGCCAACCTCATGATCACCTGCACGCTCAAAACGAGAAGAAGGACAAACCATGGTCTCGTCGAAGGTGACATCAGATATCTCCATGACTCGGTTAGTATCAAGGTTAAGTACACGATATGCACGAGTATGAGTGCCATAACCTAAAAATACACCGTCAGAAGAACGAGACTCAAACTTGTCCAAGTTGCCCTTTTTGAGTATAAAACAATGGCAACCGAAAACTCTAAAATAACTCACTTTGGGCTGTTTTCCAAAACGCAACTCATAAGAAGTCTTTTTCAAGAAAGCTCGGAGAAAAATGCGATTGGAAATGTAGCATGCAGTGCTCATAGCTTCGGCCCAATATCGCCTAGGAGTCCTATGCTCATCGAGCATCGTCCTGGCCATCTCTACAAGGGTCCGATTCTTCCTTTCTACAACACCATTCTGTGGCGGTGTGTAGGGGGAAGAAAACTGATGCTCTAAACCCAAAGAGTCACAAAAGTTCTCAAAATCCGAGTTTTTGAACTCGGAACCGTTATCACTTCTAATAGCTCGCATTGAGTTCATAGGGAACTCATTCTGAAGACGCAAAATCAGATTGCGAGCAAAAGAGAAAGTCTCAGTTTTCTCAGCTACAAAGAAAACCCACGAATATCTCGAAAAGTCGTCAACAACAACAAGCACATACCACTTCCCCCCAACCGAGCTCACCAGAGCCGGACCAACAAGGTCCATATGTAAAAGCTCTCCAGGGCGCTTGGTCATGACCTGTGTCACTGGATGGTGGGGAGCGGCAATCATCTTCCCATGTCTACAAGAATGGCAAACAAGATCCTTCTCCATGCACAACTTGGGCAATCCTCGGATTAGTCCAAGTGAACTAAGCCTTGCAAGCAAGTCGAAGCTCAAATGTCCTAGTCTCCTATGCCACTTCCAAAGATCAGAGGAGGAAGGTCCAGCCAAAAGACAACGAGAAACTCCAAATGACTTCGAGAAATTCGCACGAAAGACTTTCCCAAAGGGCAAAATCAAACAAACAAGAATGCCCTGAGGATCCAAAATACGATTGAGATTCGGCTTAAAACGAATCTCATAGTCGTCATCAAAAAGTTGCAAAACAGAAAGAAGGTTAAAATGCAAGTTAGAAACAAGAGCAACATCGCGCAACACAAAGTGCTTATTAACTCGCACCGACCCACGAGATAACACTCTACCTTTGCTATTGTCGCCGAAGGTGATAAACTCCTTTCCGGCGACCGGACTAAGACTGGAGAACCACTTGGCGTTTCCGGTCATGTGCCTTGAGCAACCGGAATCCACCAACCAAACGTTCTCCAATCGTTTTACCTACATCAATAAAAAGACATAGGGTGAGCATACGGTCCAACACTGGGGTTAGTGAAGTAGGAAGAATACCAGTGTTGGGCCGGCTGCTCAAAAGAACGGTTAGCAGAAAAACCATTCCTATCACGCCTACGGAAAGAGCGATCACCACGTAAAGGAAAACGTGGTCCGCTAAGGGAGGAGCGTTCATCGCGATACTCAAAACGCGATGGGGGAAAACGCTCAACTACAAAACCACCGCCACGGGGTCCATAGCCCACAACTGCAGGCTCCCGCTGGGCACGTTCTCTTTGCGGCCTAGGCCTAGGAACTTGAGGTTTTGGGCCTCTAGGCCTAGCAGCACGCCTCTGAACATTCGGTACATGTTCATCATGGAAAGGATGGTACATGTCCGTGTTGTTCATCTCCTTTGCACGGCGCGCCTCTCTCTTGCGCAAGAAAGCAAAACTCACTCAAGTGTCCATCTCTCCCACAGTGCTCACAATGGTACCTCACCGCTCTCAAAGGGGGTTGTTGGTACTCACGGTAGTGGGTGTGGATCACTTTGCCCTTCTGTGGCATAAGCTCCTCTTGGATGGGTGGTATGGTGTCCAGCTTGTTCTTGAGGTGGTTTGGTTTTGGAGCCCATGATTGTTTCTTGGGTGGAGCCCTCGGAGGTTCAACGAACACACCATCCTTGGTGTTAGGCTTTAGAGGCTCTTTGGGTGGAATCTTGGTAAGCTTGGGAGTAGTGGTGGAGTTGGGCTTCTCACATGCGTTCAGACCACTCGACTCTCCAATCTTGCCAAAAGATGAAGCACACTCAACACCCTGAGCAAAGCCTACACCTGGACCTCCAGCAGCACGCTTGAATTGGGAGATCATCATTCCCAGCTGCGGCTCACCACTAGACACCCATGACAAGATTGTCCGAAGGTATGTGTTTTCCTCCTCGGTTTGCATCTTGTCATGCTGCACATTTGCAATCTCCATCTCCAAGCCCTCACACAGAACGCACCTAGTCACACACATGCTATCCGAGCTGGCCTTCTCTAGAGACACAATCTTGGCATTCTTCTCTGCCAACTCGGATTGCAAGCCCGCACAGGACTTGCACACACCCAACAGCGAGGATCTAGCCTTCAACTCATCCACCTCTCCTACCAACACAACATACTTACTTCTCAAAGTGAGAAGATCAGTCATGTGTGTGGAGCACATCTCACACTCCTCCTCGGTGACAACAACGGTGGACTTGACAGATTCAAGCTCCTTCACCGTATCCTCCCACTTTTGCCTAAACTCCATCCGCTCTCTAGCAGCACGCCTAAGCAACTTATCTTGACTAAGAAGAGCGGCAGTAAGTTTCTCGATCTCAGCAGAAAGCTCATCGGGGGTCTGAGATACCTGGGAGGTGTCGTCGTCGTCGTTCCGAGGGATGTCCTCCAGCTCGCCGTCGACCTCCTTGCCGAGGGCCAGGGTGCAAAAGCCCTCGTTGTCGGCGAAGAAGAAGAGGCCGTTCAGCTTGTCCTCGATCCTCTTCTTCTTCTCGGACTCGTCGTCGCTTGAGGAAGCGGAGTCGTCATCCGAGTCATCAACGTCGCTCAGCGTGGCAAAGAAAGCACGCTGCTCAGCCTGGGCCTTCTCCAAGTACTTCGTCTTGATGTACTCCTTGTTGAAGCCGCCCTTCCGCTTGTGCTTCGCGGGGACATACTTCTCCTTGCGCTTGCCGGAGTCATACTTGTGCCCATGATCCGCCTTGCCGAAGACTTGCTTGTTCTTCTTCGGGCAATTGGCGATGAAGTGGTTGGGGTCGCCGCACTCGAAACATCCCGAGCGTCCTCCTCCGCGCGACGGTTCATGCGGTTGTTGTGGAACCACGAGAACCGGTTGGCGAGCAAGGCCAGCTCGTCATCCCCCATGAACTCCAGCTGCTCCTCTGTGACAGAAAGAAGAGAAGAGAGTGCAAAGCCTCCAGAGGGGTTAGCAGAAGAGCCAGAAAGCAAAGCCATCGACAGGCCAGAAGGATTTTCATAAGAAGCCCTTGCCATGGCATTAATCTCACTGGACTTGAGCTTACTAAAGAGTTCGTCGCATGTGAGGGTCTCATAGTTAGGTGATTCGATGATCGTCTGAACCTTTGAGTCCCACACCGACCGATCGAGAGCGTGCAAAAGCTTCAAAGCTCTCTCATGATCGTCGAAAGGCAACAGCTCCTTGTTAGCCCTCATCCTGTTGACAATCACCTGAAAGCGAGCGAATAAACTCTCTATGCTCTCGCCAGGCATGTGTCGAAAGTTCTCGTACTCTCGCTTGTGCGACTCGTAGAGACAGGTTTTGACTTGAGTGGTTCCCTCATGGAAACGCTTGAGGGTAGCCCAAATCTCCCGAGCCATAGCGAGGTGAGAAACGCGATCAAACTCCGTCATGCTCAAACATGAGAAAAGAGCATTACGGGCTCGGCTATTGGCATCGTGCTCATCGATCTGATGCTGAGTCACACGATCAGCCAAGACCACATAATCAGCAGAGTTGCAAATATCCCAGATGGAAGCACCAATACTTTGCAGATAGGCCGACATACGTATCTTCCAATACGCATAGTTCGTCCCATCGAAAAACGACGGTTTGCCCACGCCACGATCCATGTCGCCTTTTTGTGGATCTGGAACTGGCTAAGGTGGAAGATTCTTAACCCGCTTTGATACCAATTGTAGGATCGGAAGTGCTATCAGAAAGCGACCAGAGGGGGGGGGGGTGAATGGGAGCTTCAAATTTCTTTTCAGAAACTTGTTGCCACTGTCCCGTGAATCAACCCCAAGGGCAAACCCTAGAGCTTGCAAGTGTCCACGACCCTAGATGTAGGGTGGATGCTTCCAAGAAGCACAGCGAGACACTACACAACTCTAGAAACCCAACGCAAAAGCCGGTAATCAAAACCGACAACGGACGAACGAACTGCGAACGAAACAGCGCAGAAACACCTGCATCGGAAGCTGGCAGCGTCCGATGTCAGAGCATCGGAAGCTTCCGATGCAAAATCAACAAGTCTGGGACTTACTGGACTGGCATCAGATGCTGGCTACAGTGAAGCCCTAGCATCCGATGCTAGACCTCCGGCGCGTCCGATGACAACGGATGCTCCGATGGTCAGCGTCCGATGCTCCTTTGAAATCACTGTCAGATGACACGTGGCAACGGACGCTCCGATGATATGAACTCAGCGTCCGATGCTCACAAACAGAGCATCCGATTGTCCCGATTCAGCACAGTTCTTCCGCAAAATTCACTCGATCTCCTCTGAATCAAAAGCTCTAAGGCTTAGACTTGGTATGAAGAGTTCCTAGGAGGTTAGTGAGCTATCTCAAAGAGATCATGGCTCGAACGTAACTCCCAATCGGTGAATCGGAAGAATTCGGGGCAAAGGGAGCAAAACTCGATCCAAAACGAAAATCAATCGATCTACTAGCTCGTGAGGTTAAGGAAGAATTCCTTCAGTGGAAAGATGTGCCTCACGATCTAGAACATCTCTGTTCAAACGGAATCGCAAAAGACGCAACGAACAAAGAGATCGATCGACAGAAAAATCATGGAGCAAAGCAATCTGCGAAGAACAAGAACAAAACGCGAATCACAACCACGAATTTGCAACCGTGTGCCTACCACACGCTACAACAGTGAGATTACGGTCTCACTTCCTCAAAATCTCCAGTACACAGAGGTATGGTTCTCTGCGGATCTCAGTTGCTACAGCAGGGGATTGAGAGAACAGGAAAACCTAGAAGGCAAAGAGCAAATGACTGAGATAGGATGGGAGGTGGGTGTCTCCCTCTACTTATCCTAATTCTGGTTCCCACTCTACCCCTAACTAATTACAGAGCGAACCAGCTAAACCGTAGGGTCATTCTGGACCAACTCGTGGTAGGTGGTAATCCGACAGCCACGCCCGCACAACTGGTAGCGTTGCCTCGATGCAACCTCACTGATTGCCGCCACATGCCGCCACCGCTCTGCACGTCCTTTTTCCGAACTTCGCCCCCGGTTTTGTGGCCCAAACCGGGAAACCAGCCTTCACGACCAACCCCCGGTTTTGAGGCCCAAACCGGGAAACCAGTCGTCCATTGCCTGAGTTTTGTGGCCCCAACTCAGAAACCCGCAGCACCCAGGTTTTGAGGCCCAAACCTGGAAACCGTCTACCACCCGAGTTTTGTGGCCCAAACTTTGAAACCGTCAGCGCCCAGGTTTTGAGGCCCAAACCTGGAAACCGTCTACTCGGTGGTTTTTCTGTGGCTCAACCACCAAACCGAGCCGTAGAGGGGATGGACCGCCCGTGCACCCCGTCCACCGACACGTGTCCCCAGGTCCTCGACCCAAGCAACACCGTGCCCGCAAGTCTTCGCTCATCGCTGTCCCAGGCTGTCAGCCACCACAGCTGATCCTCAGGCCACCAGTCCCTCAGTCCAAGCCTCACGTCCGCCCTTCGCCACTCTCGGTCCATCGGCACGACACGTCTCTACTTGACCTTCACCTTGCCTTCGATCACTGTATCCGTGCTCGACACCTGCACAACACAAGCTAAAGAACATGCGCATTATCCCAGTTGACAATCACTCATCATTCAGAGAGTCAGCATACACCCATGTATCCGCAGAGACTATCCCCAAGAAATCACCCGCTCAAATCAACTCAATCAACGGGAAATCAAAAGGGAATGTGTAGGAACGAAAAAGTTTCTACGAAACTTGAGTCGACCCGATCTACTTGTTCGTGAGGGTAGAGTTAAATTCCTTCGGTGGAAATGTTCTCCTCACATCAAAGAACAAGATGATTCAAGTGGATTCGAAAAAGACGCAGCGAGGAGGGAGATCGAGTGATGGGAAAATCATGGAGAAACGAAGAACGCGAAGACCAAATTCAAAACGCGAATCAAGACCACGAATTGCCAGCCGAAATTCGTCCCCAGGAGAAGACAACGGGAATCCGGTCCCGTTTTCACAAAATCCAAATACACAGAGGTATTGTTTACCGTCTCTGCGGATCTCAGTAGCTACAGCAGGGAATGGGAAGCAGGAAACCCTAGAACGAAAATAGCAATGACTGAGATAGTCTGGAGGGAGGGGTGGCCTCTCCTTATATAGCATAATACAATTATTCCCCTTCTACCCTTACAGCTAATGAGCAAACAGGCTAACCCTAAGGGTATTCCTGACCAACTCGAGGTAGATGGTGATCCGACGGCCACGCCCGCACAACTGGTAGCTTCGCCTCGACGTGACCTCACCGATTGCCACCACGTGCCGCCAAGCGCCGCTCGTCCTTTTCACGGACCTCCCCCCGGTTTTGAGGCCACCGGTCTGTCAGTCCAAGCCTCACGTCTGCCCTTCACCGCTCCGGGTCCATCGGCACAGCACGTCTCTACTTGACCTTCACCTTGCCTTTGATCACCGTATCCGAGCTCGACACCTGCACAACACAAGCCAAAGAACATGCGCATCATCCCAGTTGACAATCACTCATCATCTCAAGATCCGGCATACACCCATGTATCCGCAATCTCCCCCTTGATGAGTGCATTGTCAACTACCAACACAAATCATATGAAGGTAGAGAAAAGAAGGAAGAAGAAGTAAGCGAACTCAACCAATCGACCAAAAGCGAAGCAAAGCCAGAAGAAGTCGAAATGGAATGAGCGAGACAACTTGGTTCCCAAAGACATGGGCAATGGCTCGACGCAACCAAGCAAAGGAAAGCTAGCCCTCAAGAAGAGGTAGAACAAGCTCAACACCACTAGCAAGAAGGTAGTCGGAGCAAAAGAGACAAAGACAGGCTAGTTCCTCCAGAAAGAGGCAAAGGCTCAACACAACTAGCAGAATCGCTCCAAACCAATTGAAAAACCACACAAGCTTAAAATCGCTCCAAACCAATTGAAAAAACTGCTTCGAACCAATTGACCAACAGCTTAACAAAAATTGTCAAATAAAACAAGCACGCAAACTCCCCTACAATAGTGCACACAACTAAGGACATGATTTGTCAAATTTCTCCCCCTTAGTTGAAAATGCACACAACAAGGCAAATGCATATGAGTCACCAATGCTGGTTAGCAGCTTCAAGTATATAGTCGATAGAAGGAATAGATGCTCTAAAGAGTGCTGATCCAACGATGCCAGCAAAAGCTCAAACTGATCACAGAATACGAAATACGAACATATGAGCAAAGTGAGCAGTTTTAAGCCATTCAGAAAGGGTTTCACCATCAAAATAGCATCAAACAAGTATAGACAGGAAGTTACACAAGTGCTAAACATGTATACAGGGTGAACTACCCCTAGCAAAGTTCAATCATCAAGCTGTTGAATGAAACATAGACTTGTGCTTTCAAAATTTTATCGGAGTTGCAGCGGTGATTACACAAGTTTGAAATTTTAGCATGTGATTGCGAGAGGTTGAAAACATGACATTGCCTAACTTTTCAACCGAGCTAAGCCTATGCATAAGCAATCAGAAGCTTGAAGCAACGGTTTCGGTCTTACACTACACGGCTCAAGTTTAACTCAAAGTGCAATGAGAAACAGTCTCGATACCGTGATGTGCTGTCAAGTAATCCCATCTCGATCTTTTCAATTCACTTAGACTTGGTTTAAATTTTAACAGAATATGAACACCCCAAGCAAGTGAAGGACTCAGAACTAGAGACATAGCAACCTAGCATATATGAAAAGCACAAGTGACTTCAACACCTTCTACACATGCTAGTTGCCAAACTCAATGGTGAACATGTTTCAATTTTTATGTTGAATTATGCATATTCACAGTTCTGAAAAGTAGCTCAGCTCACAACATGTATCAGTGATCACAAAGAGCCTAAGCTACAAACATCATCATATATCATCGGAGCATACACTAAACAGAGCATAGATTCATTCTACAGATTATAGACATGAAGCTCGAAAAGATAAAGATGCAAAAATGAAGAAATACAAAAGCCAAAACAAGAACAAAATAAAAATAGTTAGTCTATATTACAAGAACCAAAATGTTTTCCCCAACTAAAAGGGAAAACACACACCAAGCTCACCTCTCAACCTAGCAAAGGTTGATTGGTCCAAAGGCTTGGTGAAAATATTTGCCAACTGAAGATGAGTATCGACATTGTGCAGGTTGATATCACCCTTCTCATAGTGGACTCGCAAAAAATAAAAGCGCACATCAATGTGTTTGGTCTTAGAATGCAGCATGGGGTTCTTAGCAACGCTAATCGCACTCGTGCTATCACAAAGCAATGGAACTCGAGAAAAACTCAGACCAAAATCATGCAAAGTGGTCATCATCCACAACAACTGGGAACAACAGCTAGCCACAGCAACATATTCAGCCTCTGTGGTAGACTGTGCGACACTAGACTGCTTGCGAGAAGACCAAGATACAAGAGAAGAACCCAAAAATTGACAAGTCCCAGAAGTGGACTTGAGCTCAAGTCGGCAGCCAGCAAAATCAGCATCCGAGTAACCGCAAAGGGAGAGGGTGGAAGAAGCAGAATACCAAATCCCGAACTCAGGTGTGAAACATAAGTACCTCATAATGCGCTTGACTGCCTGACTGTGAGAAGTGCGTGGCGACGCCTGAAAGCGCGCGCAAAGACACACCGCGAACTGAATGTCCGGGTGTGTCACCGTTAGGTATAGCAGCGACCCGATCATACTCCGGTACTCCTTTTGGTCCACAACTTCTCCATCCTTGTCTGCATCCAGGGTCGTCATGGTCGACATGGGTGTTAGAAGAGGCTTGGCCTCACCCATATCGAACTTCTTCAATATGTCCTTGGTGTACTTGCCCTGGTGCACAAACGTCCCCTCTCGGGATTGCTTGATTTGCAACCCAAGGAAAAATGTCAACTCGACCATCATGCTCATCTCAAATTCCCTGCTCATAGTATCTGCAAACTTGGCAACCAAAACATGAGAAGAACCACCGAAAATGATATCATCCACGTAAATCTGAACCAAAAGAGTGTAATTGCCTTGCTTGAGGAGAAATAGCATTTTATATACACATCCCATTTTAAAACCCTTCGCAAGCAAAAAGGTTTTCAACCTATCATACCAGGCTCTAGGAGCTTGTTTCAAACCATAAAAAGCTTTGTGAAGTTTAAAGACATGGTTTGGAAACTTGGGATTTTCGAAACCGGGAGGTTGTTTCACAAACACCTCTTCTTCTATGTAGCCGTTTAGGAAGGCACTCTTGACATCCATTTGAAAAAGTTTGAAACCCTTGGATGCAGCAAAAACCAAGAGGATCCTAATTGCTTCCAAATGAGCTACAGGAGCAAAAGTCTCCTCATAATATATCCCCTCCTTCTGACTATACCCCTGGGCTACAAGTCTGGCCTTGTTTCTCACAATGTGGCCATCCTCTCCTTGTTTGTTTTTGAAAACCCATTTTGTACCAATAGGGTGACACTCAGGAGGAGGTGGAACAAGAACCCAAACTCGATTTCTCTCAAAATTTTCTAACTCCTCATGCATGGCATTGACCCAATCCAGATCAAATAAAGCGTGTCCAACATCTCGGGGTTCAAAATCAGCAACAAATGCAGAATGAGCAAAGTGAGAGATTTGTTGTGACGTTGATCGAGTGACGCGTTCGTGGATGTTGCCGATCATCTGTTGAGGTGGGTGTTGGCGCTGGATGTGTCGTGGCACCTCCATTGCTGAAGTAACCTCCCCCTCAACAGTAGTTGTTGCCTCCTCCGGTACAAGTGGTACAGTCCGAGGTGGTGGATCACACGGCCCCCATGTAGTGGAAGAAGACGGGTCGGGGCCGCGAGCAGTCGTGGTTGAAGTTGACCCAATCGACACAGCAGGGGTAGGAAGTGCTGGATCATCAATCTCTTCAACACCTTCTTCCTCATCATCAAAAAGAGGTTCGCCAACCTCGTGATCACCTGCACGCTCAAATCTAGAAGAAGGACAATGCATGCTCTCGTCGAAGGTGACATCAGATGTCTCCATGACTCGGTTAGTATCAAGGTTAAGTACACGATATGCTCGAGTACGATTACCATAACCCAAAAATACACCGTCAAAAGAACGAGACTCAAACTTGTCCAAGTTGCCTTTCTTAAGTATAAAACAGTGGCAACCAAACACTCTAAAATAACTCACTTTGGGTTGTCTTCCAAAACGCAACTCATAAGAAGTCTTTTTCAAGAAAGCTCGGAGAAAAATGTGATTGGAAATATAGCATGCAGTGTTTATAGCCTCGGCCCAATAACGCCTAGGAGTCCTATGCTCATCGAGCATCGTTCTGGCCATCTCAACAAGGGTCCGATTTTTCCTCTCTACAACACCATTTTGTGGCGGTGTGTAGGGGGAAGAAAACTAATGCTCTAAACTCAAGGAGTTACAACTATAAAAATGGTTAATAAACAATTAAGTTTTGGTTTGCACCTTGTATGGTTAATGTCTTGGTTGAAGACCATGGGACATCCCCACTCTGAGGTCCCTTGGCAGTGGATGATGCTTGTGATACACTCTTGAACACTTTAGTTAATCCATCTATTGATGTTGTATGAAAATAATGCACTACCCTAGGAACACTAGTTGGTAGGTTGCAAGTTGGTTTTGTTCGTTTGCAACTTTAACGTGAAGGAAAGTTGTACTTGATCTTTCTTATCTTGTGTTAACTTTTGTTATGCATTTGTTTTGTCCTGCACCTTAGCATGCATTGCATCATACTAAAGCATGCATCATTGTATACGTGTAGTTCATACGAGAGAGTCGATGGTCGTGTTGAGCAAGCTTCGGAAGGTTGCATTGAGCAAGCTTCGAATCGAGGTGGTTCAGTTGATCAAGCGTCAGAAGGAGAACTTCGTTGGACAAGCTTCTTTGAGAAAATTTGACTTCAAGTCATAAGGAACTAACTTCTGTGGATCTTTCAGAGATCCTAGTCTTCTCTGCAACACAGTGAAGGACCGAGAACGCTACCAGAAAGCGACCAGAGGGGGTGAATGGGAGCCTAAAAATTTCTTTCAAATCTTTGGCCTCTGTCCCAAGAAACAACCCCAAAAGCTCTGAGTGCAAAACGTGATGCCCACGACCCTTGGAAGACAGTGGATGATCCCTAGGATCACAGCGAGGCACCACCAAACGAGAGCGAGTCAAAACCCAAAAGCTCCAGCTCAAGTTCGACTCCAAAAACCAACTCCCGAACGTAGATGGATGGCTACGTCGGGAAATCTCCAAATACCGATGCTAACAAGTAGCAAAGATACCTAGAGAGGTTCCTTGGTGAACTCTCGGACCAAACGAGAAGTCCGAAAACCAAGCGGAAAAGCCGGGAGAGCAAACGCACTAAAACTCAAGACACAGCAGAATCCCAGACTGTCCGCGGGTACGGTCCCAGACTGTCCGCCCTATGCCGGACTGTCCGCGCTCTGATGGCGGACTGTCCGCCGGCCAAAAGAGCAAAACAGCACTACTGCTGAAGTCTCCCTGGACAGTCCCGGACTGTCCGCGGATGACAACGGCGGACTGTCCGCCGGTCAACCTGGACAGGAACAGTCGAGCTGCGCAGCCACTGGTCCGGCTCGAGCCCGACGCGCAGACTGTCCGCGGGCACAGCGGCGGACTGTCCGCGAGTGCCCAGAGAGGGCGATTTCGGTCGCCCTTCACCCAAATGTCCCCAAATCCAATCCAAATCAAAATCCCTTGATCCCAAAATTGGAGAAGACGATCATGAGGTAGTTGGGAGACTATCCCCAAAAAATCATCCGCTCAAATCAACTCAATCAATGGGAAATCAAAAGGGAAGGTGTAGGAACGAAAAAGTTGCTACAAAACTTGAATCGACCCAATCTACTTGTTCGTGAGGGTAGAGTTAAATTCCTTCAGTGGAAATGTTCTCCTCACATCAAAGAACAAGATGATTCAAGTGGATTTGAAAAAGACGCAGCGAGGAGGGAGATCGAGTGACGGGAAAATCATGGAGAAACGAAGAACGCGAAGAACAAATTCAAAACGCAAATCAAGACCACGAATTGCCAGCCGAAATTCGTCCCCATGAGGAGACAACGGGAATCCGGTCCCATTTCCGCAAAATCCAAATACACAGAGGTATTGTTCAGCGTCTCTGCGGATCTCAGTAGCTACAGCAGGGAATGGGAAGCAGGAAACCCTAGAATGAAAATAGCAATGGCTGAGATAGTCTGGAGGGAGGGGTGGCCTCTCCTTATATAGCCTAATACAATTATTCCCCTTCTACCCTTACAGCAAATGAGCGAACACGCTAACCCTAAGGGTATTCCTGACCAACTCGAGGTAGATGGTGATCCTATTCCTGACCAACTCGAGGTAGATGGTGATCCGATGGCCACGCCCGCACAACTGGTAGCTTCGCCTCGACGCGACCTCACCGAATGTCGCCACGTGCTGCCAAGCGCCGCTCGTCCTTTTCACGGACCTCCCCCCGGTTTTGAGGCCGAAACAGGGAAACCTGAGCCATCCCCCGATTTTGAGGCCGAAACCGGGAAACCTGTCATCCGTCGCCTGAGTTTTGTGGCCCAAACTCAGAAACCTGCCAGCGCCCAGGTTTTGAGGCCCAAACCTAGAAACTATCCTCAGCCCGAGTTTTGTGGCCCAAACTCGGAAACCGGCCGCACCCAGGTTTTGAGGCCCAAACCTGGAAACCGTCCTCTCGGTGGTTTTTGTGTGGCTCAACCACCAAACCGACGCCGTAGATGGTATGCACCGCCCGTGCACCCTGTCCACACGCAAGTCTTCACTTGTCACTGTCCCAGGCTGTCAGCCACCACGGCCGATCCTCAGGCCGCCGGTCCGTCAGTCCAAGCCTCACGTCTGCCCTTCACCGCTCCGGGTCCATCAGCACAGCACGTCTCTACTTGACCTTCACCTTGCCTTTGATCACCGTATCCGAGCTCGACACCTGCACAACACAAGCCAAAGAACATGCGCATCATCCCAGTTGACAATCACTCATCATCTCAAGATCCGGCATACACCCATGTATCCGCACACAGGCAAGCCCCGGTGCATACTACCCACTCTCTGTTTTACAAATACTTTATTACACGATAGGTCTTGTGAAATGTGCATTAAGTCAGTAGGAGTTGAATGAAACCGTTGCTGCATGAATATCTTAATTTCCAGATAATCCCCTGATGATATCCCATCAATAGTGATAAGACGATCTCAAATGCTTAGCAATGCTTAGACTTCGGTAGAAGTCGATCGATGAAACCATCGTTCGCGTTATATACGTTTTACCTGTTCTTTCTTCGACTTTGTCTACGGGTCGTGAGAACACTAATATGATGATAACTATTAAACTGAGACCGGGCGGGTAACTTGCATATGATTGGAGTCCAGGTGTAGTGTTTCCGCCTGTGTCGCCTAGGGCCCGTCAGTTGTTGGCCCGTTGGATCGAGAACTATTTGTTAGTACTAGTCTCTGATGGCGGGAAAACGGGCGGCTATGACCCGCCTCTGCGTCAGCAGAGACAAATTTAGTTTTTATTAGATTTAAATGGGACAAAAGTAAAAGAACAGGTATTGCGAGTCCATACTTCCATAATTCTTATATTTGCATAAAAATTATGTTAATTACATCTCCGTAGAGAACACCCCTGATTAAGAGTTCCAACATGAGTACATGGAAAATAAGATTACATTATATGGCTTCCTATTACAAACTACAAAAGAAAACAAAGTCTTCAAAACAAAGTCTTCAACTCGTAGGTGCAGAGGACCAATGAATATGCATGCTCGGTGAATATGACCTATCTAAGCATGACGTGAATTGATCTTCATGGTAAGCTCAAGTACATTCTCTGTGGATACAAGTGGCTGCTAGCTTGTTAGAACCTTTTGGCAAGCCAAGACGTACATATCTTTGGTTCATACTCTATATATGGTGCAACGAGTATGCACATGGATCAAAGGATTTGATTTATTTATACTGTAGATACTTATTTGGTGTATAGCATGCACGTATTTTACCTTGAAGAAGACTAAATTTGGTATAGTCTTGTCAGGTCATGTAAGATGATGAATGAGTATATTCGGATATGCATGAGTGCACTTGACGTATGGTGCAATATTTCATTTGGGTTAAGATAAGAAATTTATCTTTGCAGAGTATGTTATAACGCTGGACTCGGCCATGGCGAAGTTTCATTTATTTCTACTAAGCTCACTTATTTTAGCTTTCTACCATTAGAGGTTGATCATCCTGCACATGGAACCAGCCGCATGATTCTCTGCCGTGCTGAGAACCAACGAGAGAAAAGCAAACCACCACCATCTTCGAATCTGCTTACTGCTGCGACGTGCCAAGCAGACGTCGGAGCGAGTTGCTGCTGCAAGTCGCGTCGCCGTTGAAGAATCTGAAGAAAGGCTGCTGCTTTGCCGTCGACCAACAGACTCAGGAGAAGGTGAGCGGCGCTGTATACACGGCGTTCTTCTCCAACCTTGTCTCTGCGACGACAACAACAAAGTCTCCATCCATCTTTATGCAAGACCTCATGTGTGGGTTTGTTCTCTCGAGCAAGTCCCCATGAGATGTATCAAGACCTCATGGTCGTTCTGGTCGGTTGATACAGATCACCATGGGAAGAGCCTTGTTCTTCGACTCGGTCCGTTGATACGAGATCAAGAACAAGCGCTAAAGTTACCATCATGATAAAATTATACTCCTCGCCGTACTCCGCGTATGAGTTCAAATCAACAAGAACTCTTGCCGGAACTGCTGCGTGGCTTACCATCATGATAAAATTATACTCATCGCCGTACTCCGCGTATGGGTTCAAATCAACAAGAACTCTTGCCGGAACTGCTGCGTGGCGTATATCTAAATTCCATCCTCATATAAGTGATGTCCTCGCCTACGCTGCACGTACGAGTTCAATCCAACAGGAACACCGGCGTGCTGGTAGAGCAGGCCTTAGCGCTCTAAAATATAATCAAAGAAGTAGTCATATGCATGCATGATGTCCAGAAGTAATACCGACATGTTGTATATTCAGTGCATTCATATGTCCTAACTTCACACGTCACTAGCTTATTAGCATCTCCCTTGCACAAATCCAAAAATAGTCATGCATGCTTTGTCTGGCCGCACAGTTTGAGTCATGCATCACCTATGTTTCTCCACGCCTGCACGGCATGAACAGCATGCACATATGAAACTAAATCTCAAGTCAAGATCATCATCTCATCTGCTAGCACGCTGGTTAAAATAATAACCAAAATATCACAAATGTGACTTAGCGGAACTAAACAAGTTTCGTCATAATTTCCCAACTTGTCATTAACTTTGGCTAGCATCTGTCGCACAAGCGCGCCTAGCAGAGTCATCATAGGTCATATGTCGATGTAACCAAGTCATAAATAAATAAATAAATAGATAAATAAATAAATAAATAAGGTTATAGCTAGCACCCGTGCACAAATCTGAAATTAGACTTGCATGCCTTGCCTGGCACGTACCGCGACATAATCAGGTTAAAACATAAGTTCCCAATAAATTAAATCAAGATGCTAAGCTAGCGTTGCACTATGCAATTAAGTAAAAGAAAAGAAACAGGAAGTCAAGAGATGTGCATGTTATATACGTCAACCTCTCGTAGTCCTAGTTGAAAGTCAAGAAATAAAACTCTAGTTGCATCCGATGTGCATGTTATATACGTCAACCTCTCGTAGTCCTAGTTGAAAGTCAAGAAATAAAACTCTAGTTGCATCCGTAAAATCATGCGGCTGGTTCCATGTGCAGGATGATCAACCTCTAATGGTAGAAAGCTAAAATAAGTGAGCTTAGTAGAAATAAATGAAACTTCGCCACGGCCGAGTCCAGTGTTATAACATACTCTGCAAAGATAAATTTCTTATCTTAACCCAAATGAAATATTGCACCATACGTCAAGTGCACTCATGCATATCCGAATATACTCATTCATCATCTTACATGACCTGACAAGACTATACCAAATTTAGTCTTCTTCAAGGTAAAATACGTGCATGCTATACACCAAATAAGTATCTACGGTATAAATAAATCAAATCCTTTGATCCATGTGCATACTCGTTGCACCATATATAGAGTATGAACCAAAGATACGTACGTCTTGGCTTGCCAAAAGGTTCTAACAAGCTAGCAGCCACTTGTATCCACAGAGAATGTACTTGAGCTTACCATGAAGATCAATTCACGTCACGCTTAGATAGGTCATATTCACCGAGCATGCATATTCATTGGTCCTCTGCACCTACGAGTTGAAGACTTTGTTTTCTTTTGTAGTTTGTAATAGGAAGCCATATAATGTAATCTTATTTTCCATGTACTCATGTTGGAACTATTAATCAGGGGTGTTCTCTACGGAGATGTAATTAACATAATTTTTATGCAAATATAAGAATTATGGATGTATGGACTCACAATACCTGTTCTTTTACTTTTGTCCCATTTAAATCTAATAAAAACTAAATTTGTCTCTGCTGACGCGGAGGCGGGTCATAGCCGCCCGTTTTCCCGCCATCAGTCACATGCTACAGTAAGCCCTACTAAGGTTATGCTCTTACTGGAACGGCGCACCCGCGCACTGGGAGTGGAGAGATGGCGGGAGTAGCATGTACCCACCCTGCTCGGTCCACTGATGGACGTTACTCATCAAGGCTGTTTTAGGGCGGTGGTGTACTGTACTTCCGGGTGGCACGGCTCCGGTCCGGTATGAGCGGATCCACGGGAAGGTTGATATATTCAAGCTCGGTCTTGCATATATCGTGTGATAAGGAAGCCCCAGCTGGGTAGATCAAGCGGTTCGAATCGTCGTTTGCTCCACGAGAAAAGGAGACTCGTCCTCGCACCATCAGCGTAGTTTAATCAAGTGAAGATGATGGCAAGAAAAGTTTATCATGAGATGTGATGCTTAAACAAGTGTTTGATTTAGATAGGTGCAAAGTGGATACTGCTTAATAACTTAATGGACCGCTAAAACATGAAAATAGGATGAACTAGTAGAAAGCTTTTGTGCAAAGCTCTTCTCTTCTGCTAGCCCCACTACATCCCTTAAGCCAGCATGCCCTTGGAGTCTTTTTCTTAGTCGGGTAAGTCTTGTTGAGTACCCTCATGTACCCAGGGTGTGTTAATCCCCTGTTGTAGGTTTTAGCTTGTGGTGTCAATCTGGATCATGTCTGTGGGCTCGATATGATCTGGTGGTTCTCTCTTCGGCTTGGGTGCTCTAACTAAGCCACGCTCTGTAGTGCTGCTCTTCTTTAGCAATCTGAGTTAAGTTTATTTGAAAAGTAACTTATTCATGCTTTGTAAAAGTTTATCTTACCTTGCTTCCGCTCTCCGATGTTCTTTTTGTATCAACTGTTGTAATGTTGTAGTTATTTCACTCAAATAGAGGATGATCCTGTAACTCATAGATAATTCGGGGTTCTCTCGGGGACTTCAAACGGAACTTTCCAGTAATATGGTACACGTGCACGGTCATCAGAGCTCTGGGTGATGATGATGTGTGCAGGTGGGCCACATTGACGGGAGGTTCTGCCACAGGAATGTTATCGGAGCAGGATCCTCTTAGGTGGTGGGATAGTTACAACATTACTTTTGAAAAACATCAAAATGATTTCTTAATCTAAAAGGTTTTGAAAGTAACAAACTAAAAATGTTCTTTCCTCAATTTCTTCTTCGGTGGTGGGATAGTTACAACATTACTTTTGAAAAACTTTAAAATGATTTCTTAATCTAAAAGGTTTTGAAAGTAACAAACTAAAAATGTTCTTTCCTCAATTTCTTGCTTGTTGAAGGACTTTGTGGAGCTACTAGTGACTCCAACAGTATACACCAGGAAAGATAATTTATAAAGTATAGCCCTATATCTAACTAACATAATGGAGGAAGAAAACTCCTAACAATGAGAGGCCGTAGAGGACGAGCATACATGATATCATGCATAATAATAAAATAATGTGCTAAACTTTGTCCTCTAATTCTGAGTGCAGCTATGATCCCCTAATAGAGGTTCGTCCCTGGATTCTGTTACCCCTTTACTAAGTTTTGATCCTTGAGAACTTTGGATATCCTTAGATATTCTACTACATAAAACCAGAATCGTGGTAACAACCTTGGTCCTTCCTTTAGGTGCGTGTCATGCCCTCAATTGACACATGCTATTTGTTTGATACTGTGAAAACGACGAATGGTGGTCGAAAGTTACTGAGATTGTATCCTACGAAGGGACCATGATCTGTGGACTGGATAAAGGCGTCGAAACCTGGAGTCACCTATGGCCGACCACCATATGGTCTTACTGCTGGGCGCTCGCTAATATCCAGGTCGTTGGTCATGATTCTTTCTAGTTTACCATTAACGTGCTTTCGTTTTTGGACGCCCAAAAGGGAGCTCAGAAACCTATTCCATATAGTTTTCTTTAATCCTTGTAATTATAACCAACTCTAGATTTGGTTATAATTTCCTTAATACGAGATGAGAGTTACCGAAGCTGTGCTCTATTGTGGTGCCATGATCGTGACCATGGTGCCGCATCGGAACCCGGAGAATCTTGTGTGCCGCCCTACACAAGTTTCCACTGGGCGCGCACTGGTATCGAGGTCAATAGTCATGATCCATTATAGCCCGCGACCAATGTATGCTCTCTCTCTTGATAATCCTCCTTCATGCCACCCAAATATCCACTACCTTATTGAAATTATGTTTTACTCTCGGTTGTAATTCGAAAACAAACCACAACTACTTTGTGAACTCCTTGTCTTTGAATCTTCTTGACACATTTCCTTTTCTATTACTTAACCCCAGACTTTAGGTGCTTCTAAAATCTCCGGAAGAGATTTCTTTAAGGGGGGAGGAGCTGTAACACCCTGGCTGTTAAGCGTTCCATGTTTGATTATGTGTATTGTATGAATGTGCTATGTGTGTCACATGAAATGACGATCCAAAACCAAACTTAAGAAAACTCTGGTCAATTCTAAAATGAATTTTCTGAAATAAACTTGGGGCAACTAAGGCACTATTTGTTGGGTCAACTTTTGCTCTATTCAATAGTAAGGTTGGTTGCTAGTAATGAACACGAAAAGACCCCTAATGAAATTCCTTAAGATTTGAAGGTTCTAAATTAGCAAAAACCCTAGTTTTAAATAATTCTTTTATCCCCTTTTCAATAAGTCAAAAAGTAAGCTAAATCTCAAGTTGAACTTAAAAGCGAACCTGTGACTCTCGTTGAAAGGTACAACTTTGGTATTCAAAGTTTTCACTGATTCAGTATAGAACCTGAATAAATCTGAAATTACTTAAATCCTAAATTTAACCCTTAAACTAAAATTCAAAAATAAAAGGAATTAGAACTTGGCACCTTAAGTAAAGTTGTAGAGGATATTAAATGAAGCAACTTCTATTCAGACAAAATTTCAAGTCTTTGAAGAAAATCTAAAGTAATTGGAGAAATAAGTTTAATTTGAATCTCAAATTGAAATTTAATTCCAAAATCAGATTTACCCCCTTTGCTATAGTTTGAAAAATATGCATAATTTTGGTATGACACCAAAAGCAAAGTTGTAGATAATATTATAAGGAACAACTTTTATATTGGCCAAATTCGAAGTTATTAAGCAAATTCAAAAGTAATTTTGAATTTAGGTTTAAGGGCAATTCAAATTCGAATTATGATTTTAAAATCTGCATAGATTTTGGGGTTGCTCCTTAAATGAAAGTTGTAGATCAGAATATTTAGAGCAACTTTTGTTTTGGCAGATTTTAGAGTTCCTATACAAAATCAAGGGTAATTTGGGGAGGAAGTGCGCTGCTACAGTGAAAGTGGGGGAGAAGAGCAGAGGCCAGGGCACGC
Source organism: Coix lacryma-jobi var. lacryma-jobi (assembly GCA_009763385.1). Lineage (NCBI taxonomy): Eukaryota > Viridiplantae > Streptophyta > Magnoliopsida > Poales > Poaceae > Coix > Coix lacryma-jobi. The sequence goes on along the minus strand of CM019822.1, from coordinate 103,211,657 downwards.
GGCGTGCAGAGCGGGCGCCGTCGCATCCCGGCGGCCGTCCGCGCGACGCGTGTCCTCCGCGTGGCAATTGCAAGCGTCGTGGTAAGCTCTCCATTGCGCTTACTCCTTCTTCCATTCCCCATTTCCTTCTCCTCCCTCCTCTTCTTCCTTTTCTCTGTTTTCACTGGCGCCGAAACAGAGCAAGCCGCCGCCTCCTCTCACCGTGCTTGCTTTGCCTCCGGCTCCTTCACCTCGGCAATGGCTTCACCATCTCCTTGCGCTTCTTCCGAGCCTATCTTGTGCAAGCTCTGACCGCCGAAACCCTCCACAGCACCCCCTTTCTTCCTCTGCTCCGGCGGAGCTCCGCCGTGAGCCCTTCACCGTGGCCAGGGCGCTCCGATGAGTTCCGTTTCCTTCTACCGCTTGTTCTAGCTCCACCACAAGGTCGTGAAGCTCATCGGCCCGCCGCTTCGGTCTCTACCGCACTAGAACCCGTAGACCACCATCGCCGCACTGGACTGAGCCGCCGTCGCCGCCATTGCCGCGGGCAAGCTTCGCCCGCTGCTCCTTAGTCTCAACCAGCGCGAGCATAGAGTCGAGGTGAGCACCCTTGAGCTTTCCCGCGCGTCCTTGAGGTCGCTACCGCTGCGTCGTCGCCGCCCCACTTGTGCGCCGCCGTCCAGTGCCCTGCCGGCCGCCATGGTCGCCGACGCGCCCACCGCAAGGCCCTGAGCACCCAACCAACCACCTAGATCGATGCGCGGGCTCGAGGCGTTTCCGTCGGTGGTCTCGCCGTGGCCTGGGTCCTTGATGGCGACGAGTTGGCGCTGGTCAGCGCCGACCTGGTGCACGGTCGTGGCCACGGTCATGGCCGAGTCCTGGCCGGGCGGCGCTGACCCCGAGCCGTGCGCCTGCGGTTTGGGCCGGCTTTGGCCCAGTAGGTTAGGGTTTTGCCTTTTCTATTTTCTGAAGTTGCCTAAATGTGATGGAAATAGATAAATGCATAAGTAAATAAATATTATTCCAAAAATTATGAAATAAATTTTGTTAGTTTCCTTGTGATGTACTCTGTCTATGAAAAATATGAAACTTGGTGGTTGGATAAATTTTGATAGTGCTTAAAATGGACCATTTAATTAATAAATGAACTTTGAATAATTTTTGTAGTGTTATTTAATTGTCCAAAAATCATGAAAATACTTTTCTGCTATTTGTGTCATGTGATTAAGCTTCACAAAAATTTTGAGGTCATTTGGACAAAATAAAATTTTATCTTTAGTTTGAGCCCATTTAAATAATGAAATAATGCTTAAACATTAAATCATTTCTGTAGGTCAAAATAATAATCCAAAAATTCTCCAATTTGTTTTATAATATTTATTTGCTGTAACATACCATCACCAAAAGTTTGGGCTCCATTTGACAAACTTTAGTTAAATCCTAATTTTCTTACTTAATTAATAAAATGGTAGTTAGTAAAGCCTAAATTAATTAATTAGATCTTGCTGATTTTAATTAAACAAGTAAGTGGTTAAGCTCTGATGATCAACTTAAACATTTTAATGACCTTTGTTAAGCATAGCACTTAGTCACTTAACCACATAATATAATACTAAAAGTTTAAACCTAAATAACTTTACTAATCGGTCTCTATTAATTAAGATACTTAAATGATGGTTAGAGATTTATGTTAGAGTTAATCTTGCTGTCCTAGTAATCTTTTGCTTCATGATTCTGTCATGTATATAATTGGTTCGTTATATATGGCAATGGTATTTGATCAAGAGATACACTTGATCTCATTGGTGAATTAGCATGGCTGCATGATCAGTTTTTGTTGAGTGGTCGTTTCCTCTAAGTAAACCATGTTTTCTGTGAAGGTGTTAAATACCAAAGTTATAGTTAACTTCTGTATCTAGCTTGTACTAAAATTCATGATTTTAGGCCAGCTAGAGTAGGAGTTATAGATTTTCTAAGTTACCAGATCAAGTCTGTTCTACTCTCTGGACGAATTTGAGAAAGTAAGCTATTTCAGTTATTTAACTTGCGAATCACTTGTTAACTATAATAGGAAAGTTGTAGTAAACTTATATGTCTAGATTGTCCTAAAATTTCATAATTTTAGGCCTGTTAGACTAAGAGTTATGGAGTTTATAAGATTCAGGTCGAATCTGTCCACCCTTCCGGACAGATTGGAGAAATGAAGTTGTTGAGCTGTTTTAACTAGGAAATCACCTCTTGACCATAAAACAAAAGTTGTAGTAGATCTCTTGAGCTTTCTAAATTGTTAAGGATCATATCTTTTAATGACTTAGAACTCCAGTTATAGCTGTTTGAATTTGGATGATCAAATCTGTCCAGAAACTGGGCAAGGATGTTTGCCCAAGTTGCTTGACCTAAATTGCTGTAGAATCAACTCAAGTTCATAATAACAAAAGTGTAGGTAATTAGATAAGCTTTCCGAAAAGTCTAGGATCATAGTTTTTAATATTTTGAAGCTCCAAATATGGCTGTTCTTTGTGCAATGTTGGAATCTGTCCAAATCCTGTACAAAACTTCTTCTTTGCACTATTTGACCTTGGTAAGTCTAGAATCAACCTTCGATGTTAACAACAAGTTTGTAGATATTTAGATAAGCTTTCCAAATTGTCCACAATCATCATTTTTTGAGGTCTGGAACTCAAGTTATTGATAGTTGAAGTTGATTGTGCAAATCTGTCCAAGATCTGGACAACAGTGTTTGATGGTATTGTTTGACTTAGTTGGCTCTTGAATCACTTAAAGATGATAAAAATGAAGTGATAGCTAACTTAATGAACTTTTAGAAAAGTTAGTATAACCTTATCCTTGCTTAAGAAGAACTAGAGTAGTCTGCTTCAACAACTGTAAAAATAGTTAATAAACAATTAAGTTTTGGTTTGCACCTTGTATGGTTAATGTCTTGGTTGAAGACCATGGGACATCCCCACTCTGAGGTTCCTTGGCAGTGGATGATGCTTTTGATACACTCTTGAACACTTTAGTTAATCCATCTATTGATGTTGTATGAAAATAGCGCACTACCCTAGGAACACTAGTTGGTAGGTTGCAAGTTGGTTTTGTTCATTTGCAACTTTAACGTGAAGGAAAGTTGTACTTGATCTTTCTTATCTTGTGTTAACTTTTGTTATGCATTTGTTTTGTCCTGCACCTTAGCATGCATTGCATCATACTAAAGCATGCATCATTGTATACGTGTAGTTCATACAAGAGAGTCGATGGTCGTGTTGAGCAAGCTTCGGATCGAGGTGGTCCAGTTGATCAAGCGTCTGAAGAGAACTTCGCCGGACAAGCTTCTTCGAGAAAATTCGACTTCAAGTCATAAGGAACTAACTTCTGTGGATCTTTTGGAGATCCTAGTCTTCTCTGCAACACAGGCAAGCCCCGGTGCATACTACCCACTCTCTGATTTACAAATACTTTATTACACGATAGGTCTTGTGAAATGTGCATTAAGTCAGTAGGAGTTGAATGAAACCGTTGCTGCATGAATATCTTGATTTCCAGATAATCCTCTGATGATATCCCATCAATAGTGATAAGATGATCTCAAATGCTTAGTAATGCTTAGACTTCGGTAGAAGTCGATCGATGGTTTCATCGTTCGCGAGATATAGGTTTTACCTGTTCTCTCTTCGACTCTGTCTATGGGTTGTGAGAACCCTAATATGATGATAACTATTAAACTGAGACCGGGTGGGTAACTTGCATTGGAATGGAGTCCTCGTGTAGTGTTTCTGCCTGTGGCGCCTAGGGCCCGTCCGTTGTTGGCCCGTTGGATCGAGAACTATTCGTTAGTACAGGTCACATGCTACGATAAGCCCTACTGTGGCTATGCTCATACTGGAACGGCGCACCCGCGCACTGGGAGTGGAGAGATGGCGGGAGTAGCGTGTACCCACCCTGCTCGGTCCACTGATGGACGTTACTCATCAAGGTCGTTGTAGGGCGGTGGTGTACTGTACTTTCGGGTGGCGTGGCTCTAGTCCGGTATGAGCGGATCCACAAGAAGGTTGATATATGCAAGCTCGGTCTTGCATATGTCGTGTGATAAGGAAGCCCCAGCTGGGTAGATCAAGCGGTTTGAATCGTCGTTTGCTCCACGAGAAAAGGAGACTCGTCCTTGCACCATCAGCATAGTTTAATCAAGTGAAGATGATGGCAAGAAAAGTTTATCATGAGATGTGATGCTTAAACAAGTGTTTGATTTAGATAGGTGCAAAGTGGATACTGCTTAATAACTTAATGCACCGCTAAAACTTGAAAATAGGATGAACTAGTAGAAAGCTTTTCTGCAAAGCTCTTCTCTTCTGCTAGCCCCACTACATCCCTTAAGCCAGCATGCCCTTGGAGTATTTTTCTATGTCGGGTAAGTCTTGTTGAGTACCCTCATGTACTCAGGGTTTGTTAATCCCCTGTTGCAGGTTTCAGCTTGTGGTGTCAATCTGGATCATGTCTGTGGGCTCGATATGATCTGGTGGTTCTCTCTTCGGCTTGGGTGCTCTACCTAAGTCAGGCTCTGTAGTGCTGCTCTTCTTCGCAATCTGAGTTAAGTTTATTTGAAAAGTCACTTATTCATGCTTTGTAAAAGTTTATCTTACCTTGCTTCCGCTCTCCGATGTTATTTTTGTATCAACTGTTGTAATGTTGTAGTTATTTCACTCAAATAGAGGATGATCCTGTAACTCGTGGATAATTCAGGGTTCTCTCAGGGACTTCCGACGAAACTTTCTAGTAATATGGTACACGTGCACGGTCATCAGAGCTCTGGGTGATGATGATGTGTGCAGGTGGGCCACATTGCAAGAGGTTCTGCCATAGGAATGGTATCGAAGCAGGATCCTCTTTGGAGGTGGGATAGTTACAACATTACTTTTGAAAAACTTCAAAATGATTTCTTAATCTAAAAGGTTTTGAAAGTAACAAACTAAAAATGTTCTTTCCTCAATTTCTTGCTTGTTGAAGGACATTGTGGAGCTACTAGTGACTCCAACAGTATACACCGGGAAAGCTAATTTATAAAGTATAGCCCTATATCTAACTAACATAATGGAGGTAGAAAACTCCTAACAACGAGAGGCCGTATAGGACGAGCATACATGATATCATGCATAATAATAAAATAATGTGCTAAACTTTCTCCTCTAATTCTGAATGCAGCTATGATCCCCTAATAGAGATAAGTCCCTGGATTCTGTTACCCCTTTACTAAGTTTTGATCCTTGAGAACTTTGGATATCCTTAGATATTCTACTACATAAAACCAGAATCGTGGTAACATCCTTGGTCCTTCCTTCAGGTGTGTGTCATGCCCTCAATTGACACGTGCTATTTGTTTGATACTGTGAAAACGACGAATGGTGGTCGAAAGTTACTGAGATTGTGTCCTACGAAGGGACCATGATCTGTGGACTGGATAAAGGCGTCGAAACCTGGAGTCACCTATGGCCAGCCATCATATGGTGTTACTGTTGTGCGCTCGCTAATATCCAGGTCGTATGTCATGATTCTTTCTAGTTCACCATTAACGTGCTTTCGTTTTTGGACGCCCAAAAGGGAGTTCAGAGCCCTATTCCATATAGTTTTCTTTAAACCCTTGTAATTATAACCAACTCTGGATTTGGTTATAATTTCCTAAATACGAGATGAGAGATACCGAAGCTGTGCTCTATTGTGGTGCCATGATCGTGACCACGGTGCCGCGTTGGAACCCGGAGAATCTTGTGTGTCGCCCTACACAAGTTTCCGCTGGGCGCGCGCTGGTATCGAGGTCAATAGTCATGGTCCATTATAGCCCGCGACCAATGTACGCTCTCTCTCTCTTGATAATCCTCCTTCATGCCACCCAAATATCCACTACCTTGTTGAAATTATGTTTTACTCTCGGTTGTAATTCGTAAACAAACCACAACCACTTTGTGAACTCCTTGTCTTTGAATCTTCTTGACACATTTCCTTTTCCATTACTTAACCCCAGACTTTAGGTGCTTCTAAAATCTCCGGAAGAGATTTCTTTAAGGGGGGAGGAGCTGTAACACACTCGGTGTTAAGTGTTCCATGTTTGATTATGTGTATTGTATGAATGTGCTATGTGTGTTACATGAAATGACGATCCAAAACCAAACTTAAGAAAACTCTGGTCAATTCTAAAATTAATTTTCTGAAATGAACTTGGGGCAACTAAGGCACTATTTGTTGGGTCAACTTTTGCTCTACAAAAACCCTAGTTTTAAATAATTCTTTTATCCCCTTTTCAATAAGTCAAAAAGTAAGCTAAATCTCAACTAGAACTTAAAAGCGAACCTGTGACTCTCGTTGAAAGGTACAACTTTGGTATTCAAAGTTTTCACTGATTCAGTATAGAACCTGAATAAATCTGAAATTACTTAAATCCTAAATTTAACCCTTAAACTAAAATTCAAAAATAAAAGGAATTAGAACTTAGCACCTTAAGTAAAGTTGTAGAGGAGATTAAATGAAGCAACTTCTATTCAGACAGAATTTCAAGTCTTTGAAGAAAATCTAAAGTAATTGGAGAAATAAGTTTAGTTTGAATCTCAAATTGAAATTTAATTTCAAAATCAGATTTACCCCCTTTGCTATAGTTTGAAAAATATGCATAATTTTGGTATGACACCAAAAGCAAAGTTGTAGCTAATATTATAAGGAACCACGTGCCGCCACTCGCCGTTCGTCCTTTTCACGAACCTCCCCCCCCCCCCCCCCCCCCCGATTTTGAGGCCGAAACCGGAAAACCAGTCGTCCATCGGCTGAGTTTTGTGGCCCAAACTCAGAAACCCGCCAGCGTCCAGGTTTTGTGACCCAAACCTAGAAACCGTCCTCAGCTCGAGTTTTGTGGCCCAAACTCGGAAACCGGCCGCACCCAGGTTTTGAGGCCCAAACCTGGAAACCGTCCACTCGGTAGTTTTTCTGTGGCTCAACCACCAAACCGACGCCGTAGAGGGATGCACCGCTCATGCACCCCGTCTACCCACATGTCTTCACTTGTCGCTGTCCTAGGCTGTCAGCCACCACAGCTGATCCTCAGGCCACCGGTCCGCCAGTCCAAGCCTCACGTCCGCCCTTCACCGCTCCGGGTCCATCGGCACGGCACGTCTCTACTTGACCTTCACCTTGCCTTTGATCACCGTCTCCGAGCTCAACACCTGCACAACACAAGCCAAAGAACATGTGCATCATACCAGTTGACAATCACTCATCATCTCAAGATCAGGCATACACCCATGTATCCGCACTAGAAAAGGGGGAAGAACGAAGTACGAACGCGAAATCGGTCCGATCTATGTGCTCGTGAGGTTAGAGGAGAAATCCTTCAGTGGAAAGAAGGAAGTCATGACATAGAACAATCTAATTCAAACCAAATCGAAAACTATCTCTCGGAGAGGGAGAACGAGGCAAATCTCTGAGAAGGCAAAAACCAAAACACGAAGAACACAACAAAACGCGAATCGATCTCGATTTCAGCCGTGTCTCGAACCCACGAGACAACAATGAGATTACGGTCTCGTTTCCTCAAAATCCCAAGTACACAGAGGTATTGTAACTGTCTCTGCGGATCACAGGCAGCAGGTGGAAGAGAACCTAGCAAGAGCTATGGGAATGAGAATGCTACAAGGATAGAATGAGAGGAGGGGTGCCTCTCTACTTATAGCCCAATACAATTATTCCCCTTCTACCCCTAGATACAAAGAGCGAACATGGTAACCCTAATGGTATTCCAGTCCAACTCTGCCAAGTCTTGATCCGACGGCCACGCGCTTTCCTCATCCTTAGCTTTGCCTCGACGCAAGCCTCAGGATGCCGCCATGTGCCGTCCTGTCGACCGTCGTGCCTCCCTCACCGATAGCTTCGTCGCAACGCAAGCCTCTCGGTGCCGCCATGCGTCGACCCATTCCTTTTGGAACCTCCCCCCGGTTTTGAGGCCGAAACCGGGAAACCTGTCCTCAGGCTGAGTTTTGTGGCCCAAACTCAGAAACCCGCCAGCCCAGGTTTTGAGGCCCAAACCTGGAAACCGTCCACCCCGAGTTTTGAGGCCCAAACTCGAAAACTCGCCACCCTGAGTTTTGAGGCCCAAACTCAGAAACCATCCAGGGTAGTTTTTTGAGGCTCAACTACCAAACTCGCGTCGTAGACAGGATGTGGTTCACACACCCCGACCACCAGCACCGATGCCGATTCATGTCCAGCATCCACGCCGGGCACAACGCCTTCGCCTTCCTTCTTGACTCGGCCGATCCGGCCTCCCGCCAAGTGTCACGACGTCATCGTCTTCCTCCCGACTCGGCCGATGCACCGCACATCCCCATCTGCTCTTGCTCACCGATGCCACGTGCCAGCTACCATAGCTGGTCCTCCGGCCTCTTGGTCCGTCGGTCCAAGCCTCACGTCCGCCCTTCACCGCTCCCGGTCCATCGGCACGACCCATCTTTACTTGACCTTCACCTCGCCATCGACCACTGTCTCCGAGCTCCACACCTGCACATCAACACAACCAAAAGACACATGTTGCCACTCACCCCTTCCGATGAGCCTGTTGACCGATCGCTCATCACTCAGGAAAGGAACCATAAGGGCACATATCAACCTTGTGTTCGCAATCTCCCCCTTGATGAGTGCATCGTCAACACAGAGTATCCATTATCAAAGATAAAAGAAAAGAGAAGTAGATAGAAGAAGAAACTCACTCAAGATGTCCAAAAGCCAAGATAAAAGCCGAAGAGGGACACATCGAGATAAGCAAAGCTTGGTCCCCAAAGACATGGGCAACGGTTCGACACAACCAAGCAAAGGATCGGAGCAACAACTCAACAAAGAGCAAAACTCGATCACAACAGCAAAGACTTGGTTCCCAAAGACATGGGCAACGGCTTGACGCAACCAAGTCAAAATCAAGCTAGTCCTCAAGAAGAGGCAAAAAAGGGCTCAACACCACTAGCTGAAAGCTCGACACCAACTACAACTGAAAACGCATAAGAATGTGAAACTGCTAGTCCCTCAACATAGAGGTTCAACACAACTAGCAGACAACTCCAAATCAATCGAAACTCAAGCACGCAAAGGAGCAGTAAAGCAGAAAACTCCCCCTAAACATGTGCCAGAAACTCCCCCTTGCTAAAAGAACTCCCCCTCGACAAGTGAAGCACAAATTTGCAAATTGTCACCACATAGCCACATAGCAAAAATTCTCCCCCTTGGGGACAATTTCAATCGATCAAGAGGAAAAAGAGCTCAAACAAGCGAAGCGGAGCTAGGTCATGCCTATCGGAGCAAGCAAATGCATATGAGCCTAAAATGCAAGTCAACAGCTTCAGGTATATTAGAGTGAAAGAATGCTCTAAAGAATGTTGATCCGATAACTTAGCAACAAGCATAAGTGCTAGCAAAGGCTCAAACTGATCACAAAATACGAAATATGAACAATTAAGTTTAGTGAGCAGTTTTAAGCCATTTAGAAAGTAGATTCACCATTAAAATAGCACTAAACATGTATAGACAGGAAGTCAAACAAGTGCTAAACATGTATACAAGGTGAACTACCTCTAGCAAAGTTCAATCATCATGCTCTAGAATGAATCATAGACTTGTCTTGATCAAATGTTATCAAAGAATTGCAGCAGTTATTAACACAAGTTCAGATTTAGCATATGATTGCGAGACGTTGAAAGCTTGTCATTGCCTAACTTTTCAACCGAGCTAAGCCTATGCATAAGCAATCAGAAGCTTGAAGCATCGGTTTTGGTCTTACACTACACGGCTCAAGTTTAACTCAAATGTGCAATAAGAAATAGTCTTGATACTGTGATGTGCTGACAAAGCAATCCCATCTCGATCTTTTCAAATTCACTTAGACTTGGGTCAATTTAAGCAGAATATGAATATACCAAGCAAGTGAATGACTCAGAGCAAGAGACATAGCAGCCTAGCATATATGAAATAGCACAAGTGATCTCAACACATTCTAAGCATGCTAGTGCTAGTCTCAATGGTGAACATGTTTCAAGTTTTATGTTCAAATAAGCATATTCACCATTCATAAAAGTAGCTTAGCTCACTGTTGACATCTCTTAGCATCACTTCAGATAACAGCGCCAGAAATGCAGGTAGACAAATCTAACAACATTAGCCTTAACGCTAGGCTGTCACCACTAGCAGCGACACTAGAGATGTGGATGGTATTTATGATCTTGCCCTTATAAAATATGAAATGAGATTATCTACAAGCGCACAGATAAAATACATCCGCTGTAACATTTCACCAAGGAGAGTTTCCTAGGTATCATTATTTATAACGCAGCAATGCATATCGTTAGTTACCCGGTAGGAGATAAACATCTACAACTATGACACACACATGTATGATTATGATAATAGTTCCACTAGATCTATACTCAACACAGAAATCAATCATAAATGAATAATAAGATAAATGTAATAGAACAGAGTAAACCATATAAAAGAGTTCCAACAGAGCATTCCCACCCAAGGTCGGATCGTAGCCAAATCTAGAAAGAGATAGATTAACTTCCTAATATGGTTCTAACTATAGGTCATAGACTACATCAATTAGTGCAATTGTGTTTAGAAATCATGGTTAGAATAACTTATATTTATACACAGGAGACATCACGCATGGAGGATCAGATCCAGAGTCTATCACCTCTGGGTGACCAGGTCTTACTTGTCCTACATTCGGGGAGTGGACTACAAAGGACTCAATGAAGGACCGAATTGACGACCAGAGGGGAGGGTGAATGGGAGCCTCAAATTTCAACTCGTGAAATGAATGGCCCTTATCCCAGAAAATCACCCTGAAAGCAAGACACGGGCTTGCTAGTACCCACGACCCTAGATGTAGGGTGAATGCTTCCTAGAAGAACAGCGGGATACTACACAACCCAAAAGTCCAACGCAAAAGCCGGAAACCAAATCCGAAATCGAACGAATGAACCGTGGACGAAACAGCGAACAAGTCACTGCATCGGACGCTGGCAGTGTCCAATGCCTCAGTGGCGGACGCGTCCGATGTGGACAGAGCAGTTCTGGAACCTTACTGCATGACCATCGGACGCTGCTATAGTAACAGCTCAACGTCCGATGCTCAGGCCCCGGCGCGTCCGATGGACAACGGAGCGTCCGATGCCCTGCGTCCGATGCTCACTCAAAAACATAGAAACTGACACGTGGCAACGGTGTGTCCGATGCTACTCGGGTCAGCGTCCGATGCCAAGAACACCAGCGTCTGATGCCCCCGAAAACTGTGCAGTTCTTCCATGATTCAACTCGATCTCCTCCGAATCAAAAGCTCTAAGGCTTAGACTTGGTATGAGGAGTCCCAAGGAGGTTAGTGAGCTACTCCTAGGAGATCATGGGTCGAACCTAACTCCAAATCGGTGAATTGAAAGAATTCGGGGCAATGGAGAAGAAATCGATCCAACACAAGAATCGACCGATCTACTAGCTCGTGAGGTTTGAGATTAATTCCTTCAGTGCAAAGATGCGCCTCATGACCTAGAACAACTCAGTTCAAGTGGAATCGAAAACCGTTCCTCGGAGAGGGAGAACAAAGCAAATCTCCGAGAAGGAAAAAACCAAAACGCGAAGAACACAACTCAAAACGTGAATTGATCTCAAATTCTAGCAGAAACTTCTCCACACGAGGAGACAACGAGATTACGGTCTCGTTTCCTAAAAATCCAAATACACAGAGGTATGATTAGCAGTCTCTGTGGATCACAGGCAGCGAGGTATGATTAGAACCTAAGCGGGGGCTAGAGAGAGAGCTCAGGAAATAATGGCTGCAAGGATAGAGAGAGAGGAGGGGCGCCTCTCTTATTTATAGCCTAATAACAATAGTCCCCTTCTACCCCTAGATACAAGAGCGAAGCAGCCAACCCTAGGGGTATCCCGGTCCAACTCTGAAGAGTCGCGATTCGACGGTCACGCGCCTTCCTCATCCTTAGCTTCGCCTTGACGCAAGCCTCAGGATGCCGCCACGTGTTGTCCTGTCGACCGCCGTGCCTTCCTCGACCGCCTTGACGGTCACGCTTCGCCGCCGCTCCAGCCTCTCCACACCGCCACGCGTCGACCGTTATTTTTGGACCCCCCCCGGTTTTGAGGCTGAAACCGGGAAACCTGTCCTCCGGCTGAGTTTTGTGGCCCAAACTCAGAAACCCGCGAGCCCAGGTTTTGAGGCCCAAACCTGAAAACCGTCCTCGCCGAGTTTGAGGCCCAAACTCAGAAACCCGCCACCCCGAGTTTTTTGAGGCTCAACTACCAAACCCGCGCCGTAGACGGGATGTGGTTCACACACCCCCAGTTCCGACACCAATGCCGATGCATGTCCAGCCTCCACGCTGGGCACAGTGCATTCGCCTTCCTTCTCGGCCTCCCGCCAAGTGTCACGACGCCATCACCTTCCTCCTGACTCAGCCGATGCACCGCACATCCCCATGTGCTCTCGCTCATCGATGCCACGTGCCAGCTACCACAGCTGGTCCTCAGGTCTCTTGGTCCGTCGGTCCAAGCCTCACGTCCGCCATTCACCGCTCCCGGTCCATCGGCACAGCACGTCTCTACTTTACCTTCACCTCACCTTCGACCACTGTCTCCGAGCTCCGCACCTGCACATCAACACAGCCAAGAGACATGTTGCCTCTCACCCCTTCCGGTGAGCCTATTGACCGATCGCTCATCATTCAGGAAGGGAACCACAAGGGCACATATCAACCTTATGTTCGCAATCTCCCCCTTGATGAATGCATCGTCAACACATCGTAACCGTGATCAAAGAAGAAAAGAAAATAGAAGTAGATAGAGAAGAAAACTCACTCGAGATGTCCAAAAGCCAAGGTAAAAGTCGAAGAATTATTGGTCCAGCAATCACTCTTGTTGATGAACCTAGTCTATAGACCCAGAAGAGACCGCCTATAAATACCCTGCTTGGGAAGCAAAGAGCTCATATCTTTCGAGAGTGTAGATCTTCTTATTAGTTCCATGGGTATTGTAATAGCAGTAGCTGAGATGATCGAGCCCCCGGGTGTCTTCCTGCTGTAGAATAAATGAAGTGCCCAGAAGAACTCTTGTGAAAGGACCATCCGTTAGGGTGGTTTCCAAGTGGTCGCGAGCAGAGGGACACAGAGGTGCGCCTAGAAGAACTCTTGTGACTACCACTCGTAGATAACCTCGGAGTCACAGGTTGTCAAAAGGGTGGCGAGGGTGATGGTCTTCCCCGAGTTCCTTGAGTACTGGGGTGGTACCAAAGACCCACCTTGGGATGCACTGAAAAGATAGTGTCTACCCTAGGTTCTTTGTCTGCTTTACTGCGTCTCACTGAACCTGGTCTTTGGTGCAATAAGCATCAAGGCTATGTACCTTGAATTCACTAGAGTAGCGTTTTACACCTTGATTGTACTTTTGTTGAAAGTTGCTATATCTCAAGATGTTTCCATGCATCTCTGTTGTAATTCCGAGTAATAATAACAAAGATCCGGGTACTTGGAATATTTTCCGAGTCCTCTGTCTTATTTCCCGAGTACTAAATGTATCTTGCGGAAGGAAAACTTGTCTGTTTACTGTTCCTGTTCTTTGTCTCTGACACCGTCTGACACGTGTTCCCAGCCGTTAGGGTTACAGACGTTGCCATGATGCCGTTTAAAAAAGCCGAACGGTTATCAAAACAGATCTATAATAAGCCGCCACCGGGCTTGTGCTTTCCTCACACTTTCATCAAGCCATTGCCTTCAAAGCTAGAAATCCCTTAGCCATCTCTCAGTGAATGCGTAGAAAATCTCTTGTTACCAACATGGGTCCTAAGAGGCAATCTGCGGTCGAGAAGAAGAAGCCTAGGATCACCACCACCGGAAAGCCTAAGCATCCAAACCCGCCAACTGATGTCCTGGCGTGGAAGAAACCGGACACCACCTTGGCAGAACTGGCCTTCCTGTCGCAGCAAGGGTATCTGCGAGCGCAGCCACTCGACGGCTGGAGAGTACCCATCGACCATCGCGCTCCTGCCCCCAACACCACGGAAATTGTGATGTTTAAAGCCTTCGTAGAGCGGGGATTGGGGCTTCCTGCTTCGGACTTCTTTCGTGGATTGCTGCATTACTATGGTTTGACTCTAAACCATATTACTCCCAATGCGGTTCTTCATATTGCAATCTTCGCCCATCTCTGTGAGGCTTTTCTGGGGATATGTCCCTCTATTACCCTTTTCCGCTACTTTTTCTGGTTTAAGTGTCAACCTAGTGACGCTAATACCGAAGTAGTCGGAGGGGCTAGTCTCTAGGTTAGATTGGAAGTAGCCAATCAATATATAACTGTTGAGTTGTCAGAGTCGGTAAAAGACTAGGCTGCTGGGTGGTTCTATATGGGTAACCCACCCCCAGCTCTTCGTCGTCATGATGGATGGCCACCACAGAAGTGCCGTGAATGGAAGGAGAAGCTCACAAGTGAAGAAGTAGGGGCTATCCAACCCCTCCTCATTATGATAGACTCTTTGATAATCAATGGGCTGACCGGATACACTGTCGTTCAAGACTTTGTTGCCCGGCGCATCCACCCGCTTCAGCAGCGAGCCAGCTTTGGGTTCGAATACCTAGGTAAGAACGACCCGGGTCGCCACGCTATCGAGCAATTGGCAGACTGCGAAGTCCTCTGGAGAGTGAACCGGCTGCTTAAGAGCCGTGGACATCTTGCTCCAGTGATGACATCCTTCTCCGCCATTAATCCTCCTCCTCAGGTAAGTACTTAATTTGTCGTGTCGTCAAGGTTCGGAATAGATATCCTTTTGACCTGACTAGATATCCTTCTGTTTTATAGGGCCAGGGGAGAGATAACAATGATTGCCCTCCACTGCCTCCGGCGACTGAAGAAGGCGGAGGCATCATTTTGGAAGGTCCCATCAGAAGTGAGGATCTTCCTAACAAACCAAGTTCGCCTGAAGATCTTGACTGGCTTGACACAGAATCAACTGACTCTGATGTCCTGCTTATAGACCCAGAGGCTGAGGGTAGCCGGAAGAGGTCGCCGACTCCTCAACTAGAAGCCGGAGGACCCGTCCTTAAGAAGGCTCGCACTGGTAATCGTCGTGCTTGTCGAAAAGTTCTTTTATCTCAAGAATTGTCTGATAAGCACTATAAGCCGGGTGCTCCTGGTAAGGGAAAACCCGAGTACTTTGTAGTCCTTTTGAGTGTTGATGGTTTCTTGTCTTATATATGTTGCTGTATCAGATGCTAGGACGGCGCAAGGGACTTCAAGCAGCGTGGTGTCTGAGAAGCCTCCGACTTCAGACCCGCTTCTGATACAGCCGCTCTTGAAGCTACCAAAGCCTTTGAAGCTCGTGAAGTAAGTTTTCAGCTTTGTAGAGTGTACACAGAGTTCTGATACTTGACATGTATACTTGTCTGCTTGCAGGAAGGCAAAACCAGGTGCAACAGCCTCGAGCACCGCTCTTGATCCTCAGGCGGTAGAGGAGTCGGAGCCGCTGGCCAAGGATGACTCCAGCGTGCCGCCAACATTCAGTCAGGTAGATGCGCTGCCTGGCTCTTCTCCGTCCAAGTCTCGGGCCGATGCTGCTCCTGACGCGGATATTCTTCCATTGCCTCAGGTTGGTTGGCCGTACTCCATCTTTCGTTCTCCCGCTCAATTGGAGTTTGACCGGGTTTGGAATGACTGGTTTTTTCGTACACGATAGCCGGACGAACCTACCCTGGACATGGTCTTGACAAAGATACATGCGGAGGCTTCAGCTTGTCAGCAGGGAGGATCTTTAGATGCACCCGAGTCCTCGAGCCAAGGAGCTACTCTTGACGTAGCCGGGTAAGACCAGGACCTTACTCGGCTGAAGGAACTGAGGGACCAGGTGAGGGCTCCTTTTGAAGCTCTTCACCAATTTGTTGAGGTAAGAGTCTCAATCTCTTCTTGTTATACTGTAAACTCATCCGAGTACTCACGATATTATTGTATTGTAGTCCTTTGACTTCAAGGTTAGAGATCAAGTCACCCGGATCCGCCAGGAGCTGTCTCGTGAAAACCAGGAGCTCCGGGACTATATTGCCCAGGACCAAATTAGTCAGAAGGTAGCCACCCAGGTTTTGCATAATCGCATTAATGAACTCCAAGGCAACCTCAAGGAAGTGGTAGCGGAGCATGACGCTGCTAACGACCGAGAGGTTGGGCTGATATCCAAGTCCGCTGCTATGGAACAGAAGTTGAAGGAGCTCAAGAAGAGTTCTAAAAAGCAGCTTGAAGGTATACTTGGAGTTTCTGTGTCGTTCTGCTCCATAATATTAGTCGGATGACATGATAACTGACTATTGTATATGCAGATGCAAATAAACTGGCTTCTGGGTGGCAGAACACCTTCAACCGAAAGCAAGCAGAGCTTGAAGAGGTATTTGCTAATGCGCAGAGTACTCTTCAAGAAGCCAAATTGATGCGTGAGGGTGCTGACCGGGACCTTCTGCAGGCTTTGAAGTCTACAAAGGAGTCGGCGGAATCCTTGAAGGCCTTGGAGCATGCTGTCGAGCCCCTGCTCAACATGATTCCGGCGCTAGCAGGAGTCGAGGAGACTTTGATTGAGCGGGCCAAGGCTGCACCTGGACGACTGGCGCACTACATCAAAGATATGTCGATTTCCGTGGTGCAAGGCCTAATGGCGACGCTGCGGCTTCATCTGCCGTCCTTCGACTTGTCTGCTTTGATGACTCTTCCTGAGGGCAAAGACGACGAGGACCTTGCGGTAATGCAAGAGGAGGTGAAGGCCGCCGCGGAGGAGTACTCACAGATATTAGATCTTATAGAGTAGTCTAGACTCATCAGTCTCTGCAGCTTGTATCTCCTGAAAACAATTATTATAAGATATCAAAGATATTGGTTACTTTTGAATCTCATGGATTTGCATATATGTCCAACTCCATATTGCAGCAAATTTCTTTGGCAATGGGTTGAGTTTATTTGTTGTGGATGTATGACCAGGCGTCTAATTAGACGAGTCTATCCGAGTGCTCGCTAGCACTTTAGTTTGGGTCGTGTGACTTTGTTTCTCTAACCATTGTGTAGAGAACTTAGTCTTGCCCGAGTACTACTCTTAGTACCCTTGTTCAAGGGATAATTTCGATCAGGCGCCTCTTGAAGGACCGTAATGTTGGTTCCTTCAGGGTGGATCGTATCCTCTTGGGGATCGCAGCTTGGGTGCGAAGGTGGGTGGACCTCTGTCCAAGAAATGTGTAACTGGGTGAGTACTAATCCACCTTGTTATGCCTTATAGGAACTGTTCTCCACTATAGTGGATTTCATATTCGCTATAGGCTGATAGCCGGGTGTTAAGCCGTACTACCTTGTGAGTTGTATTGAGCTCGAAGCTCGTAACTCAAGTATGGTTTCCGCTGAACCAATCTATCTGAGTAATATTATATATTAGTCGGAGGTAAGACCTACTATTGCAGAGACTATTATGCGACTGAATAGTCGTGATAAGGCCTGGATAAAAGTTCTTATGTCGTATGAACTTCAAACTTTATTAATATCCGACTAATAAATACAATTGCCTGAATCAGCATTGTAGCGTAGTCCTTAAGTATGTAATTTCTTCAAGTGCTCAATATTCCATGAATTTGGCAGTGGAGATCTATCTTCAGTGACTAGCTCAAATGACCCGGGTCTTGTTACTTTGGATACAATATAGGGACCTTCCCATGGACTCATGAGCTTGTGACGTCCAACGGTGTTTTGAATTTTCTTCAACACCATGTCGCCTACTTGGAAGGTGCGGTGATGGACGTTTTTATCATAATAGCGCCTCATCCCTTGAAGGTATCTTGCTG
Source organism: Coix lacryma-jobi var. lacryma-jobi (assembly GCA_009763385.1). NCBI lineage: Eukaryota > Viridiplantae > Streptophyta > Magnoliopsida > Poales > Poaceae > Coix > Coix lacryma-jobi. The sequence continues at coordinate 103,193,793 of CM019822.1, read as the reverse complement.
ACTGAAAAAGTGCGGTTAGTCGGGCTTCTTCAAGGCTGTCGACTTCTAACCGCCTGGTATCATCAGCTTCGCCCTCGCTGTACTGCTCCGTTCGTGGGGAGTTCCAGATTAAGTCAGCCGGTAAGATTGCTTCAGTGCCATATACCAGAAAGAAAGGTGTTTGGCATGTTGCCCGACTTCGTTGTGTTCGTAGCCCCCAGACTACCTTAGGCAATTCTTCAACCCACTTTCCGCCGTGATCTTTTAGGTGGTCAAATAGCCTTGGTTTTAATCCAGCGAGAATCAGGGCGTTTGCTCTTTCAACTTGGCCATTGGACTGAGGGTGAGCCACTGATGCGTAGTCTATCTTGATTCCACAGTCGCTGGCCCATGACTTGAATTCGATAGCCGTAAAGGGGGACCCAAGATCAGTGATGATTCTATGCGGCATTCCAAAGCGGTGAAAGATGCTCTGCATGAAGTGGACTGACTTGGAAGCATTGAATTTGACCGAGGGCATGTACTCGATCCATTTTGTGAATTTGTCGATTGCAACGTAGATGTACTCGAATCTGCCTGGGGCGCGCTTGAGAGGACCCACCATATCGAGTCCCCAGCATGAGAAGGGCCATGACGGAGGGATGCATATCAGTTCATGTGCGGGTACATGCTGCTGCTTGGCAAAGAACTGGCATGATTGACAGCGGCGGACTAAGTCTTCCGCGTCTTTTAAAGCTGAGGGTCAGTAGTATCCTGACCTGAAGATTTTTCCGACTAGTGTCCTTGAAGCTGCGTGATTACCGCAGCACCCAGAGTGGCCTTCATTTAGGATTTCCCTGCCTTCTTCTGGTGTAATACATTTGAGGAGGACCCCTGATGAAGCTCCACGTCGATACAGCTTATCCCCGACTAGAACATAGTTTTTGCTACGCCTAGTGACTTGCTCTGCTGTAGTTTTGTCGCTTGGTAGTTTATGTTCTTTGAAGTAATCAATGAAAACTCGTGTCCAGTCGGGTGCTAGAGATAGGACCTGGGTTGCGGGTTCTGGCTCGAACTCCTCCTTCTCTTGGATTGAAGGCTTGGATAACTCATGTACAAAGGTACCGCTGGGAACTTGTGCTCTGTCAGAACCAATTTCGCGAGTATATCTGCTACCACGTTGAGATCCCGGGTAACATGAATGAGTTCCAGTCCTGCAAAGTGTTTTTCCAGCTTGCGTACTTCAGCACAATAGGCGTTCATTGTTTCCTTGGTACAGTCCCAGTCTTTATTAACTTGGTGAATGACCACGGAAGAATCGCCATAGACTAATAGCCGCTTAATGCCCAAAGTGACTGCTAGTTTAAGTCCGTGGAGCAGTGCCTCATATTCTGCTTCATTGTTGGTGGCTGGCCACAATATTTGCAGAACGTATTTGAGCTGTTCGCCAGCGGGTGATACAAGAAGGACTCTGGCTCCTGCTCCTCCGAGTTTTAGGGACCCATCGAGGTACATCTTCCAATGATCGGGAGTAGCGTTGTCTCTAGTCTGCTGTATTTCAGTCCATTCGGCGACAAAATCAGCTAGGGCCTGAGACTTGATAGCTTTCATCGGAGTGAACTTGATGTTGAGTGCCCCTAATTCAACTGCCCACTTGGAAATCCTTCCAGTAGCATCACGGCTGTGAAGGATTTCTCCTAAAGGAAAATCCGTGACTACCCTGATCTCATGAGCTTCGAAGTAGTGCCGCAACTTTCTTGAGGATATGAGTAAAGCATAGAGCAGTTTTTGTACTTGCGGGTACCTGACCTTCGAGTCAGATAGTACCTCGCTGATGTAATAAACTGGTCGTTGGGTGTTGTAGATGTGCTTGTCGTCTTTGCGCTCCACCACGATTGCTGTGCTGACAACGTGTGTGGTAGCTGCGATATACAGCATCATAGATTCCCTGGGCCCCGGCGGTGTCAGTACGGGTGAATTGATAAGGTAGCTTTTGAGTTGTTCAAAAGCTCTGTCCGCTTCATCCGTCAACTGAAATTTGTCGCCGGCTTTAAGCAATTTGAAGAAAGGCAATCCCTTTTCTCTGAGCCGTGAGATAAATCGATTTAACGTAGCCATGCACCCGGTGAGTTTCTGAACGTCTCGGACAGAGGTAGGCGGCTTCATGTTGATGATAGCTGTGATCTGCTTTTCACTAGCCTCGATGCCTCGATGACTAACGAGGAATCTGAGTAGCTGTCCTGAGGGTACCCCGAAGACGCATTTGGTTGGATTGAGTCTCCATTGATATGCACGTAATCGGTTGAAGGTTTCCTCTAGGTCTGATATCAGGGTAGTCGGATCCTTTGTTTTATGACTACATCATCAACATAAGCTTCTGCATTGCGGCCAATCTGATCACCCAGGCAATCTTGGATGGCGCGTTGATAAGTAGCCCCCGCGTTCTTTAGTCCAAAGGACATAGTTTTGTAACAGTATGCTCCAAAAGGAGTAATGAACGATGTCTTGGGTTGGTCTTCTTCTTTGAGGGCAATCTGATGGTACCCGGAGTAGCAATCCAAAAAAGAGAGTAAGGCGGAGCCTGCGGTGGCATCAACTATTTGGTCTATCCTTGGTAATCCGAAGGGATCCTTTGGACAATGCCTGTTGAGGTCTGTGTAGTCGACACACATGCGCCACTCAGCAGAGTTCTTCTTGACTAGCACTGGGTTAGCTAACCACTCGGGGTGGAGGATTTCTCTGATGAATCCGGCCGCGAGTAGCTTGGCTATTTCCTTCTTGATTGCCTCTTTCTTCTCTGGTGAAAATCGTCGTAATCTTTGCTTGATAGGTCTAGAGCCTTCCTTTAACTCTAATCTGTGCTCAGCCAAGTTCCTTGGGACCCCAGGCATGTCTGCTGGTTTCCAAGCAAATATGTCTTTGTTTGCTCTAAGGAACTTGGTGAGCGCGAGTTCCTATTCTTCGGATAGGTGAGCACTGATAACCGCTGTCTTGGAAGGATCACTGGTTTCTAGGTCAATGGCTTTTATGGAGACTTCTGCTGATGGTTGAATAGTACCCGCCTTCTTTGTTGGGATTTCTGAATCTCCCGGCTTGGTATTAAGCACCATCTGAGCGAGTTCTTGTACTTCCAGGGTGAGTTGAGCTTTTTCAGCGATTTGGACAGCCTCTGTGTCGCAATCAAATGACCGCTTCAAGTCGCCTCTGAAGGTTAAGATTCCTTTGGGACCCGGCATCTTCAATAAGAGGTACGGGTAGTGGGGTACTGCCATAAACTTGGCAATAGCAGGTCTCCCGAATATGGCGTGATACGATGATTCGAAGTCGGCTACCTCAAAACTGATGTACTCCATTCTGTAATTGATCGGAGTTCCAAAAGTGACGGGTAGTATAATCCTTCCGAGTGGTACAGCCGCTTTTCGGACCAGTCGAGGTATTTGGGTGTCGCTGGTTCGGTGGACATGATCTCTCACAGGGAAAGCTTCTGAAGCCTCTTGTTGTCGCTGGTAGTTACTCCCCCAAAGATGACATTAATAGTTCCTTTGGGGTGCTGAAAGCCACCGGCGTCCTGTTGAGGATCCTCAGCTGTCTTCTTGCCTTTGTCTTTCTTGTTCTTGGTGAAGTCGAAGTTCAAGCCTCGCTCCTTGAGCTGTCGACAGTGCCTTGCTTGATGTCCACCTTTCGGATGGAAGCCGCAGGGTCCGTCGAGTAAGTCATCAAAGGTGAATGGCTTGTTTCCCTTCTTCTGAGGCTCCATGGTAGCAACAGTATTATCTCCTGCCCTTTTCCGGGTATTTTGCTGTGGTGCCTGGTTGCTTCTCAGGTTGTTTCCTCGATCACCTTGCGTGTTTCTATCGGGGAAGCGTTCCTGTGTGCGTTCCTCTGTCGCCATCATGGGGTTTACAGCCCGATGGAACTCGTCAGCGGTGGTCGGGTCCTGCTTGATGAAATCTTTGTAATTGTACCTTTAGCAAATGCCGTTGCCAAAGGGGTCAATTACTTCTCTGTCTGTAATGTCGGATACTGTAGAGCGAATTTCTGAGAATCGCCTATAGTACTCCCGCATTGATTCATTTTTCTGTTGCTTGCAGGTTCTGAGCTTAGTCTGGGGATCTGATCTCTCTGGGACACCAGCAAAGTTTTCAACGAAGATACGATGTAGTTGTTCCCAGGAGTCGATGGACTTGGGTTTAAGCCTATCGAACCAAGCAAGCGGCATTGTCTCTAGAGCCCTTGGGAGGTAGAGTGCTTTGACGTCGTTGCTTCCACCCGCTAGCTCGACTGCTTGAGCATACAGCCTAAGCCACCGTTTAGGTTCTGTCTTCTCGTCGTACTTTGAGTAATTCCTGGGTTTGAATTTTCGCGGGAACGAAACCGCTCGAAGCCTTTGGGAAAAGCAGGGGAAGCGGTCAACTACGTCGGATGCTGCAACTGCGATTCCTCTGTATGCAGATTCGGCTCCTCCCTCAGCTTGGTCGGGTACTCGGTGGCCCAGACGGCTCCTCGCTGGGATACGACCGAGTCGCTCTTGAAACGGCCGCCTCTGGCTCGGGTGAGATGAAGCTTGCTCATCAGCTAGGGATTCAAGATTCCGCCCCTGTAGTTGGAGTGCGGTAGTCTGAAGCATGACCAGTCGTCGCTCTTCATCAGGGGTGCGATTGGTCTTGGCTCCCATCTCAGTAGCTAGAGCTAGTATATTTTGATAGGGAGTCTGGAAGACTTTATGGCAGGCGACCCTCATGAACTCGGGTTCAAGGTTGCGAGAACAATCAGGGCGCCGTCTGTTAAAATCATCCTGGGAGTGTTTTTCTTCAGTGCGAGCTTGACGCTCTGCATCTACTTCCAGACGCCTCCGGGTGTTGTACTCTTCTAGTCGTGCATTGTAGCGATCTACAGCTTCCTTGCGGTGAGTTGCTCGCCTTCTGCGGGCCTCGTTAGCTTGATTCCTTCGGATTCTTTCAGCTTTCAAGGACTCGGTTTCCCCGGGTCCTTCCGGATCATTGTCAGAAATCATACTCAGAGTTTCATCGTCTTGAAAGACATCTGGTGGGGTTGGTGGTCGTAGAGATGACTGATGCCCCGCCATGAAGACTTCACGAGTGTAGCCCTGGTTTGATGATCCCGGTGTAACTGACTCCAAAGTAGAAGTACTGGAGATTAGTTATGTTGAGGAGTCGTGTTCCTCAAAAGGGAGCTGATGTCCGTGCTGGTATGGAAGTTGCTGGTCAATTGTGCCAACCAGTCTAGCCGGGGCAGGCTGAATTGGCCAATGGACAATGTTACCCTCCTTGGTAGAGCTGAAAACGAGTCCCTGTTGAGCTCCCATCAAAGGTATCTGTTGATACTCTTTGAATTTTGCACCAATCAGGTTATGGAAGTTTTCAGCAGAGTTCCGCAGCCCGAAGGTGAAGCCATAGCAGGTGTCCGGGTCCTTTTCTTCAGGATTCGAGTTGGAGTAGGAGTCGGATGCCTTTGTATGGTCCCCAGGATCTTGCGGGTCTTGGATTGTCAGATTTGCTAGGTTCTGAGCGAGGTGTTCCATCTTTGGCATGGCTTGTGGTTCTGATTCCACGGCGAGCTGTCTGTGCAGCTTTCCTTGATCATCCGCAATGCAAGTCCATGAGCCAAAAATGAAAATTGATCCCGCCGAGAACATGTTGTCGTGGTTCGCCGGGCTCTTGGTCGTCGAATCACCGAAAGCCCCTACCTGGCGCGCCAGCTGTCGGTGTTTGTTGACCGGCAACTCGTCTTGAGTAATCTCAGACGATTTGTTCGGTGGGGATCGGCGTTCGTAGGACTCGGCGAGTAGACAGGGACAACGATTTATACTGGTTCAGGCCGCTAAATAGGGTAATACCTTACGTCCAGTGCGGCGTGTGCCTTGTGTATTGTTATGACTCAATGTTCGATGATCTAGGACCTGCGCCCGGTTCCCCTTATATATCCGGGTGAGCCTCAGCGCAGACCGAGTCCTAGCCGGTTACAACAGTGGAGTCCTATTCTAATTACAGGACTTCCTTTTACAACTCGGCTAAGGTACAAACTAGAGTCCTAATCCAAGTACATTATGTTACAAGTCTTCGGATCTCTAAAAGCCATCCCAGATTAGTCGGAGTAATCATCGATAGATGATATCTCTGACATCCTAGTCCGTCACGTACCAAGCAGTAACCTGCGTATAAGAAGCCTCTGTACCCATGTCATATGGGACTAATGACCACATAAGGCTTCCCTAACGAACCAGACCCAACCCACCAACTAATCTCGAAGAAGTCCAAGCCCGCTCGAGACCGTGAGCACGACTGATATATCAGTTTTAATACTCTGCAGAGTTCGCACATCTTTACCCATGAGTCATGCGTTCCCCATCACGCTAAACACTGCCAAGGTGCACAGCGGGGTCGCACTACAAGGCCGTTACAAAGCCGCCTCCAAGCCTGTTTCACACGTACCTCTAAGGTTTTACCCCATACAAAGGTCTACGACCCCCAAGGCCCCCTCGTGAGCCACTAAAACAAACCCCGTGTGAACCCTCAACTTAGAGGAAACTAATTAATTAGCCAGTCCCAGAGCCATATAGGCCTCATGGTTTGCGCTGTTTTGCCGGGTTACAGGCTTCAAGAACCGGGTCCTAGGGATCCAGGCAGGATATGTCTAGCAGAAGCCCAGAACCAAAAACCAAAAGCAGCTGCCGAGTACCACGGCACAAAAACCACCAGTACGGTCCATCCTGCCGGATTTACCTACTCACCATACTACTCATTACCCGTCCACGTTCCATAGATCATTAATCAGAATTAATTATTTAACCACCATCCCATCCCAAGACAGTAGGGCTAAACATGACTTCTACCCAACACATCCCAAACCAGGTAACAAGGATAATATGAACAAATTCTAGTAAACCTCAACATGAGATTCAAATTAAGACTGCATGCATCTACTAGATCTAAACTACTCTAACTCAAAATAAAATAAATACGGGGGCAAGATGTTTAAGGACACTTGCCTGCGGGCTGGGTCGAATTGATGAAGGCACAAATCGGTGTTAGGAAATATATGTAACTCGTATGTCTCTAGGACTCATGTAACTCGTATATCTCTAGGACTCCAAGTCATGATCGAACCTTGTCTCAAGGATATATAGATTAATATGTATAGGTTCCTTGAAGATCAAGTTGAATCGGTTAAACTTGGAAGTCTATCTGTACTTGTGTCTTACAGATCAATATATAAGCACGCGGCCTCCTACGGGAGGATATACGCTTCCGTATAGTTTTTCATGGTATCTAGAGCCACCTCTTCCAATCGAAACACATCTCAACAATGGCGAGCTCGTCTGCATCGTCATCGGCACTCGGGCCTCCTGCTTCTGAGAAACTTACCCGCGAGAACTTTCTTCTGTGGAAGGCTCAAGTCCTCCCTGCCATCCGTGGGGCACAGTTGATGGGGTATCTAGATGAGAAGGTGGTGCCGCCAGAGAAGACGCTCCAAATCAGCGACTCTGATAAAGCCAAGACTATTGCAAATCCAGCATATGCTAATTGGATTGCTCAAGACCAACAAGTGTTGGCATATCTTTTGAACTCCCTCTCTAAGGAAGTTCTTGCACATGTGGTAACGCAAGAGACATCAGCCACAGCCTGGAAGGCGATCCAGGAACTATTTGCATCTCAATCTCGAGCTAAGGTGACCAATCTCAGGTTTGCACTCACCACGACCAAGAAGGGGACCATGAGTATGGCCCAATATTTCTCCAAGATGAAGGCATATGGAGATGAACTTGCTGCTACAGGAAAAGTTCTAGATGATGAAGAGATGGTCTTGTACATCTTGAATGGCCTCGATTCTGATTTTACACCCCTCGTATCTTCTATTATGGCAAAATCAGATCCAGTTTCAGTTAATGAATTATATGCACAAGCTCTAAGTTTTGAATCTCGGATTGAGATGCTTCATGGCACCGAGCAGCAGTTCCAGTCCTCGGCTAACTCACTGACTCGTGGTCGTGGCCGTGGTCGAGGTGGAAATCGCGGTGGCCGTGCTCCTGGTCATGGCAACTACCGTGGTAGAGGTCGCGGCAATAACAGCAGCAACTCCAGGGTGCATCAGAATACTGGTTACCAGGGAGGGATTTATCAAAATCCTGGATACCAAGGAGGTGCTGCAAACCAGAAGGTACAATGCCAGATTTGTGGAAGATTTAATCACTCAGCAATTGATTGTTGGGATCGATTCAATCAAGATTTTCAGCCTGAGGAACGAGTTGCAGGGTCGGCATTGACCTCTTATGGTGTTGATACAAATTGGTACGCGGACACTGGGGCTACTAACCATATCATAGGAGAGCTAGACAAGTTAACTGTCCGTGATAAATATCATGGACGTGATCAAGTGCATGCTGCAAATGGGTCAGGTATGAAAATTAGTCATGTTGGCAACACTATTGTTCATACCCCTACTCAAGATCTGAAGCTTAATAATGTTTTGCATGTCCCTAGTACACATAAAAACCTTGTTTCTGTTCATCGTCTAGCCGCTGACAATAATGCCTTTCTTGAATTTCATCCAAATTTTTTCTTAATCAAGGATCAAACAACGAAGGACACCATCCATAGAGGAGAATGTGAAGGAGGCCTCTACCCCATCAAGTTATCGAGTCAAAGTCATAAGCAAGTTTTTGGTATCACTAAAGTCTCCACCAAGTCATGGCATAGTCGTTTAGGCCATCCATCTTTTACTATTGTCGATCATGTCCTCAAAAGTAATAAGCTACCTTTCTTACAAGGTTCTAGTATAGCATCAGTCTGTGACTCTTGTCAAATGGCCAAGAGTCATCAACTTCCTTATTCAAGGTCAAATAGTGTGTCTACTTCTCCTCTTGAGCTTGTTTACTCCGATGTTTGGGGACCTGCACCTGAATCCATTAGTAGACACAAGTATTATGTGAGTTTCATTGATGATTTCAGTAAATATACTTGGATCTATCTTGTTAAGAAGTCAGATGTCTTTCAAGTTTTCCATAATTTTCAAAATCTTGTTGAGCGAAAATTCGATAAAAAGATCCTGGCTATGCAAACTGATTGGGGTGGTGAGTATGAACGCCTCAATTATTTTTTTCAAAAAATAGGAATTTCTCACCGTGTTTCTTGTCCCCACGCTCATCAACAGAATGGCACAGTTGAGAGAAAGCATCGTCACATTGTTGAAGTTGGATTAGCACTCCTTGCCAATTCTTCTATGCCTCTTAAATTTTGGGATGAAGCCTTTTTAACTGCCACGTATCTTATTAATCTTCTTCCTACCAAAGTAATTGATATGAAAACCCCCATGAACTTCTTTTTTCCTCTAAACTAGATTATACCTCTCTTCGAATTTTTGGTTGTGCTTGTTGGCCAAATTTGCGACCCTACAATTCTCGCAAGCTAGCTTTTCGATCTACACAATGTGTGTTTCTTGGCTATAGCCCTTTACATAAAGGCTTTAAATGTCTGCATCCTTCATCTGGCCGGGTTTATATATCTCGTGATGTTATCTTTGATGAGCATGTTTTTCCCTTTTCCAAACTCCACACAAATGCTGGCGCTCGTCTCCAGCAAGAAATTCTTCTTCTTCCTCTTAACATACGGCAAAATTTAGGCTTAGATCAAGGGGGAGAACAGTACGTTGATCACATGACTAATACTAATGCCTTGTCTAGTGGTGATGGTGTCATTCAGGGTGATGGTGTACAGGCTGAAGATGAGTCAAGCTATTTTGGTGTGAATTCACACAATACCTTGCATGGTAGTACGACCCAAGATGTTTTGGAACCTTCTCTAATAATGCAGGGTGGTGTAGGTATTGATCCTGAGCCAACTTCAGCTGCACCTACAGGGTCTTCAGCGACAGCACAGCAGGGAGGCACCTCTGCTGAAAGTCCTGTTAGATCTCCTATGCTATCACAGCAACAGCTGCAACCAGTTTCTATCTCTCCTGTACAGACGCTTGGTGAAATTGAAGAAGCAAATCCATCGTCACATCAACGTCCAAAGACAAGGCTTCAGAGTGGTATTGTTAAACCAAAAGTTTATACTGATGGTACTATAAGATATAGCTTCTTTACCTCTACAGGTGAACCTTGTGACTTGCAAGAAGCATTAAATGATGACAAATGGAAGCATGCCATGGATGTTGAATATCACGCTTTGATGAAAAACAAGACTTGGCATTTAGTACCTCTAAGAGAAGATATAAACATAATTGACTGTAAATGGGTCTATAAACTCAAGCGAAAAGCAGATGGATCTGTTGATAGATACAAAGCAAGATTAGTGGCAAAAGGTTTTAAGCAAAGGTCTGGCATAGATTATGAGGATACTTTTAGCCCAGTTATCAAAGTTGCTACTGTTAGGCTTGTGTTAGCTATTGCTGTTTCTAAAGGTTGGAGCTTACGACAGTTAGACGTGCAGAACGCGTTTTTACATGGTGTTCTGAAAGAGGAGGTTTATATGAGACAACCACCAGGTTATGAAAATTCACAGGTTCCACATTATGTATGTAAGTTGGATAAAGCTATTTATGGTTTAAAGCACGCTCCAAGAGCGTGGTATTCTCGGTTGAGCTCTAGGCTAGGCTACAACAACTTGGGTTCATGCCATCCAAGTCAGATACATCTTTGTTTATTTTCAATAAATCTGGGGTTACAATATTTATTTTAATATATGTTGATGATATCATTGTTACTAGTTCATCCGATCAAGCAATTTCAGCACTATTAAGAGACTTGGCCAGTAGCTTCGCATTGAAAGACTTGGGGGATTTGCATTATTTTCTTGGGATAGAAGTGAAGAGAACTCAGAATGGAATTGTTCTCTCTCAAGAGAAATATGCACGTGACTTGTTGAAACGTGCTAATATGCAGAACTGCAAACCTGTTTCTACTCCATTATTAGTTTCTGAAAAATTATCTGCTTATGATGGTGAATTGCTTGGCTCAAAAGACAGTACAAGATATAGAAGCATCGTGGGTGCACTTCAATATTTGACAATCACAAGACCTGACATAGTATATTGTGTTAACAAGATATGTCAATATCTTCATGCGCCAACCTCTCTTCATTGGACAACCGCAAAGAGAGTTCTAAGATACGTACAAGGAACCATCAGTTTGGGTTTAACATTCAGAAAGTCACAGTCTACTCTTATTAGTGCATTCTCTGATGCAGACTGGGCAGGATGTGTGGATGATAGAAGATCCACGAGTGGTTTTGCTATTTTCTATGGGAATAATTTAATTTCTTGGAGTGCTAGAAAACAAGCAACTATATCTCGATCCAGTACAGAAGCTGAATATAAGTCTATGGCAAATGCAACTGCAGAAATAATTTGGCTACAATCTATATTAAAGGAACTTGGTGTATCTCAAAATCAAAAGCCTTGTCTTTGGTGTGATAATTTGGGAGCTACTTATCTCTCGGCTAATCCAGTGTTTCATGCTAGAACGAAGCACATTGAGATTGATTATCATTTTGTCAGAGAAAGAGTAGCTAACAAATTGTTAGAGGTTGGTCCTATATCTTCGAAGGATCAAATCGCTGATGGCTTTACAAAAGCAATATCGACACAAAGATTACAAGATTTTAGGCGCAATCTTAACTTAATAAAGTTATGATTGAGGGAGGCTGTTAGGAAATATATGTAACTCGTATGTCTCTAGGACTCATGTAACTCGTATATCTCTAGGACTCCAAGTCATGATCGAACCTTGTCTCAAGGATATATAGATTAATATGTATAGGTTCCTTGAAGATCAAGTTGAATCGGTTAAACTTGGAAGTCTATCTGTACTTGTGTCTTACAGATCAATATATAAGCACGCGGCCTCCTACGGAAGGATATACGCTTCCGTATAGTTTTTCAATCGGGTCCTGAGGTTCCATGTAGCTCGCACTCGCTGGATCAAGCATCATCACATGACCCAAACAAACAAATAAATAACAAGACATCAAACATTATAAAAACATACTAAAAAGGTTACTAACGCGTAGGGCTTGTTTCTACGATCGTAAGAGCGCAAAAACCACTAAAAACAGAGCTACATTTAAAAACATATTAGCTTTTGAAGTTTTATGAAAATAAAATACAAAATTGGCAGTTGGATAAAAATAATTAAAATTGGAAAGGGAATGATGAATGAACAACCACATAAATATTAGAAAGTTGAAACGGTAGACTTTGAAAGATGCAAGGTTATTAAACTAAATGGAATTACAGCTAGATATAACGGACGAGCGAGAAAGATAACAGAGACATATAAATAGACAAATAAGATAAAACATGGTGTAGACTGTTATATGGGTATTCGCAGAATCATAGGATCTAAACATTTTTGAATGGTGTTTATGACAACAACATGACGCAACCTGACATCATCAAGGTGTAAACGTGTGTAGCTAGCATGTGTGTTGCCACGAAAAATTAGCGTGAAGCCACTCTCACCGTGGGATGTGTGCAGGCCTCCATGAACCAAGCTTACAGAAAAGACTGTATTCCTATTGTATTTCCAGAATTGATATTGTAAATGAAAAATGGCCATATACGCATGTGTGATGTCATGATGACATCAAACATTTGCGGCCAAAACATATCAGCATGTATAGCAGTGGCGCACACATGTGTACGTGCGTGTGGAGGGATGCGAGGCTGGTGCAAGATGTATGCGGCTGGCCTCGGCGGGTGCCCAGAACCGAGGTAGCTTGGAGTCTATGACTGCTGCGACCGGCCATGGGCGACGGCGCTCGGGCGGAGCTGGTAAAGGTACCGACTCAGGAGTCAGGACTTTGCTTGTTTTCGATCGAGGGGGTCAGGAGGAGTGCAGGGAGGCGAAGGTGCTCACCGTGTAACAGTATGAAGCAATGGAGGAGCAGCGGAGGTCACGGGCCACAGCGAACAGATCGAGACGGCAACGACGGGGATCGACGGTGACGGGAAGGGTCTGGTTGCAGAGCTCAGGCGAGCGCCATGGGAGGAGTGGGCTCACCGGGCAGGGCACAGCGCATGGAGACCGAAGAAACTTCGAAGGTTCCTTACTCTGCGGTGAAGCTCGTCGGTGGCGTTGGTGGTGTCCCGAGGCGGCCGGAGACGAAGAGGGCGCCGCAGAGAGGTGTTCCGGTGCTCCAACATGGTCGGGTGTCGGGGCACACGTCCTTGGCGCAGATGTACGCCGAGGGCGACGCCCTGGAAGTGTCACAGCTCGGCGGATGTGAGGGAGGGGTCCTTGTCGTCGCCGGAACAGGCCGGGACGAGGAGCTCGATGCTCGAGCCAGCGTCGGCTATGGAGGTCTCGACGGCGGTGGGTGCTGGAGCACGAGGAAAAAGGGCAGAGAGGGAGGAGATGGTGGCGGCGCGAGCAGGGAAAAATAAGAGGTTTTGCTGGTGGTCTTTATAGGGGCGGAGAATGAGGAGAACGGGTGGTGGGCGAGCTCTGGGCTCCGATCATGACGGCTGCGCAGATCGATAAGGAGCTGGGGCGTAGCACTGTTGCAGTTGGGGCTCGGGTCGTTGCGCGTGGATAAGAGGAAGGGAGCCGATTCGCACGGCCTTGCTTGGCCCTGCGGCTAAGGCGGAGGGAATGAGATAGGGTCACGCGAGAGATGCGCTAATTGCGCGGTCGTCCCGAACAGACGCGGCGAAAGGGGGAGAGAGAAAACCTGGAGGTGGGGGACGACTCTGACTTATAGGACCCACCGGTCAGCGGATCAGACGGTGGGAGCTGGGTCGGCGGCCTGCGAAGGAAAGTGGGGAGGAGGGAACAGACCGACGTGGTAGAAGATGGGACGGATCGGTCTGTGCGGCCTTGTGGGCGAAGAGCGGCCTTCGGGCCCGTTGGCCGGATGGAGGGAGAGGAGTGGAGGGATGTCGAATGGGCCGCGCGATCAGCTGGGGCGGGGAGAGAGGCTAGCCGAAAAAAAATGGGAGAGGGGGAGAGTTTGTGGGTTGGGCTGCAAGGGGAGAGAGAAGGTGAGCCCGTTTTGCCTTTTTCTTTTTCCTTCTCTTTTCTTTTTCAAACTTTACAAATTATTTTTAAATTCAAATTTCAAATTCTTTTTAAATCAAAACCAGTTTTCAAACTTTTGAAAATGTTTTTTTAGTTTTGAAAATAAAACTTTGAGTTTGAAATTTTATAAAACTTTCATAAAACTTTTATTTGTTTTTTAATAGAATAAAATCGATTCGCCCTATTCGTGTTTAATAAATTTTTTTCACCCAATAAAATTGTGCAACGACATGAATGCAACAAACACCTGGCTCGTGTTTTTCCTCCATCTAGGATTTTGGCCATTTCGTTATTAAATTCTAATTATTTTTAATGAACTTAACACCCGGGGTGTTACAGTTACCCCCACCGCGTTTTGACTATCGCGATGCACGCTCTTCCCTCAGCGGACCACGTTTTCCTGTGCGTGGTGATCGCTTTCCCCGTAGGCGTGCTATGAATGGTTTTGTCACTAACCGTTCTTTTGAGCAGCCGGCCCAACACTGGTATTCTCCCCATTTTACTCACCCTAGTGTTGGACCGTATGGTCACCCTATGTCTTTTTATTGATTTAGGTAAGGTGATTGGAGAACGTTTGGTTGGTAGATTCCGGGTGCTCATGGCATATGACTGGAAACGCTAAGTGGTTCTGCAGTCTTAGTCCAGTTGCCGGAAAGGAGTTTATCACCTTCGGCGACAATAGCAAAGGTAAAGTGTTGTCTCGTGGGTCGGTGCGAGTTAATGAGCACTTTGTGTTGCGTGATGTTGCTCTTGTTTCTAACTTGCATTTTAACCTTCTTTCTGTTTCACAACTTTTTGATGATGATTATGAGATTCATTTTTAAGCCGAATCTTTGTTGTATTTTGGATCCTCAGGGCAATCTTGTGTGTTTGATTTCGCCCTTTGGAAAAGTCTTTCGTGCGAATTTCTCAGAGTCGTTTGGAATTTCTCGTTGTCTTGTGGCTGGACCTTCCTCCTCTGATCTTTGAAAGTGGCATAGGAGACTAGGTCAGCTGAGCTTCAACTTGCTTGCAAGGCTTAGTTCACTTGGCTTAATCTGAGGATTGCCTAAGTTGTGCATGGAGAAGGATCTTGTTTGCCATTCTTGTAGACATGGGAAAATGGTAGTCGCTCCCCACCATCCGGTGAATCAGGTTATGACTAAGCGCCCTGGAGAGCTTTTACACATGGATCTTGTTGGTCCGGCTCAGGTGAGCTTGGTTGGGGGGAAGTGGTATGTGCTTGTTATTGTTGACGACTTTTCGAGATATTCGTGGGTTTTCTTTTTAGCGGAGAAAACTGAGACTTTCTCTTTTACTCGCAATCTGATTTTGTGACTTCAGAACGAGTTCCCTAAGAACTCGATGAGAGCTATTCATAGCGATAATGGTTCCGAGTTTAAGAACTCGGATTTTAAGAAGTTTTGTAACTCCTTGGGTTTAGAGCATTAGTTTTCTTCCCCGTACACACCGCCACAAAATGGTGTTGTAGAGAGGAAAAATTAGACCCTTGTTGAGATGGCCAGGACGATGCTCGATGAGCATAGGACTCCTAGGCGTTATTGGGCCGAGGCTATAAACACTGCATGCTATATTACCAATCGCATTTTTCTCCGAGCTTTCTTGAAAAAGACTTCTTATGAGTTGCGTTTTGAAAGACAGCCCAAAGTGTGTTATTTTAGAGTGTTTGGTTGCCACTGTTTTATACTTAAGAAAGGCAACTTGGACAAGTTTGAGTCTCGTTCTTCTGAGGGTGTATTTTTGGGTTATGGTAATCATACTCCAGCATATCGTGTACTTAACCTTGATACTAACCGAGTCATGGAGACATCCGATGTCACCTTCGACGAGAGCATGCATTGTCCTTCTTCTAGATTTGAGCGTGCAGGTGATCACGAGATTGGCGAACCTCTTTTTGATGATGAGGAAGAAGGTGCTGAAGGGATTGATGATCCAGCACTTCCTCCACCTGCTGTGCCGATTGGGTCGACTTCGACCACGACTGCTCGCGGCCCCGACCTGTCTTCTTCCACTACATGGGGGACGTGTGATCCACCACCTCGGGCTGTACCACTTGTACCGGAGGAGGCACCAGCTACTGTTGAGGGGGCGGTTACTTCAGCAAGGGAGGCGCCACGACACATCCAGCGCCAACACCCACCTCAACAGATGATCGGCAACATCCACGAACGCGTCACTCGGTCAACGTCACAACAAATCTCTCACTTTGCTCATTCTGCATTTGTTGCTGATTTTGAACCCCGAGATGTTGGACATGCTTTATCTGATCCGGATTGGGTCAATGCCATGCATGTGTGTGACGTAACGGCCCTAATCCCATGGCCCACTGAGCACTGTCAACCACTGACAGTTGATCCGTACAGCCAAGAGATTACGACCGGGTTCCGCCACTGGGCTACATCAGTGCCCGACGTCCGCAGGATCATCTCACAATTCAGTTACAATCTCTTGAACATATTGACAAATAACATCGGAGTAAATAGCGGAAGACTTAGATAACAATAGTTTTACAAACCAGGGTTCAACATAAAATTAAAGTGAAATTATTACAGACCATAGTTCAAATAGATAGAGTTGGCAGAGTAGCATATGGCAACAACTAAAGGATAAAGATACTTCACCCAGCCCGAGGGTGAATAATCACTCATCGGCCTCATCGGCCTCTTCCTGAACAACAGTCACACAGCAGGGTCCAAGGCATACGGAAGAATCTGCCATACCTGCAACATGGGTAATAGAACCCTGAGTACAAAGGTACTCAACAAGACTTACCCGACTAAGAAAAAGGGAGAAGACTCAGGAATGCAGGCTTAGGGTAGTCAAGGTAAGACTTAAGCAAATTCAAGTGTTTTGCAGAAAAGCATTTTTGGTAAACCTTATTTTAATTTTGAAAGATTCGGTATTCCTTGTTTCATCATAATCCTTGATTCATTTTACATTTCCAAAACATTCCTAGTTGAGAACCACTCCCTGTTGACAGTCAGTGACTAAGTCTCCATAACCGAGGAGCAGCGTTAATCCGGATAAATAATACTCAGCTGAGGGTCCCTATCCACACTGCATATGTAGCACCCAAGCTTGCATATGCCAACTCGTCTACCACGATTCCTCCAAGATTGGGCCCGGTCCTACGCCACCCGGAAGTACAGTACACCACTCCAATTCGGGACTTTAACCCTTCAATCCGGGACTTTAACCCACGTGGGTACATGCTACTTCCGCCATCTCTCCACTCCCAGTGCGCGGTTGTCGGTCCAATAAAGGATTCCTCGGAGCCGAAGCTTTCCGTAGTATGTGAATAGTTGCAAGTCTTAGTCAGCAGGCCCCCATACAGGTGGTCCCTAATCTTTCCAGCCAGCGACAAGCACCTCGGGACTCTAACCCAAGAGTACAGGTCCTGTCAGTTTTTCAACCCTGTCCCGGTCGGTGTCAACTGTTGAGTCCCGGACTGCAACATGACGGCACCGTACTCGCGGACAACCTCTCCTTCCCATTGACTAGGTACGGATCAGATACTTAGCCAATAGTGGGAGTAAACCAGAAATTCCCATAAATATTCTTAAAGTGATCACAATGTTGAAATTGGCATTTTTATTGCAAATCTAATGTATAGCATTTGCTAAGCATTTTGCAAATAGTTTTTGAAAAGCAGGTATCGGGTGTATCATTGGTCAAGGTAGATAATGCATCAGATAGGATTTCACTCAACTCCTATCAACCTAATGCAATAATTTAAGTAAACATTTAAGAAAAATTTTATAAAAGCAAGGAAGGGTTTAAATGCACCGGGGCTTGCCTTGGACAGCAAAAAGAGCAGACTCGGGGTAGGTATAGTTGTCGGAGCTCGGGGTTGCCTCGGGGACAGATCCTTCGGTGGCTACCTCGACTTCAGGGCCTTCTTCGTCAACTATACGGATGCAATGATGAATGCTCATGAGAATGATGAGATGGACTTAAGGTGCAAGACAATACCACAGATTCAAGATTACTCTTAGGCAAGGCATAATCGAAATCTAGGTTGAGCATAAAAGGTAACCACTTCTTCCTTAAGCAAAATTTATTAACTAGACGTTATTATAAATATCCTAAGTATCATCTAAACATAGCATCACAAACATCATAGACCAAAGGGTAGGGGTCTATGAACATCGAGCAATCCAAAAGTCACATCACAGGGCATTCAACACTAACCCTAATCACCTTTTCTATTTTCTTAATCATTTAAAAAAATCATTTTATGAAGGTGCTCCAAAAATTACCAAATTAATCTCACAAGTTCATTAGGGTACAAGTATATGGCAAAACAAATTTCATAATTTTTGGAGGTCATTAAGGTGCTCAATTAAAACTAGGCATTAATTAACAAAAGGCACTATTTAGGAATTAAAATAAAGCTCAAAAATCAACTTGCTCCAAAAGACTTCAAAATTTTACCAGAGGTTCAGCATGTTATAACAAGGTCCCAAAAATTTAGCTCAAGATTTTTGGAGTTATAGAACACTCTCCAAAAATACCACAACCTTCATTTTTCAATTAAAAAGGGAATTTTACATTTTCAAATTCTTGCAGAAAAGTCAAGTTTCATATTTTTATAAAATACTACACAGTGCAAGGAGCATACCATAATTTTCTCAGCACTTAAGGAACAACAGATTAATTCACACAAAAAAGAGAAAACAGAACACTATTCACAACTCTCAGAAAAAGAAAAGAGCACTGTGCTCCTTCTAAGAAAGGCTCGGGCGAGAAGGGCTCGGGCGAAACGGAAACTGAGTGCTTCGTCCGAGGCCTGGCTCGACGAGGCGGAGGGTGCACGGGTTCGCTCGAGGCCTGGCTCGAGCGGAGTGGTGAGGGTCTGTCTGCTCGAGGCTCGGGCTCGGGCGAGACGGAAAACGCGTGCTAGAGGCTTGGGCTCGGGCGAGACGGAGTGGAAGCAGAGGCCGGAGGCCTCGGGTGCTTACCACGGATCGGAGGCAGGGCTCGAGGGTGAGGCTCGACACGTGCTCGAGGGTGAGGCTCGACACGCGCTCGAGGGTGAGGCTCGGCCCGTGCCCGAGGGTGTGGCTCGGTGGAGCTCCTTCGGCGGCGAGCGGCGAGCGGCGCTCCGGCGACCCTGCGCAACACACGAAACCGCAAGGGCCGGGTCAGAGTCGCACGGAACCAAGGAACACGACACGGGGGTCGGTGAGGGATGATCATGGCCGGAGACGGCGAATTTCACGAACCCGAGCTCGCCGGGTTTCTGCCGGAGATGGGAACGGCGAGCTTACGCCGGGCGATTGGAGGCGGGGAAGGTGAAATTGGAGGGTGGGAAAGCTTCACGAGCTCAAAGCGGAGCTTCTGAGCTAGGTGGTGGAGCGGCGGAGGCACTGGACTGTGCTGGCGACGGAGGCGGGGATGAGTGAGAGAGGTCGGGCTCCGGCGGGCTTATATAGGCACGGCCCGGGGCCGGTAGAGAGCACGGCGAGGCGCGGATAAGATCGGTGGGAGCGTGCGCACTCGATTGCGCTAAGGCGGAGGGGCTGGCGTGCAGCCGGGGCTCGGGCGCAAGCTCGGCCGGCGATGGCCACGCGGCGGCGGCGCGGAGAGGACTGTAGGGGACGGGAGAGAGAGTCAGCGCTCGCGTGCGGGCGCGGAGGGGACAAGGGAACAGCGGTGGCAGGTTGGTGGCGCGTGGGGAGCAGCCAGGCGTGCGCACGCGCGACGCCGGCGGGGCGCCATGGCCGGGCCCCCCCTGACCCTAGGAAGAAGAGGAACAGTAGGTAGGCCTAGGGTTTGACTTTGGCTGATCTCTGAATTTTGCAAAATACTTCCAAAATTTGAACTGTGCGACGAAAACTCAAAACACCAAAGTTGCTCAGAAAAACGAGATCTACAACTTTGTCAATATGAACATTTTAAAAATCCAAATAGTTTTTGAACAATATTTGAAAACAGAAAAGGGAACACTTTTGAAATTTGAATCACTTCAAAATTACTTTGGATTTTATACTGAAACTTGAAAATCTTCAAACATGAAAGTTGTTCCTTTTATCAAAACCTACAACTTTTCTATAGTACACTTTTCCTGAAACTCAGTAGTTTTTGAACTAATTTTGAAAACTAAAAAGGGAACAAAAGTTAAGGTTTGAATGAATTTGAAATAACTCAAAACTTTGTACTGCAACTTGAAAATTTGTAAATACCAAAGTTGTTTCTCTTTGACAGATCTACAACTTTGCTTTTTGGACCAATCCCAAATTTTGAATAATTTTTTGAATAACAAAAAGAGGGATAAAATCCAGGATTTGGAAATCAGGGTTTTGCAAAGGGATTTGAAATCAAATTCTGATTTTTGAACTTTGATCAAAGCAGCAAACATCAGGGCACTAAATTTGAACAAGAATTAAATAGAACTAGGCACAGAGGTGAAATTACCATTTTGCCCTTATAGAGAGAATTGGGCTTTTAGGGTTTTCGAAAAAGATTGCTACACAAGTACTAAGCAACAAAAATGCAAGACAAGGATGATTAATGACTAATGATGATGACATGTCAGGTTAATTACAGTTAAACACCAGAGGTGTTACAGCCTTCCCCCCTAAAAGAAATCTCGCCCTGAGATTCCACGTCTTAAGAAAGGACAACGAAGGGATAAAGGCAAAACTTTACATAGACAGGGATTCGAGAAAGTCGGGATAGTTCTTTGCTAAGAAGTCTTCAGATTCCCAGGTGGCTTCTTCTTCAGAGTGCTGGTTCCACTGGATTTTGTACCATCTTGTGGTGGTTCTTCGGATAACACGATCCTTGTGGTCCAACACGCGAACTGGATATTCTGAGTAGGATAGATCAGGCTCTAGCTCGACACCTTCAACTTCCACGACATGTTCTGGTACTCGGAGACACTTCTTGAGTTGGGAGACATGAAAAACATTGTGGACAGCTGTCACACCCTGAAATTTGCATTTCTTAAATTAGAGTTAAAATGATTTATTTATGAATTTTTGTGCTCATAAAATATAGGGAAATAAAAATTTTCTCTAAGTTAAAAGTTATCCTAGGGTTTAGAAACATGTTTGTGCATTCATGTTGGTGCATTTGAGTTTTTGTGATGTGTGGTTTTGGTTAAAAACCATTTTGAGTTCAAAATGGTTTGGAAATATTTTAAACAATGAATAAAGGTTTTGTTTGTTTTTCAAAAGTTTGGAAAAGTTCGAAGTTTCAAAAACTTTCTTTTCTCAAAGATCCAAATCAAACATCAAGGGAATTCAAAATGAGTCATATCCCTTTTGAAAATCCCCTTGAAAGTCTGAAATCAAAAATGAAAAGCATTTTATTTCTCTCCCTCACTCCTTCCTTGATTCTGGCCCAAAATGGCCCAGCCGGCGCTCTCTCTCCCTCCCTTGGCTTCTGGCCTGTTCGGCCTGGCTCCAGCCCGTGCCCCCCTTCGCTCGGCCTGCCTCCCTCCTCTCCCGCGTGGGCTAGCGCGACCTCGCGGCCCAGTTCTACCCCGCGGAAGCACCAGGCCAAGTGAACGACGTGGCCCAGCAAAGCCCAGGCAGGCGCTCGCCTTCTACCTCGCTGACACCGCGTCCCCGGCTGTCAGTGCCTCCTTCCTCCTGTGTCCGACCGGGACTCGAGCCCGAGCTCCGACTCCACCTCCTCTACGCCTCCTCCTTGCCATGTTGCCTAATCCTGAGCCCCTATAAAGCTTCGTGACCCTCCGCCGCCTCTGTTCTTCCCAAAATCACGAGCTCTCGTGCCCTAGTTCGACCAAGCCGCAAGCTCCGCCGCCCGCCGGATCCCGCCGCCGTTGTCCTCCTTCCCTGGGGCTCGATAGCCTTGCTAAGGTGGACTACAAGCTTCTTCTTGACGAGGCGAAGCTGCTCGACCCTTTTAATTTCGTTTTCTCTCGATTTTTCCCTGACCCGACCCCGTCGTCGTTCGCAAAGCTCCGCCGACCGCCTCGCTGAGCAATACTCCCTCCTAGGGCCATCCCCGTCGTCCCCTTCGTGACTGGTGAGTCCGCCGCGAGCTCCCCTTTCGTTTGGTGCCCCTCCCGTGGTCTCTACCGCCCTATAGCGCGAAAACCGAAAGCGCCGCCGTCTCCGGCCATGGCGCCGCCGCGACTTGTCCCCCTCCTCCGCGCCGGCGTAAAAAGCGCCGCCCCTTTCCCCTCTGTCTAATCTGGAGCGTCCATCTCAGATCTGACGCTCAGAATCCGCCGATACCCCTTCGATCGCGTCTTTGCAGAAAACCCCTTACACCTTTTCAGATCTCAACCCGCGGTCCATGCGGCACTGTGCTCTGTGTCTGCGGGATCTTCCGTATAAGCCCCTGCGTTTCTTTCTTTTTGAGGCGCAGTCCAGTCGATTCTGAAATTCGATTTAAATCAATTTAAATTCAAATTCAACTTCATTTTATTTACAGTTTTGCCACCAGATTCAAAAGCTTATAACTTCTTCGTTTTAACTCCGATTTAGTCCGTTCAACTTGCGTTAAATTCGTTTCGAAAAGTTCTTTCAAACTATATAACTTTATCTACTGTCTTTTATAATTAAAAATTGAGTTAAAACTAATCTAGTAATTAGTGTCTTTAATCTTGTTTAGTTCATATCTTTTCCGTTATAGCTCCAATTAGTGTGATCTTCGCGTCTGTGTGACCGTAGTGAACCGTAGATCAGTTTTCAAAACTTTTCATCTTCTTTTCTTATGATTGATGTACTATTCTAATTATAGGCCTTGTTTTGCTTTGCATGATTGGTATTGGATGCTTGTGTGGTGTTCTATGATCGTATGTCCAGTCTGTGAGTTTACGTTGGTGATCAAGAGGAAGAGATCGTGACCAAGAGTAAACCTTTGGAAGTCTACAAGTCGACAGAAGAAGGATCTTGAGTTTAAGGCAAGTATAGCATGGGACCATCCTTGTTACCTATTCACCGTAATCACTTAATTCATATTGCATATGTCTACCTTGATGCCTATATAGATTTATCCTAGATGTTTGATCTTGTACCTTGATAACCATGGGTATGCATTGGATAGCTTGATGCTAGTGCTCAACTTAAACTATGATCATGTAAATTTGTTTTAATGTTATATGTGACATGTTAAAATATGACTTTTATAGCAACATGGTTTAGGAACTACTATAAGGGATCACCCGGGACAACAGTGCAACCATGGGAGTTATATGGCTCTGACCTTAGCTCAGTATAAGGACCTTTTCTAGCTTGTTAGTGGTTACCCGAAAGGGCGCATAAGGCGCTTGCCGAGACGGGTATAGTGCGGCTTCTGTCCACGTGTGTATAGGCTGCGTGTTATTGTGCCACCTGGAAGGAGGGCTCTACATCCCCTTGCCTTAAGACCTAGCGGCCCTAACTTGTTAGACGAACCTTTGAAAGGCTGCGCAGTGAACCCAGCCATGCACCTTGGCAGTGTGATATGGGACTAGCTATCCCTGGCAAACGGGAATCACTACTCATCGGGTAAAGTGTACAACCTCTGCAGAGTGTAAAACTGATATATCAGCCGTGCTCACGGTTACGAGCGACCTGGAATTCTTATGGTATAGTTGTTGCTATAAATGATGGTAATAATGATGATGATATTTATTCAATGGATACATGTTTACTTGATCAAATGTTTAAATTGGGATGGTTATACTTTGATGCTACTTAATGCTAAAATTATGCCAACTAAAAGCTAATGCAGTTAAACCAGTGTCAGCCTTTTGAGCCTCATGAACCCCATGTTATATTTGTTAAGTACGAGATGTACTTATGCTTGTTTTACTTTTCAACACTTTGGAAAAATCCCGGATGGGTACCAGACTGCAAGAGTTGGAGAAGTTAGGCTTGTGATCAACCAGTCAGTTGTCCCTGTGAAGTTGGTGTCTCCATCTGAAGATCGGAGTGTCTTCCCGCTGTCTGCTCTTTAAGGTTATGTTCTTTTGTTTTATATACGTTATATAAGAGCATTGTCTTTCGATATTACCCTTTATTTGTGACTATATGTGAGATTTGACTTCCTGGGCTCACATATGGTGTATACCTGGTTTTGTTCTTAAAACCGGGTGTGACAAAGTGGTATCAGAGCAATGCTGACTGTAGGACGCAAGCCTAATTAGAAACTGGTCGTTTTAAAGTTTTGAAAATTGCTATAGAACTCTTGTTCTATCAACCTTGATATTTTTCTCCCTATTGTATTTTCTACCCTTGTTATTTATCTCCTCCTTGTGGCTTAAATTTTAAATTTTGCTCTCACCTTCACTCCTTGCCTTAAATTGCTTTTGAAAACTTCCCTCTATCTAAGTAGACGTATCGTTGACCAAGCTATGTCGTCTCTGACCACAGTTAACAAACGGAAGTTGATCTCTATGCAAAGTCAAGACCTGGGAAGAATGACACAACAGCAAAACGCAACACACGGACCAACCAACATGGAAGGAAGCCATAAAGAACAGTTACAAGGTGATGAAGTGGAGCAAGATTACATTTACGGAAAATTGAGGCATGTGGATATGACCACTATTCATGGAGCGAGGAAAGTTGTGTATGGCATGATCCCAGTCAATTCGGTAACTGCCATGGTTCTTTTTGACCCTAGTGCCTCGCACTCATTCATCTCTGCCAAGTTTGTAGCTCGCCTGAAGATAAGGGAATGGCCAACAAAGAAGCTCATAGTAGTTCGCACACCAACTGGAGAAATTGAGACAAACCATGAATGCCGAGATGTTAGAGTCCAGATAAAGGAGAGTGATTTCATAGTGAAGCTGAATGTTTTGGAACTCTCTGGAATCGATGTTATCCTTGGACATGGATGGTTAAGGAGTCGTAAAAGTGAGGTCAATTATTCCCGACGTTCAGTGTTCCTAAGAACACCATCAGGCGAGAGGATTGAATATCGAGGTATGCCATTATCACCCAATGAATGTGAAACAAGTCTATTGGAAGCTAGCAGTAGTAAGACGCAAGAGGTTCAGGATCGATGTCCATGTTGCAAGCATTATGGGAATTCTTGTCTTCAAGAGAAGTCAACCAAGGATGAGGTCAAAGCGAACCCAAGTGGTGAAGTCAAGGAAGGTAAGAAAAGGAAAGCAAATTCATTCGAACCACCGTTGATACGTCACCTACAATTGAGTTCTACTCCAGTACCACATACAGTTTCAACTCTTGTTCAGACCAGCCTAGATCAGCAGCATTTAGAAGCTCCTCCAATTAAGAACTTTCCACATGAGGTTTGCATAGATGGTTGGACAATCACCTACAAAGAGTTCCAACCACGGAAGCGAGTTAAGAAGCAGAATAAACTGGTAAAAGTCGATCCTCTGAGTCAGCAAGATGGCAGCACATCAAATAACACTTCTACCACAGCAGATCCAGCCAAAGGAAGATGTTATCATTGCCAACAGGAAGGACATTACGTCAGATCTTGCCCAAAAAGATCAACAGTCGACTCATGGAAATAGCCAGAGCCTAGTCACTACAGAGTAGCCATCAACAAGTGATGTCAGTGCCTGATGCAAAGGAAGTCCCCTGATAGCAGTTGACAAATAAAGAGTGTACAAGAAAAGCTACCCTTGATGTTCTTGCAGATGTATCGTGTTCTAGTAGTTCTTGAGCCCTTATGTAATGAAACGTTAGTAACGAAGTTAAGTCAAGTCCTTGGCCCATGTGTGGCTTGTGAACCTGTGATGTTTGTTGTTTGTCCTTATGATAATGTTTGTTTTGCATCTTTGTAATGAGTGCAATGATTTTGTGGGTTTCCTCACAATCTCATTTAGGTTTAGTTGTTAGGTCTCGTGCATAGAAGGTTGGGTTTCTGTTTCTTCTGTTCCCTCTATCCTATCTTTCCAGAGCAATCTGTCTTTATCAGCTTATATCTCTGTTTATGGATGTTCAAAAATCATGGAACAATTCTGGACACAAGTAGGTTTCATGATCTTTCTCTGAGCGCAAGAACCACCCTGATAGCTGTTATGGTTTTGGAGTTATGAAATTCACAAGTTGATACATCCGTGTTGTCTGGAATCTGGAATAGTTTCTGTTGTCTACTGTTTTCGACGACCTTAACTACAGAATCTGGAAAAGTGTTCTACCTGAAAGTTGTAAAGGATTTCGTAAGCTTTCCAGAAAGGTAAACTGCAACTTCATTGGATAAACAGAGCTCGAGTTATGGCTGTTTTACTGCACTGCTCGCGAGAAATTTCAGAATTCTTGTTCTGACCTTTACATATGAGTTTCTCTGAGATATCAGAAGTTGGTTATGCCTGTCAACATACTGGAAATAATATGCAAGCTACCCTTATATGTTCTCTAGTTTGTCCTTTCTTAAGGGGGGTAGTGCTTGATCAACAGATGTTGAAGTTGTGAGTTGTCTCTCATGGTACGTCATGAGTAAGATCATCTATCCTTGCTCATGTTGTTTTGTTGGTCACTTGATGACAGGAAATGTGGCACACCGTGAATCAGGATCCCTATATGCCACCTCTCACTGATAATCATGAGTACAATGAAGCCGAGCACTATCAAAACAACAATGTTGAAGTTCGAGTTTGGAGTGATCCGAGCTAGAATCCACAACAACGAAAGCGAAAAAGGAAAGCCAAAAAGAAGCTTACTGAAGCAAGTAGAGCACAGCGCAATTATGTTAATGGAAGGTTGAGCAATATGGATATGGATAACATTCAAGGAGCTACAAAAATGGTTGGTGGTTACATTCAAGTGAGCTCAACACAAGCTTTTGCTCTGTTTGATCCCAGTGCTTCGCACTCTTTCATCTCCGACAAGTTGTTATAGACGAGCAAAATAGCGAAGTGTCCAACAAAGAGGCCCTTGATAGTTCATACCGCAGTTGGAGAAATACAGGCAGATCAGATATGCCCGAACGTCAGTCTCATCATAAACAAGGAAAACTTTACCGTAACCTTCATTGTTTTGGAGTCACTCGATATTCCTATGGTTCTTGGTAATGGATGGTTGTGTGCGCACAAAGGAGTAATTCATGGTACTCAGTGCATAATGTTTCTAACTGCACCGTCAGGGAAAAGAATCGAGTATCGCGGTTGTCAACTTCAATCTGAGGAAGCTGATGACTTGTACAATGGAGTGCAGACTAAAGATGCTATCGTGGATAATGATGAGCATATAGATAAGAACACAGACGGGCAAACATCTTCAGTGGAAGTGGATACACCAGACCATCCGGCAAATGCAGGATACCCGGTCAAGATTCTAGAAACAGTTTGGAAAACTTTTAATGGAAGAAGGTTTAAAGTGTGTAAGGTTCAGTGGAGTAACCTAAGTGAAGAAGAAGCAATGTGGGAAACCGAGGAACAACTGCAGATCAAGTTTCGACATCTCCTTGAGTTGTAAGCCAATCAAGTTAGCGATCAAGACAAGTTTGGAATAATCAGGTGTAATAAACTTTTATGGAATCTTTGTTCACAAGTTATGATCATGAAACATCAGTGGTTTGATAAGCTTGGTATACAAGTGTGAAGTGAAAGTGTTATCAAGATCTTTTCTCGTTTCTCTCCGGTGCTCTGAGTCTCTTCCGAATCTCGGGACGAGATTCTCTTAAGGGGGGTAGATTTGTCACACCCTGAAATTTGCATTTCTTAAATTAGAGTTAAAATGATTTATTTATGAATTTTTGTGCTCATAAAATATAGGGAAATAAAAATTTTCTCTAAGTTAAAAGTTATCCTAGGGTTTAGAAACATGTTTGTGCATTCATGTTGGTGCATTTGAGTTTTTGTGATGTGTGGTTTTGGTTAAAAACCATTTTGAGTTCAAAATGGTTTGGAAATATTTTAAACAATGAATAAAGGTTTTGTTTGTTTTTCAAAAGTTTGGAAAAGTTCGAAGTTTCAAAAACTTTCTTTTCTCAAAGATCCAAATCAAACATCAAGGGAATTCAAAATGAGTCATATCCCTTTTGAAAATCCCCTTGAAAGTCTGAAATCAAAAATGAAAAGCATTTTATTTCTCTCCCTCACTCCTTCCTTGATTCTGGCCCGAAATGGCCCAGCCGGCGCTCTCTCTCCCTCCCTTGGCTTCTGGCCTGTTCGGCCTGGCTCCAGCCCGTGCCCCCCTTCGCTCGGCCTGCCTCCCTCCTCTCCCGCGTGGGCCAGCGCGACCTCGCGGCCCAGTTCTACCCCGCGGAAGCACCAGGCCAAGTGAACGACGTGGCCCAGCAAAGCCCAGGCAGGCGCTCGCCTTCTACCTCGCTGACACCGCGTCCCCGGCTGTCAGTGCCTCCTTCCTCCTGTGTCCGACCGGGACTCGAGCCCGAGCTCCGACTCCACCTCCTCTACGCCTCCTCCTTGCCATGTTGCCTAATCCTGAGCCCCTATAAAGCTTCGTGACCCTCCGCCGCCTCTGTTCTTCCCAAAATCACGAGCTCTCGTGCCCTAGTTCGACCAAGCCGCAAGCTCCGCCGCCCGCCGGATCCCGCCGCCGTTGTCCTCCTTCCCTGGGGCTCGATAGCCTTGCTAAGGTGGACTACAAGCTTCTTCTTGACGAGGCGAAGCTGCTCGACCCTTTTAATTTCGTTTTCTCTCGATTTTTCCCTGACCCGACCCCGTCGTCGTTCGCAAAGCTCCGCCGACCGCCTCGCTGAGCAATACTCCCTCCTAGGGCCATCCCCGTCGTCCCCTTCGTGACTGGTGAGTCCGCCGCGAGCTCCCCTTTCGTTTGGTGCCCCTCCCGTGGTCTCTACCGCCCTATAGCGCGAAAACCGAAAGCGCCGCCGTCTCCGGCCATGGCGCCGCCGCGACTTGTCCCCCTCCTCCGCGCCGGCGTAAAAAGCGCCGCCCCTTTCCCCTCTGTCTAATCTGGAGCGTCCATCTCAGATCTGACGCTCAGAATCCGCCGATACCCCTTCGATCGCGTCTTTGCAGAAAACCCCTTACACCTTTTCAGATCTCAACCCGCGGTCCATGCGGCACTGTGCTCTGTGTCTGCGGGATCTTCCGTATAAGCCCCTGCGTTTCTTTCTTTTTGAGGCGCAGTCCAGTCGATTCTGAAATTCGATTTAAATCAATTTAAATTCAAATTCAACTTCATTTTATTTACAGTTTTGCCACCAGATTCAAAAGCTTATAACTTCTTCGTTTTAACTCCGATTTAGTCCGTTCAACTTGCGTTAAATTCGTTTCGAAAAGTTCTTTCAAACTATATAACTTTATCTACTGTCTTTTATAATTAAAAATTGAGTTAAAACTAATCTAGTAATTAGTGTCTTTAATCTTGTTTAGTTCATATCTTTTCCGTTATAGCTCCAATTAGTGTGATCTTCGCGTCTGTGTGACCGTAGTGAACCGTAGATCAGTTTTCAAAACTTTTCATCTTCTTTTCTTATGATTGATGTACTGTTCTAATTATAGGCCTTGTTTTGCTTTGCATGATTGGTATTGGATGCTTGTGTGGTGTTCTATGATCGTATGTCCAGTCTGTGAGTTTACGTTGGTGATCAAGAGGAAGAGATCGTGACCAAGAGTAAACCTTTGGAAGTCTACAAGTCGACAGAAGAAGGATCTTGAGTTTAAGGCAAGTATAGCATGGGACCATCCTTGTTACCTATTCACCGTAATCACTTAATTCATATTGCATGTGTCTACCTTGATGCCTATATAGATTTATCCTAGATGTTTGATCTTGTACCTTGATAACCATGGGTATGCATTGGATAGCTTGATGCTAGTGCTCAACTTAAACTATGATCATGTAAATTTGTTTTAATGTTATATGTGACATGTTAAAATATGACTTTTATAGCAACATGGTTTAGGAACTACTATAAGGGATCACCCGGGACAACAGTGCAACCATGGGAGTTATATGGCTCTGACCTTAGCTCAGTATAAGGACCTTTTCTAGCTTGTTAGTGGTTACCCGAAAGGGCGCATAAGGCGCTTGCCGAGACGGGTATAGTGCGGCTTCTGTCCACGTGTGTATAGGCTGCGTGTTATTGTGCCACCTGGAAGGAGGGCTCTACATCCCCTTGCCTTAAGACCTAGCGGCCCTAACTTGTTAGACGAACCTTTGAAAGGCTGCGCAGTGAACCCAGCCATGCACCTTGGCAGTGTGATATGGGACTAGCTATCCCTGGCAAACGGGAATCACTACTCATCGGGTAAAGTGTACAACCTCTGCAGAGTGTAAAACTGATATATCAGCCGTGCTCATGGTTACGAGCGACCTGGAATTCTTATGGTATAGTTGTTGCTATAAATGATGGTAATAATGATGATGATATTTATTCAATGGATACATGTTTACTTGATCAAATGTTTAAATTGGGATGGTTATACTTTGATGCTACTTAATGCTAAAATTATGCCAACTAAAAGCTAATGCAGTTAAACCAGTGTCAGCCTTTTGAGCCTCATGAACCCCATGTTATATTTGTTAAGTACGAGATGTACTTATGCTTGTTTTACTTTTCAACACTTTGGAAAAATCCCGGATGGGTACCAGACTGCAAGAGTTGGAGAAGTTAGGCTTGTGATCAACCAGTCAGTTGTCCCTGTGAAGTTGGTGTCTCCATCTGAAGATCGGAGTGTCTTCCCGCTGTCTGCTCTTTAAGGTTATGTTCTTTTGTTTTATATACGTTATATAAGAGCATTGTCTTTCGATATTACCCTTTATTTGTGACTATATGTGAGATTTGACTTCCTGGGCTCACATATGGTGTATACCTGGTTTTGTTCTTAAAACCGGGTGTGACAACAGCGGAGAGATGATCGGGCAACTTCAGCTTGTAAGCTACCTTGCCACAACATTCCAAAATCTCAAACGGACCAATGTAGCGGGGTGCTAACTTTCCTTTGACTCCAAAACGAGTGACTCCTTTGGTTGGTGAGACCTTGAGATATACAAAATCTCCAACTTGAAACTTCAGAGGTCGACGTCTCTTGTCAGCGTAGCTCTTCTGTCGAGATTGGGCAATCTTCATATTCTCCTGTATCTGCTTGACTTTCTCTTCCATATCTTTGACCAGGTCAACTCCAAAGAATTCTCTTTCTCCGGGCTCAGACCAACTGAGGGGTGTACGACAACGGCGGCCGTACAGTGCTTCAAAGGGTGCCATTTTGATGCTCTCTTGGTAACTGTTATTGTAAGAGAATTCTGCCAAGGGCAAACAGTCATCCCAAGTATCTGCAAAGGTGAGCACGCATGCTCTCAGCATATCCTCTAACATTTGGTTGACTCGCTCAGTTTGTCCATCAGTTTGAGGATGATAAGCTGTGCTATGTAAGAGCTTGGTTCCAAGCGAGGTATGGAACGCTTTCCAAAACTTAGCGACAAACTGGGTACCACGGTCAGAGACAATGGTCTTGGGTATGCCATGAAGTTTCACTATGTTGTTCTTGTACAAAGTGGCATACGTGGGGACGGTGTAACTGGTCTTCACTGGCAGAAAGTGAGCTTGCTTAGTGAGTCGGTCCACGATTACCCAAATGGAATCAAAACCTTTCTGGGTCTTGGGTAGTCCATTGACAAAATCCATACTAATGTCGTCCCATTTCCAAGCGGGTACTGACAAAGGTTGCAATTCTCCTCCAGGCTTCATGTGTACTGTCTTGACTCTTTGGCAGGTATCACACTGAGCGACATACCGGGCAATCTCAATCTTCATTTTAGTCCACCAGAATCTCTGCTTTAAGTCTTGGTACATCTTGTTGCTGCCGGGGTGAATAGAGAATCTGGTCAAGTGTGCTTCATCAAGGATTAACTGTCTCAATTCAGGCACCTTGGGAACTACTAGACGGTTCTTGAACCAAACAACTCCTACATCATCGATCCTGAAACAATCAGCCTTCCCGGTCTGGACCTTTTCGATGATGTGCTTGATTCCAGGGTTATCCTTCTGAGCAGCAATGATTTGATCCTTGATGGATGTTTCTATGCTGACATTGTTCAGGCTTCCTTGCGAAATCATTTCGATACCCATCCTTTCAAGTTCATGGCACAAGGAAAGATCATAGGGCTTCGTCGTCAGGCAGTTGCAGTATGACTTGCGACTAAGGGCATCGGCAACTACATTTGCCTTACCAGGATGGTAATGTACTTTGAGATCATAATCTTTAATCAACTCAAGCCATCTTCTCTGTCTCATATTCAATTCTTCTTGAGTGAAGATATACTTTAAGCTCTTGTGATCCGTATACATATTACAAGTGCTGCCTAACAGATAGTGACGCCAAATCTTCAAGGCATGCACGACTGCTGCTAGCTCAAGATCATGGGTTGGGTAGTTTTCCTCATGTCGCTTAAGCTGTCGTGAGGCATATGCGATTACTCGTCCTTCTTGCATCAAAACACAGCCCAAACCAGTACCAGATGCATCACAGTATACATCAAAAGGTTTCTCGATATCTGGTTGAGCTAAGACTGGTGATGTAGTTAGCAGTTCCTTCAAGGCTTGAAAGGCTTGCTCACAGGCTGGTGACCAA
Organism: Coix lacryma-jobi var. lacryma-jobi; assembly: GCA_009763385.1. Lineage (NCBI taxonomy): Eukaryota > Viridiplantae > Streptophyta > Magnoliopsida > Poales > Poaceae > Coix > Coix lacryma-jobi. The sequence continues at coordinate 103,161,355 of CM019822.1, read as the reverse complement.
ACGAAATCCACGGAATTCTTCAACAACTCTGTGATAGGCTTGGCGACTCTGGAGAAATCTGGGATGAATCGACGATAGTATCCAGCCATTCCCATGAAGCTGCGAACTTCGCGGACAGTGGTAGGTGGCTTCCAATCCAAGATGTCTGCCACTTTTTCAGGGTCAACTGACACACCTTCAGCGGACAGGACATGACCAAGGAATTGAATTCGATCTAGCCAGAATTCACATTTACTGAACTTGGCATACAGCCGGTGATCTCTGAGACGAGAGAGAACGATTCGAAGATGCTTGGCGTGATCTTCAGGAGTTCTTGAATAGACAAGGATGTCGTCAATGAACACGACTACAAATTTATCGAGCTCTGGCATGAACACAGAGTTCATGAGATACATGAAATGAGCGGGGGCATTGGTCAAGCCAAAAGACATGACCAAATACTCATATAGGCCGTATCTGGTGGTGAAAGCTGTTTTAGGAATGTCTTCAGGACGGATTTTTATTTGGTGATAGCCAGACCTGAGATCAATTTTGGAGAACACTCTGGCTCCAGAGCGGGTGTTCACAGGCATCTGTTAAGAATTTGGGAACTTAGCATCCAAAGATTAATTTTTGAACGAAACTGACTAATAAGATTCATTGATGCAAGGGTAGATAACTGATACAGAGGTTTGATAGATAACCATCGACTGAAAAAGGTACAAGACAAAAGGTACAAGACAAGATACAGACTCGACTAGACAGAAGACCAACTAACGCCCCAAACCTAGACTTAAGGCTTTAGGTGAGCAGATGGTACAGACACAACGAGACTAGTCGTCATCGATGATGATCATCTCTTCATCGTCATCTTCATCTTCGATGATGAGCTCAGGCTCTTCCTCCTCATCTTCATCTTCAATGTGAACATCTTCAGCAGGTTCCACTTCTACATTCTGGACTGGCTCATGTTCTACTTCAGGTTCCTCCACGACTCCATCTTCTGGATCCTCAGCAACAGGTGGAATCATGGGGTGAAGTTGGTCGTACAGTTGATGTACCTCCTCATGAAGCATATCATTGTACTGCTCGATCTGGGCAGTGTACTGCTGCAGTCCATGGAGTTGGGCTCTGGTGACATCTTCGCGGGTCCAAGCGTCATTGCGCTGCTCGATAGCGCGAACCGTGTTCCGATTGGCCTGCCCCAGGGAAACTCGTGCCTCATAAAACTCCATGCGGGAAAGATGGAAGTCATGCTCCATGTTCTCCATCTCAGCCTTTAGATTCTTGATCTCCTCCTTCAGCTGCTTGCGGTTGGGGCGGGGAAAGCGACGCCTGTTGGAGGATTCTCCAGTCTCTTCTCCGGTGCGTGGCGCCAGCTGGTGACGCGACACACCATGCGGTCCAGTCGACTTGCGAGCAGTCCGCTTGAGGATGACCATATCTGGGCAAGAGGTTATAGATGAGAAAGGCTAGCAAGAAAGAGGTATAGGTACACTATCCCAACGAACTCTTGTATAAACATAAGTGATTATGACATGATGCATGATTCGTTCCTACGGAACAAGGCGATGCAACTACTAAGGTAAAGTACATAGGGCTTATATGAGTTGTCTTGCTACTAGTTGCCAAAGACAAGATGAGATGAGAGAAGCAATTTGGACTCAAAATAGTCAGTTTAGTTTTGGACTTAAAAACTTTTGAAATTTTCGCAAAAAGATTGCAACGTCGTAGTGAGATGCTCCGATACCACTCTGTGACGTAACGGCCCTAATCCCATGGCCCACTGAGCACTGTCAACCACTGACAGTTGATCCGTACAGCCAAGAGATTACGACCGGGTTCCGCCACTGGGCAACATCAGTGCCCGACGTCCGCAGGATCATCTCACAATTCAGTTACAATCTCTTGAACATATTGACAAATAACATCGGAGTAAATAGCGGAAGACTTAGATAACAATAGTTTTACAAACCAGGGTTCAACATAAAATTAAAGTGAAATTATTACAGACCATAGTTCAAATAGATAGAGTTGGCAGAGTAGCATATGGCAACAACTAAAGGATAAAGATACTTCACCCAGCCCGAGGGTGAATAATCACTCATCGGCCTCATCGGCCTCTTCCTGAACAACAGTCACACAGCAGGGTCCAAGGCATACGGAAGAATCTGCCATACCTGCAACATGGGTAATAGAACCCTGAGTACAAAGGTACTCAACAAGACTTACCCGACTAAGAAAAAGGGAGAAGACTTAGGAATGCAGGCTTAGGGTAGTCAAGGTAAGACTTAAGCAAATTCAAGTGTTTTGCAGAAAAGCATTTTTGGTAAACCTTATTTTAATTTTGAAAGATTCGGTATTCCTTGTTTCATCATAATCCTTGATTCATTTTACATTTCCAAAACATTCCTAGTTGAGAACCACTCCCTGTTGACAGTCAGTGACTAAGTCTCCATAACCGAGGAGCAGCGTTAATCCGGATAAATAATACTCAGCTGAGGGTCCCTATCCACACTGCATATGTAGCACCCAAGCTTGCATATGCCAACTCGTCTACCACGATTCCTCCAAGATTGGGCCCGGTCCTACGCCACCCGGAAGTACAGTACACCACTCCAATTCGGGACTTTAACCCTTCAATCCGGGACTTTAACCCACGTGGGTACATGCTACTTCCGCCATCTCTCCACTCCCAGTGCGCGGTTGTCGGTCCAATAAAGGATTCCTCGGAGCCGAAGCTTTCCGTAGTATGTGAATAGTTGCAAGTCTTAGTCAGCAGGCCCCCATACAGGTGGTCCCTAATCTTTCCAGCCAGCGACAAGCACCTCGGGACTCTAACCCAAGAGTACAGGTCCTGTCAGTTTTTCAACCCTGTCCCGGTCGGTGTCAACTGTTGAGTCCCGGACTACAACATGACGGCACCGTACTCGCGGACAACCTCTCCTTCCCATTGACTAGGTACGGATCAGATACTTAGCCAATAGTGGGAGTAAACCAGAAATTCCCATAAATATTCTTAAAGTGATCACAATGTTGAAATTGGCATTTTTATTGCAAATCTAATGTATAGCATTTGCTAAGCATTTTGCAAATAGTTTTTGAAAAGCAGGTATCGGGTGTATCATTGGTCAAGGTAGATAATGCATCAGATAGGATTTCACTCAACTCCTATCAACCTAATGCAATAATTTAAGTAAACATTTAAGAAAAATTTTATAAAAGCAAGGAAGGGTTTAAATGCACCGGGGCTTGCCTTGGACGGCAAAAAGAGCAGACTCGGGGTAGGTATAGTTGTCGGAGCTCGGGGTTGCCTCGGGGACAGATCCTTCGGTGGCTACCTCGACTTCAGGGCCTTCTTCGTCAACTATACGGATGCAATGATGAATGCTCATGAGAATGATGAGATGGACTTAAGGTGCAAGACAATACCACAGATTCAAGATTACTCTTAGGCAAGGCATAATCGAAATCTAGGTTGAGCATAAAAGGTAACCACTTCTTCCTTAAGCAAAATTTATTAACTAGACGTTATTATAAATATCCTAAGTATCATCTAAACATAGCATCACAAACATCATAGACCAAAGGGTAGGGGTCTATGAACATCGAGCAATCCAAAAGTCACATCACAGGGCATTCAACACTAACCCTAATCACCTTTTCTATTTTCTTAATCATTTAAAAAAAATCATTTTATGAAGGTGCTCCAAAAATTACCAAATTAATCTCACAAGTTCATTAGGGTACAAGTATATGGCAAAACAAATTTCATAATTTTTGGAGGTCATTAAGGTGCTCAATTAAAACTAGGCATTAATTAACAAAAGGCACTATTTAGGAATTAAAATAAAGCTCAAAAATCAACTTGCTCCAAAAGACTTCAAAATTTTACCAGAGGTTCAGCATGTTATAACAAGGTCCCAAAAATTTAGCTCAAGATTTTTGGAGTTATAGAACACTCTCCAAAAATACCACAACCTTCATTTTTCAATTAAAAAGGGAATTTTACATTTTCAAATTCTTGCAGAAAAGTCAAGTTTCATATTTTTATAAAATACTACACAGTGCAAGGAGCATACCATAATTTTCTCAGCACTTAAGGAGCAACAAATTAATTCACACAAAAAAGAGAAAACAGAACACTATTCACAACTCTCAGAAAAAGAAAAGAGCACTGTGCTCCTTCTAAGAAAGGCTCGGGCGAGACGGGCTCGGGCGAAACGGAAACTGAGTGCTTCGTCCGAGGCCTGGCTCGACGAGGCGGAGGGTGCACGGGTTCGCTCGAGGCCTGGCTCGAGCGGAGTGGTGAGGGTCTGTCCGCTCGAGGCTCGGGCTCGGGCGAGACGGAAAACGCGTGCTAGAGGCTTGGGCTCGGGCGAGACGGAGTGGAAGCAGAGGCCGGAGGCCTCGGGTGCTTACCACGGATCGGAGGCAGGGCTCGAGGGTGAGGCTCGACACGTGCTCGAGGGTGAGGCTCGACACGCGCTCGAGGGTGAGGCTCGGCCCGTGCCCGAGGGTGTGGCTCGGTGGAGCTCCTTCGGCGGCGAGCGGCGAGCGGCGCTCCGGCGACCCTGCGCAACACACGAAACCGCAAGGGCCGGGTCAGAGTCGCACGGAACCAAGGAACACGACACGGGGGTCGGTGAGGGATGATCATGGCCGGAGACGGCGAATTTCACGAACCCGAGCTCGCCGGGTTTCTGCCGGAGATGGGAACGGCGAGCTTACGCCGGGCGATTGGAGGCGGGGAAGGTGAAATTGGAGGGTGGGAAAGCTTCACGAGCTCAAAGCGGAGCTTCTGAGCTAGGTGGTGGAGCGGCGGAGGCACTGGACTGTGCTGGCGACGGAGGCGGGGATGAGTGAGAGAGGTCGGGCTCCGGCGGGCTTATATAGGCACGGCCCGGGGCCGGTAGAGAGCACGGCGAGGCGCGGATAAGATCGGCGGGAGCGTGCGCACTCGATTGCGCTAAGGCGGAGGGGCTGGCGTGCAGCCGGGGCTCGGGCGCAAGCTCGGCCGGCGATGGCCACGCGGCGGCGGCGCGGAGAGGACTGTAGGGGACGGGAGAGAGAGTCAGCGCTCGCGTGCGGGCGCGGAGGGGACAAGGGAACAGCGGTGGCAGGTTGGTGGCGCGTGGGGAGCAGCCAGGCGTGCGGCACGCGCGACGCCGGCGGGGCGCCATGGCCGGGCCCCCCCTGACCCTAGGAAGAAGAGGAACAGTAGGTAGGCCTAGGGTTTGACTTTGGCTGATCTCTGAATTTTGCAAAATACTTCCAAAATTTGAACTGTGCGACGAAAACTCAAAACACCAAAGTTGCTCAGAAAAACGAGATCTACAACTTTGTCAATATGAACATTTTAAAAATCCAAATAGTTTTTGAACAATATTTGAAAACAGAAAAGGGAACACTTTTGAAATTTGAATCACTTCAAAATTACTTTGGATTTTATACTGAAACTTGAAAATCTTCAAACATGAAAGTTGTTCCTTTTATCAAAACCTACAACTTTTCTATAGTACACTTTTCCTGAAACTCAGTAGTTTTTGAACTAATTTTGAAAACTAAAAAGGGAACAAAAGTTAAGGTTTGAATGAATTTGAAATAACTCAAAACTTTGTACTGCAACTTGAAAATTTGTAAATACCAAAGTTGTTTCTCTTTGACAGATCTACAACTTTGCTTTTTGGACCAATCCCAAATTTTGAATAATTTTTTGAATAACAAAAAGAGGGATAAAATCCAGGATTTGGAAATCAGGGTTTTGCAAAGGGATTTGAAATCAAATTCTGATTTTTGAACTTTGATCAAAGCAGCAAACATCAGGGCACTAAATTTGAACAAGAATTAAATAGAACTAGGCACAGAGGTGAAATTACCATTTTGCCCTTATAGAGAGAATTGGGCTTTTAGGGTTTTCGAAAAAGATTGCTACACAAGTACTAAGCAACAAAAATGCAAGACAAGGATGATTAATGACTAATGATGATGACATGTCAGGTTAATTACAGTTAAACACCAGAGGTGTTACAATGTGGAGTTAGAAAATTTTGAGAGAAATCGGGTTTGGGTTCTTGTTCCACCTCCTCCTGAGTGTCACCCTATTGGTACAAAATGAGTTTTCAAAAACAAATAAGGAGAGGATGGCCACATTGTGAGAAACAAGGCCAGACTGGTAGCCCAGGGGTATAGTCAGAAGGAGGGGATAGATTATGAGGAGACTTTTGCTCATGTAGCTCGTTTGGAGGCAATTAGGATCCTCTTGGCTTTTGCTGCATCCAAGGGTTTCAAACTTTTTCAAATGGATGTCAAGAGTGCCTTCCTAAATGGCTACATAGAAGAAGAGGTGTATGTGAAACAACCTCCAGGTTTCGAAAATCCCAAGTTTCCAAACCATGTCTTTAAACTGCACAAAGCTTTGTATGGTTTGAAACAAGATCCTAGAGCCTGGTATGATAGGTTGAAAACCTTTTTGCTTGCGAAGGGTTTTAAAATGGGATGTGTAGATAAAATGCTTTTTCTCCTCAAGCAAGGCAATGACACTCTTTTGGTTCAGATTTAAGTGGATGATATCATTTTTGGTGGTTCTTCTCATGTTTTGGTTGCCAAGTTTGCAGATACTATGAGCAGGGAATTTGAGATGAGCATGATGGGCGAGTTGACGTTTTTCCTCGGGTTGCAAATCAAGCAATCCCGAGAGGGGATGTTTGTGCACCAGGGCAAGTACACCAAGGACATATTGAAGAAGTTCGATATGGGTGAGGCCAAGCCTCTTCCAACACCCATGTCGACCACGACGGCCCTGGATGCGGACAAGGATGGAGAAGCTGTGGACCAAAAGGAGTACCGGAGTATGATCGGGTCGTTGCTGTACCTGACGGCGACACGCCCAGACATTCAGTTCGCGGTGTGTCTTTGCGCGCGCTTTCAGGCGTCGCCACACACTTCTCACCGTCAGGCGGTCAAGCGCATTATGAGGTACTTATGTTTCACACCTGAGTTCGGGATTTGGTATTCTGCTTCTTCCACCCTCTCCCTTTGCGGTTACTCGGATGCTGATTTTGCTGGCTGCCGACTTGATCGCAAGTCCACTTCTGGGACTTGTCAGTTTTTGGCTTCTTCTCTTGTATCTTGGTCTTCTCGCAAGCAGTCTAGTGTCGCACAGTCTACCACAGAGGCTGAATATGTGGCTGCGGCTAGCTGCTGTTCCCAGTTGTTGTGGATGATGACCACTTTGCGTGATTTTGGTCTAAGCTTTTCTCGAGTTCCATTGCTTTGTGACAGCACGAGTGCGATTAGCGTTGCTAAGAACCCCGTGCTGCATTCTAAGACCAAACACATTGATGTGCGTTTTCATTTCTTGCGAGACCACTATGAGAAGGGTGATATCGACCTTTAGCATGTCGATACTCATCTTCAGTTGGCAGATATTTTCCCCAAGCTCTTGGACCAATCAACCTTTGCTAAGTTGAGAGGTGAGCTTGGTGTGTGTTTCCCCTTTTAGTTGGGGGAAACATTTTGGTTCTTGTATCATAGTCTAACTTCTTTTATTTTGTTCTTGTTTAGTTTTTGCATTACATCATATTTGCATCTGTTTACACCAGATTTTGGACTGAGGAGGTTAATATTTTGTAAACATAAACAGGCGATTTATTAAGGAAAAGGATCGGCCTGGAAATGTAAAAAGCTCGTATGAGTCGAAGGAGACCCGGAAGCTTCATGCGGACCAGCACGACGGGCTTCAAAGACGTGTCAGACTCAACCAAGGAGTTCAAATTCGGGTCATCTTTTATTTTTCCTTTTTTTGTAATCTACTCGTATTAGGGCAGGAGTCAACCGGGTTATAAATAGCTAAGAACCCGGATTTTGTAAAGAATCCAATCAATCAAACACATGTCGGCTTGTGCCAAAACCCTAGGAGTAGGAGTAACGTAGATCTCGGCGAGACCTCCAATCAGGCAGGGCTGCATCGGCATCGACCGACCTCCGGTTTGCTTGTAAGTTTCACCAATGGCTTGTGTCATCGTGTAATAAGGCTGCATTTGCATCGACCAAACTCTTGTTAAGCTATGACATGACTAGTTATCGGTCTAAGCTCGTCTTTTGTAAGATTGTCTTGACTCTGATCAATCTCTTACTTTAGTCGATCTTGACTAGTTATCGGCTCTATTGGTTTGGCAAGCTAATAGATTCATTAAGTTATCGTTGTTGTTTTATGTTTTAATATTTGTTTATTTACGCTTTAAACAATATCTTGCCCAATCAAGGTTGACAAAATAGCCTACGTCTAAAGGATGCTTAGTATCGGCTGTTCTGAGGTTTACACGCTCATAACAGAGGAAATAGCCGATACAAGTCTCTTATCAGCTATTTTGCCAATCTTGGTTGTTACATGTTGTGCGTTCGAGATATTCGAAAAAACCTCGATCCGATTTAAGAGCAGATAGATTGCATCTAGCATGTCTATTACGGCTGTATTTCCGAACCCCACTGATATATATGATAGATCAAATCTGTTTATCTTAGATTAAATCATGCTTTTGTCGGGTAGATCTTGTTCGTGCCTCATGGACCCTGTATTGGCTAAAATAGTCGATCCAGTTATGCTTTCTTCATAATATGTTCTTTTAAGTGGTTTGGAATCAACAGATCTACTTTATGCACGAGACGTGATCTAGCTTGACCATCATCAAGTCTGCATGGAGACACCCCACTGTTGATGTTTAAGTTATTTTATCGATCTATTTGTTATTACGGCTGCATGGAGACAACCCACTGTTAACGAATAGAACTGCTTGCGCATTTAGTTGATACGTTGGTTTCATGCCACTTGAACGTACATATAGATTTTTATCTGTTAATATCTTTCAAGTTTATCGGTTGTCTATTTGTTATAAGCATTCATCTCACATATATCATAGCCATTATGCTTCATATCTTTTTCGTCACTTTACATGCAATCTCATGGGAGTTGACTTTGTAGTCAATGTCCTAAAGTCAAATGGCTATATCAGAGCCGCATAATTTGGAACTGTCTGGCACCAAACCGGCAGGTTCCATGATTTGACGATCTTTTTCTTCTCCTTGTCAATTATAGGTCAAATTGACTGGCACGCCCGAAGTCAATTTCGCTGAGAATCGGCACCACCGCTTGCTGAAGGTCCAGGAGGTCAGGACTCGCTTTGTACCCCTCTGAAGACCGTGTTCCCGAGTGTGTTGGCGCATCCCGACCGAAAATTTGTGTCAACAACATCTTTATCTTTTCGAGCTTCATGTCTATAATCCGTAGAATGAATCTATGCTCTGATTAGTGTATGCTCTGATGATATATGATGATGCTTGTAGCTTAGGCTCTTCATGATCACTGATACATGTTGTGAGCTGAGCTATTTTTCAGAACTATGATTATGCTTAATTCAACATAAAATTTGAAACATGTTCACCATTGAGATTGGCAACTAGCAAGTGTAGAATGTGTTGAAGTTGATTGTGCTATTCCTATATGCTAGGTTGCTATGTCTCTAGTTCTGAGTCTTTCACTTGCTTGGTGTGTTCATATTCTGTTAAAATTTTGAACCAAGTCTAAGTGAATTGAAAAGATTGAGATGGGATCACTTGACAGCACATCACGGTATTGAGACTGTTTCTCATTGCACATTGAGTCAAACTTGAGCCGTGTAGTGTAAGACCAAAACCGTTGCTTCAAGCTTCTGATTGATTATGCATAGGCTTAGCTCGGTTGAAAAGTTAGGCAATGTCAAGTTTTTAACCTCTCGCAATCACATGCTGAAATTTCAAACTTGTGTAATCACCGATGCAACTCCGATAAATTTTTGAAAACACAAGTCTATGTTTCCTTCTACAGCATGATGATTGAACTTTGCTAGGGGTAGTTCACTTTGATGAACCACAATGAGGCTTTTCTCAACAGCCTCACAAATGCCATGAAAGATGTTTTCAACATAGGTGGTGATACAAGAGGTCCAGCATATAATATTGGAAACAATCAAGGAGCTGGAACTTCTACTGGACCTCAGACCAATGGCCCAAATGGCAATGAAAACCAGATGATGATTAATCCTGGGGGCATGACACCGCAGCCAGTGCAACAGCCGATTATGAGTAATAACATGTACTCATCGGCTACAAAAATAGCTCCTCAGGCAAGGCGCATCACAAGAGACTTCAATACGCTGCCATATCAAGGGAACGTAGCATTTGGTGATATCCCTCAGGGGTATCATTATGTCTCTGACTTCTATACTTTGGATGCTCAAGAAAACCCAGGGTATAATGGCAACACCTTCGGGGGGCAGAACATTGGCTATCAGAAAGCCGGTGAGTCAGATTGACCAGTTGATGAATCGGGTAACTGACCTAGTTCAGAAGCAATTTGGCTTGACGCCAAAATCAGAATGGTTTGATCAGGTTGTTCTTCCTCCAAGATATAGAATTCCTAATTTTACCAAGTTCACAGGAACTGGTTCGGTGTCAACCATGGAACATATAACCCAGTTCCTAGTCCAGATCGGAGAGATCGGTGATGAACAAGCACTCAAAGTCAGAATGTTCCCTCTCTCTCTATCTGGCTCGGCTTTCTCGTGGTTTTCATCTCTGCCACCCAATTCCATTCAGAGCTGGGATGACTTGGAAGATAAGTTCCATAAATATTTCGGCTTTGGGGTATTGGAAAAAGGCTTAGTGGATTTAATCGATACAAGGCAAACTAATAATGAGTCTGGGTGCGAGTACCTCCAAAGATTCAAAGAGATGAAGAATCAATGCTATTCCTTGAACTTGCCAGATTCAGAGGTGGTTAGCATTGCAATTCGAGGACTGATACCTACTATCAGAGAGAAAATCGGCTTCGGTTGTAACAATATGGCTGATTTAGCTAAAAAGGTGGCAAGTATTGATGCCCAAAATCGATACAATCAAGTCTTTAAGCCTAAGAAAGCCTATAATGCAGAAAGCCATTTCTTCCTGGAGGAGGAAAATAATAATTCAGAAGACGAAAGTGATGAAGAAGTGGCTGCTGTAGACTGGGTTTGGAGAAACAATGAGTACATGCCTTGGGAAAAGGGTAAGAGCACCGAGAAATATGTAAAATATAGCTTCGACATCACCAAGACCGACAAGATATTTGACTACTTGCTAGAAAAGGGTTAGATCAAGTTGAATGGGAATCATACTATCCCATCGGCCGAGGAGCTTAAAAATAAAAGGTACTGCAAGTTTCATAATTCTGGTACCCATACTACTAATGATTGCCGAGTTTTCAGAGATATGATACAAAGGGCGATCGTTAAAGGGAGGATAGGTCTGGAAAAGGCCAAAGGCATGGGCATCAACGACCATCCTTTCCCACAGAACATGGTGACTCCAGCACCTCGGAGTGAAATCAAGGTGTTGACTTCTGATAGAGCCAGGACAAATGGGACAGTTGATCCAAAGAAGCAATTAACAGCTAAAGAGTATCAGGAGATGAAAGGGAAGAAAAGCAATGATCAACCTGAGACTTCAAAAGCTGGAGAAGCAAGAAGGCGTCCAACTATCAGGATCTGACTGAACAAGTGGCAATGTCAGAAAGAAAGGAGCCAAATGCAAAGGGAAAGAGATGAACAAGAATATCAAGAGTGGCTCGAAGAAGAAGAGTACAGGAGGTCCCGGGAAGAAGGAAGACACATCAGAGATGAAGAGCAGAATCATTGGGATTGTCCCTTCTTCAGACATTGTTGGAACGAGGGTTTAAAACCTCCTACTCTTCGCAATTGTCCAGAATGCAGTGATCAATACCAAGAATATAGGCAGTCGAGAGACAACCGCCGATCTGTACATGAAAGGTTGAGGTTTGAAAAAACAGATCGGCGCATAAAAAATGAAAATGTTCATAATCGACTGGGAGCAAGATTAGCCGATCATGATCATCCTTGGCAGGAGGGGCAATGGTGTCCTGGTGGTCTAACCAAAAGCCAGAAGCGACGGGTTCAAAGGTTGAGAAACGATGAAACCCAGAAGAAGAAATCCAAAGTCTGGCAAGTAAAGCAAATAGTCGATAAGGGTGAGTCATCGGCTAACATCGCTGCTCTATTCATGCTACCTGCTAAGTTTAAATCCTCTGATCTTGAAGAAGACTTTCTCAAAACAGTTGACGAAAGTCAACAACCGATCCAAGCAGTCGGCTTCAAAAAATATATTTAATGGATTGTATGGTTAACGAAGATGAGAGTAAGATGGGTAAAGGTTTCACGTCGGCTGACGAACTAGAAGCAGTTGATATTGGAAACGGTGATAAGCCGAGGTTGACATACATTAGTGCCAAGTTGGATCCCAAGTTTAGGCAAGAACTTATTACATTATTGAAAGAATATAAAGAATGCTTTGCTTGGGATTATTCTGAGATGCCTGGTCTTAATCGGTCATTGGTTGAACATCGGCTACCTATTAAACATGGGAGTCGGCCTGTGAAACAAGCTCCAAGAAGGATCAGAGCAGAAGTTATGGCTGATGTGAAAACAGAAATCACTCGACTTTATGAAGCTAATTTCATTCGGCAATGTAGATATGTTGAGTGGATATCTAGCGTGGTCCCTGTATATAAGAAAAATGAAAAAATGAGGGTTTGTATTGACTTTAGGGATCTGAATAAAGCTACTCCAATGGATGGCTACCCAATGCTAGTGGCAGATATGTTAGTCAATGCAGCAGCAGGACATAAAGTTATCAGTTTTATGGATGGCAATGTTGGCTATAACCAAATTTTTATGGCAGAAGAGGATATACATAAAACTGCATTCAGATGTCCAGGTGCCATAGGCTTATATGAGTGGGTAGTCATGACTTTTGGGCTTAAGAATGCCGGTGCAACTTATCAGAGGGCTATGAATTATATCTTTCATGAGTTGATCGACAGGATTGTTGAGATTTATATTGACGATGTGGTTGTAAAGTCCAAGGATTATCAAAAGCATCTTAAGGATCTCAGAGATACTCTTGAATGCGCGAGGAAGCATGGCTTAAGGATGAATCCCCACAAGTGTGCATTTGGAGTATCAGCTGGCCAGTTCTTGGGATTTATGCTACTTGAAAAGGGGATTGAAGTTGGTCAAAAGAGCTATGATGCGATTGACAAAGCAGTACCACCAACCACAAAGACTCAATTACAATCTTTGATCGGCAAAATCAATTTCATCAGGAGATATGTTTCAAATTTATCAGCCAGAATTTTGCCGTTCTCAGTTTTGTTAAAATTAAAAGATGATCAAGAGTTTAAATGGGGAGACGAGCAACAGAAGGTATTTGATGAGATCAAAGAATATATGAATTCTCCACCAATTTTGATTCCTCCTCAGAAAAACAAACCTTTCAAGTTATACGTATCGGCCGATGATCATACGATTGGATCGGCCCTAATGCAAGAGTTTGAAGGAAAAGAAAGAGTGGTTTTCTATCTCAGTAGAAAATTGCTTGACCCAGAGACAAGGTATTCTCCTATTGAAAAGTTATGCCTATGTTTGTACTTCTCATGCACCAAACTTCGACATTACCTGCTGTCTTCCGAGTGCACGGTGGTATCTAAGTTTGATGTGATCAAGCATATGTTATCCATGCCTATACTAAATGGGAGAATTGGAAAGTGGATTCTTGCATTATCAGAATTTGACTTGAAGTATGAATTGGCTAAAGCAGTTAAAGGTCAGGTAATAGCCGATTTTGTTACTCATCATCATAAACAAGAAATTAAAACTTTAGACTTCACCCCGTGGGCTTTGTTCTTTGATGGTTCCAATTGCAAACAAGGTGGAGGCATTGGTATTGTTCTTGTTTCTCCTCAGGGACGGAGTTTTGAGTTTGCTTTCTCAATTGATCCAACCTCCACTAACAATCAAGCTGAGTATGAAGCTCTTCTCAAAGGACTTCAACTTTTGTGTGAGGTAGGGGCCGAGACTATTGAGATTTTTGGAGATTCTCAATTAGTGATTAATCAGTTGCTCGGCCTATATAAAAGCAAAGATGATATTCTGAGAAAGCATTGTGAAAAGTGCCTTGAATTGCTTGATTCTTTCTCCTTTGTTGTCATAAAGCATATTCCTAGATGTCAGAATCAAGGGGCTAATCGTTTAGCTCAAAGTGCTTCTGGATATCGGCAAATCGTCGAAATACTAAGTAATGAAGTTGTCGATGGTGATGATTGGAGAATTGAGATTATGGAATACTTAAATAATCCATCACGACAGGTATCTAGAAAATTGAGATACAAAGCTACGAAGTTTGTTCTTCTTGATGATCAGTTATATCACAAAACAATCGATGGTGTACTTCTTAAATGTATCGATCAAGAAGAGGCCAAAGTTCTGATGGGAGAAATCCACGAGGGGATTTGTGGTGCACATCAATCTGCTCATAAAATGAAGTGGATGATCGGAAGAGCAGGGTATTTTTGGCCAACTATTTTGGAAGATTGTTTTAAATATTATAAAGGATGTCAAGAATGCCAGAAATTCGGTAATATTCAGAAATCTCCGGCATCAGCTATGAATCCAATCACAAAGCCATGGCCATTTAGAGGATGAGGAATAGATTTGATTGGACAAATATTTCCGGCATCCAGCAAAGGACATAAGTTTGTGTTGGTAGCGACTGACTATTTTACTAAGTGGGTTGAAGCTGTTCCTTTGAAGGAAGCATCATCGGCTACCGTAATCGAGTTCATTAAAGAGCATATCATTTATCGATTCGGTGTTCCTCAAACTATTACTACAGATCAGGGAAAGATGTTTGTATCAAAAGAGTTCGAGGATTTTGCGGCCAGCACGGGCTTTAAGATGATTAACTCGTCTCCATATTATGCTCAAGCTAATGGACAAGCTGAAGCTTCTAATCAGATTTTGATCAAAATCATTAAGAAGAAAGTTAAAGATCATCCAAAGAAGTGGCATTCGTACTCAGTGAGACCTTATGGTCCTATAGGATGGCATGTCATGGTGCAACTAAGTGTTCACCATACGAATTGGTTTATGGTCATGAAGCCGTATTACCTTGGGAAATCAGTATGAGATCCAGGAGAGTATCACAGCAAGATAATTTAAAGGCCGATGAATATAAACATCTCATGATGGACAATCTCGATGATTTGAACTTTCATCGGCTAAAAGCTTTAGAGAATATCAGGGCTCAGAAGCTAAGAGTGGCTAAATACTATGATCGAAAGGTCAGGGAAAAGAAGATTAACGAAGGAGACTTGGTTTGGAAAGTCATTTTGCCTGTTGGAATTAAAGATAGCAAATATGGCAAATGGTCACCAAATTGGGAAGGGCCCTATCGGATAACTAGATGTGCTCCTGGCAATGCTTATTTCTATAAGACTCTAGAGGGTGTCTAGTACTTCAGGGCAGTTAACGGGAAATATTTTAAGAAGTATTACCCTAGTATATGGGTGGATCAGCTATAACTAATGTGTTAACGTTGATATCCAATCGATAGCCGGTACAGATGTATCGCCTTAAGAACAAAAATAGCTGATGCAATTGAAGCGTTCCCTTCAGTCCAAAAATACGAGATCAAGAATCATTGAGATTAAGAGACCTCGATGGGTCTAATCACAGAGGGATCATAAAGAGGCAGAAACTTCATTACATTTGAGGAAGAAAGTTTATTTACAAAGACTTGGCCCTGATGAACTACTCAAAGACCTTGCCTACTATGATTACAGAGGGGGTGGACTCTGCTATTTCCCCGGCCGCGCCATCAACACCATCGAAGTGTACCTCCATGGCGTGACTTATTTCTGGAGTGACCTCGAGGCCACCCAGGTCTTGGCTGGTGTAGGCCTCGGCAGCCCCGAGGGCCATGGTGGCGCCATGACGGATGCCGTGGAGGGTGACCTCATGTACCCTTGCGGGGATGTTGATCATCCTCTCTGCGACGCTGTCCCCGGCGGCGTTCACGGAGTCGGCCGCCTCGTTCCCCGCCTCCTGAAGGGCTTCCAGGTGAACGGTCAGGTCTGTAAGCAAACGAATAAAGCAGGATTGAGCAAGGGAAATCCGATCAAATAAAAATTCTTCAGAAAAAGAGGAATACCGGCGACACGCGCATCGGATTCTGCGCATTGTTGGACCGCCCGAGAGGCCCTCGTCTCTGCTTCCTCCAACGCCTTTTGGAGTTGGGTGATGTGGTCCTCGAGGAGGCAGTTCCTGATAGTAGCCTCCGAGTGAAGGTTCCGCATTTCCGTCATCCGACGGTAATGGCAGGTGGCCATCGACTCGGAGCTGCTGGAGGAGGGGTTCTCGGAGACCGACTCCATGCCGGGGGGAGGTGCCACGGCAGCCGCAGCGTTGGAAGGACCCTCATCAGCCCTAGTTGAAAGCAGAGGGAGAAGATCAAGTCATACCTTGAAAATGATGAGAACTGGAGTCGATTAGGCATAAAGAAGAGACATACCTGATGCGGCGCTGAGGGTGGTAGCGAGAGTTCACTTTCTCCTCCGCGGGACGCTTCCCACGGTTGTTGTCTGCCATTGGAAGAGGAAGAGATAGGCTTTTGGAAGGCGAAGCTTTTGGCGAGAAAGAGGGTTTTTGCACGGAAGGCAAAAGCAAGCAAGAAGATGTGCTCTGAATGTGATGGGAGATAGAGACGAAGAGGAGATTTATATTAGAAGATTGAATCTCAGGAAGGAAAAAGATGCCGCTTCGTACAATGTGTACAAAACACTCGAGTGGAATGTTAAATCACAACACGGTTTTCAAGAGAAGACCAGCCGTCTCGCATTAATCGTCAAGATACCGTTCAGATTGTTTGCGGTATCAAAAGGGGAGAAGAGGAAAAGGACTCGGCTGATCGGCTATGAGGTTAATCGATCGGACCTTAAGGAATGGAGAATAACATTTTTGGAATAAAATAAATTTCATCCCAAAATTGGGGGGCATGTGTTTACACCAGATTTTGGACTGAGGAGGTTAATATTTTGTAAACATAAACGACCGATTTATTAAGGAAAAGGATCGGCCTGGAAATGTAAAAAGCTCGTATGAGTCGAAGGAGACCCGGAAGCTTCATGCGGACCAGCACGACGGGCTTCAAAGACATGTCGGACTCGACCAAGGAGTTCAAATTCAGGTCGTCTTTTATTTTTTCTTTTTTGTCATCTACTCGTATTAGGGCAGGAGTCAACCAGGTTATAAATAGCTAAGAACCCGGATTTTGTAAAGAATCCAATCAATCAAACACAACCGGCCCTCGGCCAAAACCCTAGGAGTAGGAGTAACGTAGATCTCAGCGAGACCTTCAATCAGGCAGGGCTGCATCGGCATCGACCGACCTCCTGTTTGCTTGTAAGTTTCACCAATGGCTTGTGTCATCGTGTAATAAGACTGCATTGGCATCGACCAAACTCTTGTTAAGCTATGACATGGCTAGTTATCGGTCTAAGCTCGTCTTTTGTAAGACTGTCTTGACTCTGATCAATCTCTTACTTTAGTCGATCTTGACTAGTTATCGGCTCTATTGGATTGGCAAGCTAATAGATTCATTAAGTTATTGATGTTGTTTTATGTTTTAATATTTGTTTATTTACGCTTTAACCAATATCTTGCCCAATCAAGGTTGATAAAATAGCCTACGTCTAAAGGATGCTTAGTATCAGCTGTTCTGAGGTTTACACGCTCATAACCAAGGAAATAGCCGATACAAGTCTCTTATCGGCTATTTTGACAATCTTGGTTGTTACATGTTGTGCGTTTGAGATATTCGAAAAAACCGCGATCCGATTTAAGAGCAGATAGATTGGATCTAGCATGTCTATTACGGCTGTATTTCCGAACCCCACTGATATATATGATAGATCAAATCTGTTTATCTTAGATTAAATCATGCTTTTGTCGGGTAGATCTTGTTCGTGCCTCATGGAACCTGTATCGGCTAAAATAGTCGATCCAGTTATGCTTTCTTCATAATATGTTCTTCTAAGTGGGTTGGAATCAACGGATCTACTTTATGCACGAGACGTGATCTAGCTTGACCATCATCAAGGCTGCATGGAGACACCCCACTGTTGATGTTTAAGTTATTTTATCGATCTATTTGTTATTACGGCTGCATGGAGACAGCCCACTGTTAACAAATAGAACTGCTTGCACATTTAGTCGATACGTTGGTTTTATGCCGCTTGAACGTACATATAGATTTTTATCTGTTAATATCTTTCAAGTTTATCGGCTGTCTGTTTGTTATAAGCATTCATCTCACATATGTCATAGCCGTTATGCTTCATATCTTTTTCATCACTTTACATGCAATCTCATGGGAGTTGACTTTGTAGGTCAAATTTGGAACTATCTGGCGACAAATGGCTATATCAGAGCCGCATAATTTAGAACTGTCTGGCACCAAACCGGCAGGTTCCATGATTTGACGATCTTTTTCTTCTCCTTGTCAATTATATGTCAAATTGACCGGCACGCCCGAAGTCGATTTCGCTGAGAATCGGCACCACCGCTTGCTGAAGGTCTAGGAGGTCAGGACTCGCTCCGTACCCCTCTAAGGACCGTGTTCCCAAGTGTGTTGGCGCATCCCGACCGAAAATTTGTGTCAACAACATCTTTATCTTTTTGAGCTTCATGTCTATAATCCGTAGAATGAATCTATGCTCTGATTAGTGTATGCTCCGATGATATATGATGATGCTTGTAGCTTAGGCTCTTCATGATCACTGATACATGTTGTGAGCTAAGCTATTTTTCAGAACTGTGATTATGCTTAATTCAACATAAAATTTGAAACATGTTCACCATTGAGATTGGCAACTAGCATGTGTAGAATGTGTTGAAGTTGCTTGTGCTATTCCTATATGCTAGGTTGCTATGTCTCTAGTTCTGAGTCTTTCACTTGCTTGGTGTGTTCATATTCTGTTAAAATTTTGAACCAAGTCTAAGTGAATTGAAAAGATTGAGATGGGATCACTTGACAGCACATCACGGTATCGAGACTGTTTCTCATTGCACATTGAGTCAAACTTGAGCCGTGTAGTGTAAGACCAAAACCGTTGCTTCAAGCTTCTGATTGATTATGCATAGGCTTAGCTCGGTTGAAAAGTTAGGCAATGTCAAGTTTTTAACCTCTCGCAATCACATTCTGAAATTTCAAACTTGTGTAATCACCAATTCAACTCCGATAAATTTTTGAAAACACAAGTCTATGTTTCATTTTACAGCATGATGATTGAACTTTGCTAGGGGTAGTTCACCTTGTATACATGTTTAGCACTTGTGTAACTTCCTGTCTATACATGTTTGGTGCTATTTTGATGGTGAAACCCTTTTTGAATGGCTTAAAATCTGCTCACTTTGCTCATATGTTCATATTTCGTACTTTGTGATCAGTTTGAGCCTTTGCTGGCATTTATGCTTGTTGTTGAATCGTTGGGTCAGCACTCTTTAGAGCATCTATTCTTTCTATCGACTATATACCTCAAGCTGCTAACCCGCATTTGTGACTCATATGCATTTTGCCTTGTTGTGTGCATTTTCAACTAAGGGGGAAATTTTTTGATAAATCATGCCCCTAGTTGTGTGCACTATTGAAGGGGGAGTTTGCTCGCTTGTTTTATTTGACAAGTTTTATTGATCAATTGGTTCGGAACGTTTTTCAATTGGTTCAGAGCATTTTTCAGCTAGTTATGTTGAGCCTTTGCCTCTTTCTGGAGGGACTAGTTGATTTACTCAGTTTTTGACTTCCTTGCTCTGAACTTCTCGCTAGCGGTGTTAAGCCTGTTCTGCCTCTTCTTGAGGGCTAGCTTTGCTTTGCTTGGTTGCATCGAGGCGTTGCCCATGTCTTTGGGAATCAAGTTGTTTCGCTCACTCTATTTGACTTCTCTTGGCTTTGGATTGCTTCTAGTCGATTGGTTGAGTTCGCTTCCTTCTTCTTCTTTTCTTATTCTCTATATGATTTGTGTTGGTAGTTGACAATGCACTCATCAAGGGGGAGATTGCGGATACATGGGTGTATGCGGATCTTGAGATGATGAGTGATTGTCAACTGGTATGATGCGCATGTTCTTTGGCTTGTGTTGTGCAGGTGTCGAGCACAGAGACGGTGATCGAAGGCAAGGTGAAGGTCAAGTAGAGACGTGCCGTGCCAATGGGCCTGGAGCGGTGAAGGGCGGACGTGAGGCTTGGACTGACGGACCGGTGGCCTGAGGATCGGCCGTGGTGGCTGACAGCCTGGGACAGCGACAAGTGAAGACTTGCGGGTGGACGGAGTTCACGGGCGGTGCATCCCTCTACGGCGTCGGTTTGGTGGTTGAGCCACAGAAAAACCCCCGAGTGGACGGTTTCTAGGTTTGGGCCTCAAAACCTGGGTGCGGTCGGTTTCCAAGTTTGGGCCACAAAACTCGGGCTGAGGACAGTTTCCAGGTTTGGGCCTCAAAACCTGGGCGCTGGCGGGTTTCTGAGTTTGGGACACAAAACTCAGGCGACGAACGACAGGTTTCCCGGTTTCGGCCTCAAAACCGGGGGAAGGACCAGGTTTCCCGGTTTCGGCCTCAAAACCGGGGGGAGGTCCGTGAAAAGGACGAGCGGCGCTTGGCGGCACGTGGCGGCATCCGGTGAGGTCGCGTCGAGGCGAAGCTACCTGATGTGCGGGCGTGGCCGTCGAATCGACTACACTTTGAGTTGGTCAGGAATACCCTTAGGGTTAGCCTGCTTGCTCATTAGCAGTAGGGGTAGAAGGGGAATAATTGTATTAGGCTATATTAGGAGAGGCAACCCCTCCCTTCAGACTATCTCAGCCATTGCTATTTTCATTCTAGGGTTTCCTGCTCTCCCAGTCCCTGCTGTAGCTACTGAGATCCGCAGAGACGGTGAATCATACCTCTATGTATTTGGATTTTGCGGAAACAGGACCAGATTCCCGTTGTCTCCTCGTGGGGATGAATTTCGGCTGGCAATCGTGATTGTGATTCGTGTTTTGAACTTGTTCTTCGCGTTCTTCGTTTCTCCATGATTTTCCCGTCACTCGATCTCCCTCCTCGCTGCGTCTTTTTAGAATCCACTTGAATCAACTTGTTCTTTAATGTGAGGAGAACATTTCCACCGAAGGAATTTATCTCTACCCTCACAAACATGTAAATCGGGTCGATTCAAGTTTCATGGCGCTTTTTCGGTTCTTGCACCTTCCCTTTCGATTTCCCGGAGTTTGAGTTGATTTGAGCGGATGATTTCTTGGGGATAGTCTCCTAACTATCTTGTGATCATCTTCTCCAAGTTTGGGATTGAGGGATTTTGATTTGGATCAAATTTGGGAAGATTTGGGAGAAGGGCGACTGAAATCGCCCTCCCTGAGTGGTCAAGGACAGTTCGCCACTCAGGGTGCGTACAGTCCGCGCGTCGTGCTCGAGCCAGACCAGTGGCTCTGCGGCTCGGCTGTTTGTGTTCGGGTTGACCGGTGGACAGTCCGCCGTAGTAACCCGCGGACAGTCCGGGACTGTCCAGTGGCTATTCAGCAGCAGTGCGGTTTTGAGGAATTTGCCGACGGACAGTCCGCCAGTGGACCGCGGACAGTCCGCAGTAGGCCTGGACAGTCCGGCA
Source organism: Coix lacryma-jobi var. lacryma-jobi (assembly GCA_009763385.1). Taxonomy (NCBI): domain Eukaryota; kingdom Viridiplantae; phylum Streptophyta; class Magnoliopsida; order Poales; family Poaceae; genus Coix; species Coix lacryma-jobi. Next base: position 103,139,795 of record CM019822.1, on the reverse strand, counting down.
CCAGGAGCCCGGACAGTCCGACAACCTGCTGTAGGTTGTGATTTAGTGCGTTTGCTCTCCCGGTTTTTCCGTTTGGTTTTCGAACTTTTCGTTTGCTCCTAGAGTTCACCTAGGAACCTCTCTAGGTATCTTTGCTACTTGTTAGCATAGGTGTTTGGAGATTTCTTGACGTAGCCTTCCATCTATGTTCGGGAGTCAGTTTTTGGGGTTGAACTTGAGTCGGAGTTTTAGGTGTTTTGCTTGCTCTTGTTTGGTGGTGCCTCGCTGTGATCCTATGGATCATCCACCCTCTTCCAAGGGTCATGGGCATCACATTTGCACTCAAAGCTTTTGGGGGTTGATTTGTCGGGACAGAGGCCAGAGTTTCGTAAGAAATTTTTAGGCTCCCATTCACCCCCCTCTGGTCGCTTTCTGGTAGCGTTCTCGGTCCTTCAGATGTATTCCTTGTGCACCACGAGGTCTAGGCTGGAGAACCATTCCTTCCTTCCAGTCATGTGACGCGAGCACCCGAAATCCATGAGCCACATGTTCTCCAGCCAAAGTTCTTGCATGAATAGAAAGGCAGGAAATGAGCATATGGCACAACACTGGGGTTAGTATACTGAGAAGGATACCCGTGTTGTGTCATAGGCCCAGAAAAAGGTTAGAAGGAACACCAAACTGTCCTCATCCCATGGGTGGATAGCGATCACCACCAAACTGAAAGGGTGGTCCGCTATGGGACGGAAATCCCCCAAATTCACCTCCACGTCCCATTTGAGCAAAGTGATCACCACCATGCTAGAAAGGTGGTCCGCTATGGGACGGAACAACAAAGCCTCTTACACTCGGCTCACGATCGTATTGAGGATGACCGGAACCGCGTCAGGCACGACCACCACGCCGTGGTCGAGCTACCTGGGGCCTAGCCGCCTGAGGGGGTGCACCTCCAGGCCTAGCGCCCAGCCTCTGAACTCCCTGACCTTGCACACCATGGAGAGGGTGGTGCCTGGCCTGGTTGTTTAGTTCCATCTCCCTCCTAGCCGCTCTCTTCCTCCGAAAGAAAAACTCAGCCAGGTGACCCTCGCGGTGACACTACTCGCACTCAAACCTCACCACTCTCTTGGGTTGTTGGTTTGCTTGGTTGCGGGGGTTGTTCACCTTGGCTGGCTGCTTGCCCTTCGGAAGCGGATCACTAGAGTGGCCAGGAAGGGTGTCAAGTGTGTTCCTAAGATGGTTAGGTTTAGGAACCCACACATGCTTGCGAGGTGGAGCCTTGGGAGACTCAACAAGGATACCATCCTTGGTGATAGGCTTAGGTGGCTCAGGTGGGGTGATTTTGATAAGCTTAGGGAGAGTGGATGGTTTCTTACTCGGGTCTACTCCGCTAAACTCACCGATTTTGTGAAAGACACTATAGCCCTCACCACCTGAGGCAAAGCCTACTCCCGTACCGCCAATTCCCCTCTTGAACTGACTGATCATCATGCCTAACTGCGGCTCACTGCATGACACCCAACTCAGGATGGACCGAAGGTATGTGTTTTCCTCCTCGGTTTGCATCCTGTCATGTCGACAGTTGGCAATCTCAAGCTCCATTGCCGCGCATCGCTCACATGGAGCGGACACGGTGCTAACTGAGCTAGCCTTCACGGCTTCAGCAAGCTTGGTACTAACTTATGCCAACTCAGTTCGCAAGCCTGGACAGGACTTGCACGCACCCAGCAAAGAAGACCTCTCCTTGACTTCCTCCAGCTCCTTCTTCAGGAAGGCACATACTTTGCACTCACCAACCAAGTCTAGCCTACTCTTCAGCTCATCATACACCTCGATCAAAGAGGCATACTTGGTTTGCATGGTGGCAAAGTTGGTCATATGCATCGTGCACTCATCACACTCCTCCTCCTCGGTCACCTTCACCTCGGTCCAAGCACTCTCAAGCTCCTTAAGCGCCTCTACCATTTTAGCCTTGAACTCGTTGCGCTCTCTGATGGCACGCTTAAGTTGCTTGTCTTGACCGAGGACTATGTCAGCTAAGGTGCCGCGCTCACCAGTAAGACGATCAACAAGAGAATAGGATGATACCTCAGAAGCGTCGTCGTCGTCGTCGTCGGTGTCGGCGTCCTTGTCTTGACACTTGCGGTCCTCCTCATCCAATGCCATGGTGCAGAAGCCCTTGGAGGAGTTGCCGAAGAAGCAAAGTCAGTTGAAGCGTTCTTCAGTCTTGTGCTCGGACCCATCGTCGCTGAAGTCGCCGTCGGAGCTTTTCTCGACGTCGCTGATGGAGGCGATGAAGGCACGCCGGCCGGCGTCAAAAGCCTTCTCCACGTCCTCCCGGCGGTAGCTGCCCATCTTCTTCTTCTCGACCTTGTTCTCCGGCTTGCCCTTGCGCCTGGAGTTGCGGTTCTTGCCGAGGAAGCTCTTATCGCGCTTGGGACAGCTCGCGATGAAGTGATCCGGATCTCCACATCCGTAGCAGCCCTCACGTGTGCCACCACGCCGGCGATTCAGGCGGTTGTTTTGGAACCACGAGAACCGGGTGATGATGAGGGCGAGCTCGTCATCGCCCAAAGCCTCCACCTGCTCCTCTGTCACTGAAAGCAAAGAAGACAAAGCAAAGAGAGGTGGAGAAACGTTAGCGGAAAGAGTCGATCCACCCTTGTCGGAGATCAAATCCATGGAATGTGAAGATGGGTTCTTCAGCTTGGCCTGAGTCAAGTGATCGAGCTCGGTGGACTTGAGCTTGTTGAATAGCTCGTCCACGGTGAGGGTGTCATAGGATGGAGACTCTATGATGGTCGACACCTTCACCTCCCATACCTTCCAATCCAGGGCATATAGTAACTTGAGTGCCCTCGCATGATCATCATAAGGTAGGTTGGCCCGATTGGCATGCATCTTGTTCACAATCGTTTGGATACGAGCGAACATAGCGTCAATCGTCTCTCCCTCCAACTGAACAAAGTTCTCGTACTCCCTCTTGTAGGTCTGGAAGAGTCTGGTCTTGACCTGTATGGTCCCCTCTTGATAGCTCTGAAGCTTCACCCAGATCTCTCGTGCCATCTCAAGCTCGGAGACACGCTCGAACTCAGGAAGGGAGATGCTGGCCAAGAGTGCGTTACGGGCCTTGGAGTTGGCCTCATGCTGGTCAATCTGGATCTGACCCACATGAGCCGCAAGGACCTTGTACTCAGCATTCTCGCATATTTCCTAAACGGAAGAACTGATGCTGCAGAGATAGGCACGCATCCGAATCTTCCAATAGGGATAGTTCGTCCCATTGAAGTAGGGAGCCTTGCCGTTCCCTCGATCCATGTCACCCTTAGGATCCGAAACTGATTAAGGTAGAGAAGATCCCTTAACCGGCTCCGATACCAATTGAAGGACCGAATTGGCGACCAGAGGGGGGGTGAATGGGAGCCTCAAATTTCAACTCGTGAAATGAATGGCCCTTGTCCCAGAAAATCACCCTGAAAGCAAGACACAGGCTTGTTAGTACCCACGACCCTACATGTCGGGTGGATGCTTCCTAGAAGCACAGCGGGATACTACACAACCCAAAAGTCCAACGCAAAAGCCGAAAACCAAATCCGAAATTGAACGAACAAACCGCGGACGAAACAGCGAGTCACTGCATCGGACACTGGCAGTGTCCGATGCCTCAGTGGCGGACGCGTCCGATGTGAACAGAGCAGTTCTGGAACTTTACTGCATGACCATCGGATGCTGCTACATTAACAGCTCAGCATCCGATGCTCAGGCCCCGGCGCGTCCGATGGACAACGGAGCGTCCGATGCTCACTCAAAAACACAGAAACTGACACGTGGCAACGACGCGTCCGATGCCAAGAACACCAGCGTCCGATGCCCCCAAAAACTATGCAGTTCTTCCATGATTCAATTCGATCTCCTCCGAATCAAAAGCTCTAAGGCTTAGACTTGGTATGAGGAGTCCTAAGGAGGTTAGTGAGCTACTCCTAGGAGATCATGGCTCGAACCTAACTCCAAATTGGTGAATTGAAAGAATTCGGGGCAATGGAGAAAGAAATCGATCCAACACAAGAACCGACCGATGTACTAGCTCGTGAGGTTTGAGATTAATTCCTTCGGTGCAAAGATGCGCCTCACGACCTAAAACAACTCAGTTCAGGTGGAATCGAAAACTGTTCCTCGGAGAAGGAGAACGAAGCAAATCTCTGAGAAGGCAAAAACCAAAACGCGAAGAACACAACTCAAAACGTGAATTGATCTCGAATTCCAGCCGAAACTTCTCCACACGAGGAGACAACGAGATTACGGTTTCATTTCCTCAAAATCCAAATACACGGAGGTATGATTAGCAGTCTCTGCGGATCACAGACAGCGAGGTATGATTAGAACCTAAGCGGGGCTAGAGAGAGAGAGCTAAGGAAATAATGGCTGCAAGGATAGAGAGAGGAGGGGCGCCTCTCTTATTTATAGCCTAATAACAATAGTACCCTTCTACCCCTAGATACAAGAGCGAAGCAGCCAACCCTAGGGGTATCCCGGTCCAACTCTGAAGATTCGCGATCCGACGGTCACGCGCCTTCCTCATCCTTAGCTTTGCCTTGACGCAAGCCTCAGGATGCCACCACATGCGGTCCTGTCGACCGTCGTGCCTTCCTTGTGAATAGCTTCGCCGCCGCGCCAGCCTCTCCACGCCGCCACGCGTCGACCATCCTTTTTGGACCCCCCCTGATTTTGATGCTGAAACCGGGAAACCTGTCCTCCGGCTGAGTTTTGTGGCCCAGACTCAGAAACCCGCGAGCCTTGGTTTTGAGGCCCAAACCTGAAAACAGTCCTCGCCGAGTTTTGAGGCCCAAACTCAGAAACGCGCCATCCCGAGTTTTGTGGCCCAAACTCGGAAACCGTCGATGGTAGTTTTTCGAGGCTCAACTACCAAACCCACGCCGTAGACGGGATGTGGTTCGCACACCCCGAGTTCCGACACCAATGTCGATGCATGTCCAGCCTCCACGCCAGGCACAGTGCATTGGCCTTCCTTCTCGGCCTCCCGCCAAGTGTCACGACGCCATCACCTTCCTCCCGACTCGGCCGATGCACCGCACATCCCCATGTGCTCTCGCTCGTCGATGCCACGTGCCAGCTACCACAGCTGGTCCTCAGGTCTCCCGGTCCGTCGGTCCAAGCCTCACGTCCGCCCTTCACCGCTCCCGGTCCATCGGCACGACACGTCTCTACTTGACCTTCACCTCACCTTCGACCACTGTCTCCGAGCTCCACACCTGCACATCAACACAGCCAAGAGACATGTTGCCTCTCACCCCTTCCGGTGAGCCTGTTGACCGATCGCTCATCACTCAGGAAGGGAAACACAAGGGCACATATCAACCTTGTGTTCGCACTCAACGAGGCTATAAGAGTCACCCTCGCGATCTACCACTTCCTAGCCCGGAATATAGGGTGCATTCGCAGGTAAACAACGTATAAGCACCATGCTTACACAATGTTGACCACTCACCCCGCGATCGACAGAATGAGCACTACGAACAAGAGCATAAACATAGAGATACCCTAGCTATGCTAGACATATAATCAAAATAGACGATGAACATTATAATTATGAACACGAAATAGTAACAAGTCATGACATGTATCAACTAGAACACAAACTAGAAGATGAATAAGAACTAGATGAACAATTAGAACTAGATTAGAACACAGAGATGAACTAGAGAGATAATTAGAACTAGATTAGAGCACAGAGATGAACTATAGAGATTAGAAGATGAACTAGAACACAAGATAATGAACTAGAAGACAATTAGACAATTAGAAGAACAATATTGATACAAGAGAGAAGACAAGGCTAATTACCTAGCTCCTCCTGACTAGATCCGAAATCCGAGCTTCCCTTGACTCTTCTAATTCTATTCTAGCTACGCCCTTGGATGGTGGAGCTCCTGGTTGTCTAGGCTACCTCTAATCTAAACAATTGATTGATCTATGCTATGAGATATGATGTTGTCTCCAGGAGGGGGGTCTGGGGTTTCTTATATAGCCCGGTGGGATGAACCGCAGCCCTCGGATCGAACCGACGTTGAACAACGGTTGAGACACAAAGTAGAGGTCGGTTAGGTCACGCCGTACGAAGGAAGAGTGGATGACATGTGGGCCCGGGCCGGCCGGCCTAGGGTTGAGGCCGGCCGGTCTCCCCCTGGCGCCGCCTGCCTCTTCCTTCGATCGGAAGTCTTCTAACACCTTCCTTATTCGCCTAGAGTCCTTGTTCGGTTGGTTTGCGCAACGAGTCGTGGCATGGATGGATTCCTTGTCGTCTTCTTCCTGTCTGGTCCCTCAATATCTCTGGTATTCTGTAGCTGTTGGAATCTTATCTGTTACACCCCTGATCTTTGTATAGATAATGCTTCTAGAGGGTTCCAAAGTCTTCCTAGTCGTATTCATCGAGGACTCTTGCTCCGAGACTCCAAATATGGCAAGTGGTATGTCCGTTGCGATTGTCTCGACGAGCACGTCTCACTGGTGTGCTCTGATTCTTCACTTGAGATACTTTCTTATGATGAAATATTGAATATCCTGCAAAACAAGTGGAATCGACACAACTCGTGGAACTCGTTAGAATCAAACCCTATAGCTACACTCTTTGGATCATTGCAGGTCATTTATGAGGTTAGTTGACGGATTAAAATAGGAGTTATCTACCATCAACAAGTTCCCCCAAGCTTAACCTTTGCTAGTCCCTTAGCAAACATTTTGATGATATATTATGATGGATCAGGAGTTGCTACCATGCTTTCACGCCTCAAAAGTACACAAGTATTCAAACAAAAATTTTCATCCGAATTAGAATCAATCGTTTCAACTTTCAAACTTACCTCTTACCTTCAACTGTGGTGCTTGTAGCTTTCACTTGGGTTTTGAGCAATTCGAAAAGCAGAACGATCAAGTTAAACACTATGTCTCAAGTTCTTCGATCTACCTTTATTCTGGAGTTTTGTAAGATTTTCAAAATAAAACTCAGAGATTCCTTCATATGATCCTTTCAAGTCTCTCATCTGTGGTATTTGTGGATTCTCTCCAAGGCATTGAATGTTATGCCTTCTCTCACCCTATAACTAATAAGCTTTTTGTGGAGTTCATAGGTGGGAGTCAACCTGTACATACTTACATAGCATATATTGCAAAGTCAAAGCATGGATCCAGAGAAACTTGGCATACAATCAAATCAAGATGTGCATGTGTGTGGACCTATATGTGGAATGGATGTGTATGGTGGAACAGTGGTGGTAAACAAATGTGAGGGTGAAAACACAGTGATGATGACGAAACATAATGATGGATGATGGGTGTAGACCTTTGCTTACTTTACTCCTTGTAGATACTTCTCTCTTGTATAACTTCTGCTAGAGACAACATGGGCTATCATCTTTTTCTTTTTTTCAGGTGGGTATCGAAATACCCCTAATTCTACTGTCGGACACTTGTCCATTTTTTTCATTTCTCTTTTCCTTTTTTTAAGATAACTTTTGCATAGCCCATGCATCTTTTTGCAGCACAATATTAAAGAGATAACAATGATAAATTGGAGCATTAATGAATGGCAATGAAGGCATAAAAAGGTCATATGGATGAAGGGAAATATTTTTGGCTGTTCACTCCCAGTGTAGAAGTGAAACATTTTTGAGTGGATGAAGGCATGTTGTTGCGTACTCCCAGTGTAGGAGAAGCATATATGGGTGGTGTGTACGTGATCTTGATTTTAACTGTATGACGAGTCTCTAAGGGTCAACACGATTTGACAATACTCAATGCATATGCAAGCAGTAAATATATATCAGGTTGTGGTAGGAATTTCAAACACTCATCATAGAGGATCTCATCATGTAGCAATTTTAAATTTTTGAAAGATAAATCTCCAGAACACTAGTATCACTAGGAACAAGATAAATAGCAGTTCAACCTTTTCATATCATACTCGTTACACACCTAGACTTAAGTTAAAACTTTTGCAACCCACAAGTCTCAGATTCAAAGTAAATGCTCATGTTAAAACAATCTCATCCAAAACTCAGGAAAATTCAAGACTGAACACTAGGAACTTGAAAATAATTACGGCAGAGCAACTATTCATCATTTCCATCCAAATTAATTTATTATCCTAGAGCTCAATTATTTCAGGGCAAACTTTTATTCTAGATCATCATTGTTCTTTTTATTGACTCTAATATTAAACACACACACTCTAATATATATATATATATATATATATATGAATATATAAAGGCTAATAGAGATATAATATATAAAGGCTAATAATAATAGTAGTAATGGTAGTAGTAATAATAATAGCAATAGTAACATACCTTAATAGCGAAGATAACGGGGGTGCGTCTCCCCCAAGCTAATCCCTTCGATAGCGTCGAGCCTTCATGTGCCCAAATTTTTTTGTTCTTTTTCTTTTTTAAGGTTGAGCCTTCATGTGCTCACATATTTTTAGGGTTTTTATTTTTATGAGTGAGCCTTCATGTGCTCACATATTTTTGGTGTTTTCTGTTTTTATAAAATTCAAAAATATATAGATATATTACCTCGGATAACGGGGGAGCCTTTTTCCCCAAGCTAGATGCTTGCGTGTTTGTTCTCTTGGTAGCGTCGATGTACTTCACTCCTCTGGTCCTTAATGGAGAGTTGTTTGTTTTGTCTCTCTAGAGTGGATAAAGTTATCTGGCCTTCTCATTGATTCCTGCTAAACTTAAATAGACAACAAAGCTCGTGGAATTGATTAAGCATTAGTAGTAAAACCATTTATGTCTTTCCGAGCCTTATGGATGTTTAAGCAAGCATGATTCAACAAGAGTTTAATATATTTTTGGATTTTTATATTTTATATGTAGATGCAAAAAAGTAAAAACATTTATTTTTTTGTGCCTCCACAGTAAACAGTTAAATATTCACATGGGGCTTAAAGAGTTTTTATTTTTAGATGCAATGTGATAATGCAATATGATTATTTTTATTTTCTTTCCTAATGCAATGCAGAAATTAAAATGCTTATGCAAATATTAAATATGATGATGCAGTAGATGACTAAGAATTAAATATGCGAAATATACAGAAAAGTAAATATGAGGATAACTACCGATTTTACCTTTTGGCGAAGGTTTGGATATTTAGGTCTGACAAACCGGAAATTCCCTTGGTTCAGACCTCCCAAGGTGTGTCAGACGTTTGGAAAGTTGTTTCTGATTGTTCCTCTTTAGGCGCTGTCTTTTTCTTCCATACTTTCTTGGTCTGAGTCTTTACTTCCTACTGTTCACTGTCTTGAGGTGTCTCTTCTTCTTTCTTTTCTGGGATAGTGTCACTAGCTTCTTCTTTGTGATTGGCCTATCCATTCTTGATGGCTTGTCTTCTTTGGCATTGATAGCGACGTCTTTCACTTCTACTCTTGTTAGGTGCTTTGTTAGGTATGTAGTTGATGAAGTAGCATCGTACCTTCTCTGCAGGAAATTGAAAATGGATCTCCCCTTGCTTCATGTAGATGATTGCACTCGTAGTGTACAACAACGGTCTTCCTAGGATGAGGTGGACATCATCGTCTTCTCCCATGTCGAGAACCAAGAAGTTTGTGAGGACTTCATGACCTCTAATTCTGATTATGACGACTTCCACCCTTCCTTTCGAAAATCAGAATGTTTGGTCTGCTAGCTGTATCTGCAAGTATGTTGGTTCTAATGGTGCATCATGAAATAAATGTTTATAAAATTACCGTAGATATGATGTTGACACTTGAGCCGATGTCGCAGAATGTTTTGTAGATGGTACTCTCCTTGATCATGCAGTCAATGGTAGGTACTCCTGGATCGTACAGCTTCTCAAGGCATAGTGGAGGTTGAGTGGAATCTTTTGGTGGTTCAACAGTGTTGACCATCCACACTGGTTCTTGCTCTTGTGGCTTCGTCTTGTTCCTCCTCCTTCTATTGTTCTTCTTCTTCTTCGGGGCAGCAGGTGCATACTCGTACTCATATGATAACTGTGGGTGTACACGAGTCTTGAGTGTGCGATTCTTGAAACTGAACCTCTCCTTCCTATTGTTGATCGTGAAGCAGATCTTGGCGCTTTTGGTGTAGATGATGGCTTTAGTTGTACTTAGGAATGGTCTTCCCAAGATGATGGGTGCTCTTTCATCTCTTCCAGTTTCCATAATCACAAAATCTACTAGGACATAAGAGTCTCCAACTTGTATTTGAACATCTTCAAGGATTCCCTTGGGGTAGCAAAGTATTTGATCTACAAGCTGCAAACATATGGTTGTGTACAACAATGGTTGACCATGAATTTTCTCATAAATTACCTTAGGCATAATGTTGACACTCGCTCCAAGATCACAGATGGCTTCGTCAAAGGTATAGGGTCCAATGGTGATTGGGATGACAGGTCACCCTGGATCTCCTTTCTTCTCGGGCAGATTCTCATCTCCCCATGCTCTGTACTTTGGCCTTGGCGGAGCTATGAAGTAATCTCCTGCATTGAAAATGTCTACAAGATTCACAGTTTCTAATTCTTCCGGATTCCCCAGAATCTTACCTTTTTCGGTCACAGGTACAGAAGTGGCTAGCTGAGAAATTTGTGATTCTACCATCTTATTAAAGCTAAGTTGATTCTTAATAGCAGAAGTAAAGCTTTCCATTCTATTATTAATGGTTTCAAGTATTTTATCATTGGAAGCTATCTTTCTAGACATATTATCAATAACTTTATTTTGATTAACAATCATTTCTCTTAAAGGCGGTTGGTTGAAATTATTACCTTGGTAGTTGGGCCTCTGTTGCTGATTCCATCCTTGATTCTGTTGAGGATGATAGTTGTTGTTGTTGTTGATGTAGTTCACATCCTCTTGGACTTCAGGACAGTTGCTTCCTGTGTGGCCAGTGCCTCCACACTCTTCACAAGTCATGCGAGAATCATGGATGTGCATGACTTCCTTCTTCTCTTGGTGTCATTCATCGAGCCTCTTTATCAGTAGGTCCATCTGAGCAGACAACATGTCTGCTTCCTTGAGTTGATGTATTCCTCCTATCTTCTTCGGTTGAGTGCGTTCTTCGTTCCATCCTTAGTTGGAAGCTATCTTCTCAATGAGAGCAGTTGCCTCTTTGATAGTGAGTGACAAGAACGATCCTCCAGCAGCTGCATCGATATTATCACGGGCACTCGAAGTGAGCCCATGGTAGAAGGTCTGCATAAGTAACCAATTCTCCATCCCGTGGTGTGGGCGTTCTGATATGTTGTCTTGAAAGCGTTCTCATGCCTTAGGGACAGATTCATCATACTGCTGCTGAAAAGTTGAGATCTTCACTCGTAGGGCATTCGTCTTGCCTACGGGGAAGAACTTTGCTAGGAAAGCAGTGGAGCAGATCTCCTATGAAGTGTTTTTGTCTTTGTTGGAGTAGAACCATTGCTTCGCTCATAAGTGAGAATGGGAATAGGCGGAGGTAAATGGCGTCTTTAGTGACTCCTTTGATAGTGAAGGTGTTGCAGATCTCCAGGAAATGTTGGAGATGGGCACTTGCATCTTCATGTGCTTTCCCACAAAACTGGCTGGCTTGCACCATGTTGATCAGAGATGGCTTGAGTTTGAATCCCTTGGTTCCCACATTGACTGTTGGTCCAGTCCTGATGTTGGCAGTGGTTGGCGCAGAGAAATCACGAAGAGTCTTGTCAGCCATGTCTTCTAACACTAGTGTTGAGCTTCTTGCATGAGTGTCTTCAGTCAACGTGGTTGGTGGTTTCTTGAGCTTGGCGTTGGCTTTGGCTTTTCGGATCAAAACTTCAAGATTGTCAACGTAGTTTTCCGGTCGATCAAATCCAGTCATACATCACCGTGCAATAAGATATTCAAGAAATAGACAACGGACAGGGTGAGCCTATTTGAGAAAAGATCAATGGTGAGTCTCGATTATCATAAACATGTGTGTACAATTTTTCCTATGTATTCAACTTATATCCTATTATCTCCTGGTCTTAACTTAGAAACTTGAATAACATAATGATATGGCTTCGGTAATGGGATTTCCTTAAGGGATTTCCCAAACATCGGGGAATGTGCTTTGGAATCACACATTTGGTTCCCCGGCAACGGTACCAGAAATGCTTGTTGACATCTCTTAGCATCACTTCAGATAACGGCGCCAGAAATGCAGGTAGACAAATCTAACAACATTACCCTTAACGCTAGGCTGTCACCACTAGCAGCGACACTAGAGACATGGATGGTATTTATGATCTTGCCCTTATAAAATATGAAATGAGATTATCTGCAAGCGCACAGATAAAATACATCCGCTGTAGCATTTCACCAAGGAGAGTTTCCTAGGTATCGTTATTTATAACAGAGCAACGCATATCGTTAGTTACCCGGTAGGAGATAAACATCTACAACTATGACACACACACATGCATGATTATGATAAGAGTTCCACTAGATCTACACTCAACACAGAAATCAATCATAAATGAATAATAAGATAAATGTAATAGAACAGAGTAAACCATATACAAGAGTTCAACCAGAGCATTCCCACCCAAGGTCGGATCGTAGCCAAATCTAGAAAGAGATAGATTAACTTCCTAATATGGTTCTAACTATAGGTCATAAACTACATCAATTAGTGCAATTATGTTTAGCAATCATGGTTAGAATAACTTATATTTATACGCAGGAGACATCACGCATGGAGGATCAGATCCAGAGTCTATCACCTCCGGGTGACCAGGTCTTACTTGTCCTACATTCGGGGAGTGGACTACAAAGGACTCAACGAGGCTATAAGAGTTACCCTCGCGATCTACCACTTGCTGGCCCGAAATATAGGGTGCATTCGCAGGTAAACAACGTATAAGCATCATGCTTACACAATGTTGACCACTCACCCGCGATCGACAGAATGAGCGCTATACGAACAAGAGCATAAACATAGAGATACCCTAGCTATGCTAGACATATAATCAAAGTAGACGATGAACATTATAATTATGAACATGAAATAGTAATAAGTCATGACATGTATCAACTAGAACACAAACTAGAAGATGAATAAGAACTAGATGAACAATTAGAACTAGATTAGAATGCATAGATGAACTAGAGAGATAATTAGAACTAGATTAGAGCACAAAGATGAACTAGAGAGATTAGAAGATGAACTAGAACACAATTAGAATACAAGATAATGAACTAGAAGACAATTAGACAATTAGAAGAACAATATTGATACAAGAGAGAAGACAAGGCTAATTACCTAGCTCCTCCTGACTAGATCCAGAATCCGAGCTTCCCTCGACTCTTCTAATTCTATTCTAGCTACGCCCTTGGATGGTAGAGCTCCTGGTTGTCTAGGCTACCTCTAATCTAAACAATTGATTGATCTATGCTATGAGATATGATGATGTCTCCAGGATGAGAACATATATGATGAATGATTGACATTTGTGAGGAAGGTTTGAGGCTTTTCCTAGTTAAGTCCATATCTTGCTATGCGCTTAATGTTTATGGCTAACCGGTGGCATTGAGTTGTGGTGTTTCTGTGTTGGTGTGCGTGTGCAACATGTGTCTCTTGGCTGTGTTGATGTGCAGGTGTTGAGCTCGAATACAGTGGTCGATGGCGAGGTGAAGGTCAAGTAGAGACGTGCCGTGCCGACGGACCGGGAGCGGTGAAGGATGGGCGTGCCGTGCGGTGGACGTGCCATGCCAATATACCCAGAGCGGTGAAGGGCGGGCGTGAGGCTTGGACCGACGGACCGAGAGGCCGGAGGACCAGCTGTGGCATCGGCGAGCGATAGCACATGGGGATGTGCGATGCATCGGCCGAGTCGGGAGGAAGACGATGGCGTCGTGGCACTTGGCGGGAGGTCGGACACGGGCTTGCGTGCGGTGCAAGTGCCGTCGGCCGAGTCAAGAAGGAAGGCGAAGGCGTTGTGCCTAGCGTGGAGGCTGGACATGCATCGGCATCGGTGCCAGTGGTCGGGGTGTGCGAACCACATCCCGTCTACGGCGCGGGTTCGGTAGTTGAGCCTCAAAACGCTACCATCGATGGTTTCCGAGTTTGGGCCTCAAAACTCAGGGTGGCCGGTTTCTGAGTTTGGGCCTCAAAACTCGGGGTGGACGGTTTCCAGGTTTGGGCCTCAAAACCTGGGCTCGCCGGTTTCCGAGTTTGGGTCTCAAAACTCGGGGTGGACGGTTTGCTAGGTTTGGGCCTCAAAACCTGGGCTGGCGGGTTTACCGGTTTGGGCTTCAAAACCGGGCGGAGGTTCCTATACGGAACGGTCGACGCGTGGCAGCACCAAGAGGCTTGCGTTGTGGCGAAGCTATCGGTGAGGAAGGCGCGGTGGTCGACGGTGACGGCATGTGGCGGCATCCTGGAGCATGCGTCGAGGCAAAGCGAAGGATGAGAAGGCGCGTGGCCGTCGGATGGAAAATGACCGAGTTGGACGGTTTTAACCTCAAGGGGGTATTTGGGACAGTGCTTTATGAGAGGGCGTTTTGGTCTTCGGACGTGCGCCTATATATATGAAGGGGGCTGGTTAGGGCAGCCCATCCTTGGAGGTGTCACTCTCATTTTGTTTATGTGAGAGGAGGCTAGGGCTAGAGGAGGAGTGGCTCTTGTTCTTGAGCTTTTCGCCATCCACGCTTTGTGTTGCAAGGAGTGGCTTGTAACCCGACATCGAGTGCTACACAATTCATCATCTTGTAGCAATCCAAGGATCAATTTCGCCCTCCTCTTTGTTGGCTGCAATTTGGATCGATTTTGCGTTTTTGTTCTTCGCGTTTCGGTTTTTCCCTTCCTGGAGATTTGCCTCGTTCTCCCTCTCTGAGCGACCATTTGCGATTCCGTTTGAATCAGATTGTTCTATGTCGTGAGCTCCTTCTTTTCACCGAAGGATTTCTTCTCTAACCCCATGAGTTCATAGATCGGGTCGAAATCGCGTTCGTTCTTCGTTCTTCCCCCTTTTATAGTGTTCTTCGGATTTCTCATGGATTAGTTGGTTTGAAGCGATGATATCCTAGGATTAGCTTCCCAACACGTAGAAGAACACTTGGGAGAAGTTTGGTTGCAGCCCCATTCGATTTGGTGAAGATCCAATCAATTTTGGTTTTGTCCGGAGCTGTTTTTGGGCTTTCTGGGCAGTGGCGGATTGTCCGCCCCTTGGTGGCGGACTGTCCGGCCATCGGGTTTTGGCCAGACCAGATCAGCGCAGCGCGCACTGTTCTCGGTCATTTTGACCGGCGGACAGTCCGCCGTATAAGGCGCGGACAGTCCACGAGTTGCGCAGGGAGGGTTCAACAGCCTTGCTAATTTTACCTTTTGACCGGTGGACAGTCCGCCAGGGTTTCGCGGACAGTCCGCCCCTAGCGCGGGCAGTCCGGGACCAGCAGCCCGAACAGTCCGGTAACCTGCTGTAAGTTGCATTTTAGTGCGTTCGTTCTCCCGGCTTTTCGGCTTTGTTTTCGGACTTCTCGTTTGCTCCTAGAGTTCACCTAGGAACCTCTCTACCTATCTTTGCTACGTGTTAGCCTAGGTATTTGGAGGAATCCCGACGTAGCCCTTCATCTACGTTTGGGAGTGGGTCTTTTGGGTACAAACTTGACTCGGAGTTTTGGGAGTTTTGGATTGCTCTCTTGTGTGGTGCCTCGCTGTGTTCTTAGGGACCATCCACCCTCTTTCCGAGGGTCGTGGGCATCACGGTTGAGTCCCAATTAGGGTTTAGGGTTTAGGCTTTGGGGTTGATTTTGTTGGGACAGAGGCTGGAATTTCGAAAGAAATTTTCAGGCTCCCATTCACTCCCCTCTGGTCGCCTTGCTTTAGCATTTTCGGTCCTTCAATTGGTATCAGAGCCAGTTAAGGATCTCTCTACCTTAACCGGTTCTGGATCCGCGAAGGCGACCTTTTTAGAGTGGTCTTGCTTCCGACGTGGTTTATCGAGGTGTTGAGTTTTTGTTTGGCTAACACTAACAATGCCTTTAGAAATGGCACCAAGTTCTTCTTCTAGTATGTCTTTGTCTTTAGGTTTGAATGTTTCCAAGGATGACATCTTGGGAAGAAGGAGGAGTGCAGTTGATGAGAGGGATCGCGAGGTGAACGATCTGTTGAACCTTCTTCGCAATGATGAGCTTTCACCAGAGGATTTTTACGTCAACTTGGCAAGGCCAAGAAAGGTATACTTGCTTGTAGTCTTGTGACTCTGCACGACCTACATGATGCTTGCACTAGGAATGATGATCTTTGTGATACCTTGCGTAGAAAGGTTGAGAAGTTGAAATGCTCCATTGCTAGATTAAAGACTAGTGCGTCTTCACCTTGCACCTCTTGTAGTGACATGGTTAGGAAGAATGATGAGCTATGCCTTTCTCTTGCTAGCTTAAAATCTGAAAATGAAATGTTGATATACAATGCTTCCAAACCATGTTTAGTTTGCATTGACTTGTGCAAGGATCTTGATTGTGCTAAAACTAAAATAGCCTTGCTTAAGTCAAATGCTTTGTCACCATGTGTTTCTTGTGAGTCTTTACATGCTGAAATTAATAAACTGAAATTGACTCACACACATGTGTAGATGAACTTGAGCATGCTTGGGCTGAAATTGTTGAAATAAATTCTAGGCCTTGTAGCTTATGCTCTTTGAATGCAAATGCTTGCCATACTTCTAGTGATATTCATGATTCTTTGCTTGATGTAAATGGTGATGTTTCTTCCACCGGTATCATGTGCACATCATGCATTGATTTGGAAAAAGAAGTTTTGGCTTTGAAGGTTTTGGGGCGATGATATGAGCGTTAAGTTGGTTGAGCACAATGATATGAGTGCCAACCTTGAAAAAGAAATTGAACTCTTGCGTACCACATATGCCGAGTGCATTAGAGAGGAGATGGAAAATCTAAAAAATGCACCTTGTGGTACTTGTGATCGCCTCATATTTGAGAATGAGGTTTTAGCTAAAAGATGCAAGAGTCTTTGTGCTAAGTCTTTTGAGTCACGCATTTCTTGCAACTCCGATGTTGATGCTTCTAAAATTGCTTCTTTGCAACCGGAGTTGAGTTCTTGTGTTGCGCGTGAGTCTTTTGACTGTAGCACTTGTGCCAAGGTTTCGGATAGCCCTTTCATAGCTACTCCTAACCTTGTTATTTCTTCGAGTGATGTCCAAGGGACTTCTCATGACAAGGGTGCTTCTCACATTTTTGGAAATCATGTTCCCAATCCGATATTCCATTGCACCTTTTGCAAGAAAGATGGACACTCATTCGATTTTTTTTCCGCCGTGTCAAACACGAGCGACGTGTTCGATCTAAGGCTTTTAGGAAGCCACGTAGCCTTTCCCATGGCACGTGTGCTCCTAGTGATGGCACCAAGTTGGTTGTTGATGCTTCTTGTTCTAAGTCCCAAGGGACTTCAAACTTGTCAGAGAATGGTGTGCCTTCCGATAGGCCTTTGTACCATTGCTCTTTTTGTGAGAAAGATGGGCATCAAGAAAGCTTTTGCTATCGGCGTGCCAAACGTTTGCGCCAAGCTTGCTCTTCTAGGAAGTTGGTGGTTCATAGCCCTTCCCATGGCATGAACGCTTGTGCTCCTAGTAAGAAGCCCCTCTTTGTTGATGGGTTTTATGACTCCTTTTCTAGTGGGTTAGGTCATGGTCGTGGACATGCTTCTAGTGCTACTTGTCTTGGTCCACGTCATGCTTCTCATGATGCTTCTATTGGTTCTTCTCAAAAAACCTTGGGAGATGTTTGCCTCTTTTCCCGTGGTATGACTCGTTCTTCTCCTCGAGTTGTCCTTTTGAGGAATGCTTCCAAGGATGTTTCAAAACTGAATTTGAACCAACATTTGCATCATGCTAACCCACATGATAAGTTGAGTGCTCCTTTGAGAGTTGTGACCAAGTCTTGGGTTCCCAAGTACATGCTTGCTAACCCTTCGGGATCCAAGACTCGGGTTACTTTGTCCTCTTGTGTGTAGATATGAGGACGCGGGGTGGAGAACATGCGCCTGATGGAGCTTGATCTTTTAGATGTGATCTAGAGTTGATGGTTCTCTACACCCCGCTTAGAATTGCCTCCAAAGAGGCTTTTGCAGCTTGGTGAGCTTTCTCATACACTCATACCTTGTACATCCATGATTTATGTCTTGTGGTATGAGATGGTCTTTCATGTGCTCACTTGTATAGTTTTTGCATGTACATTTTCTCTTGTATCATGTTTTGTTTTAGTCTAGCATGTGCTACCTTGTATATCATGTCATGCTAGTCTTGTGTACAGTTTTGGTGGCTATTCCACTTTTCATGCTAATTGTTGATCCTCATGAACATTATGCCATGCTTTACCATACTTCTCCATGAGCTTTACTTGTAGAGGTATGATGTTCATTAGGTATCACTCTTCAGGTGCTAGTTTTGGTTAGCTACATGTATCCTGTTGAGATGTTTAGTTCGAGCACTAGCCTTCCACACTTTTATCATGTTACATGCTTCTGGATCTATTGCTATCATTATCTTGCATTGTAGCATGTGTTGAGGTTTAGGCTGTGTTTGAGGTGATCATGTCTCTAGGTTGCATTTTGCTATATAGTGCTTTATCCTGTTGCATGGCAGTCATGTCTAGATTGAGTTCAGATCTCCTTGCGGTAACATTCATAGGTAGCCTCTTTTGTTGAGGGTTCACCTTATGCTTATTATGTGACTAACCGTTTTGTGGAGACCTTGAGGTCACACTGGACAAGACAATGCCTTGTGTTTTCTTCTGCTTTTGAGTGTGCAGGAGAACAGGAGCCTGGAGAGAGCATTTCGGCTCACAGACCCGATCCCACTTCTTCCATGACTTGGGGTTCCGTTTGAGCAGCATCTCCAGCGAGCACTAGCTGCACCTGTGGGAGCGACAGCATCAGGCGAGGGGGAGACGACTTCGGCAAGGCAGGCGCCCCGGAGATTTCAGCAGATTCAGGCGTCCCCTCGCGTATGACACAAGCAGGCGGTCAAGCGCTTCATGAGGTACCTCCGATACACTTCTGAGTTCGGGTTTTGGTACTCTTCTTCTTCGACCCCTTTTTGCTTTGTGGTCTTTCCGATGTGGATTTTACTGGCTGTTCGCTTGAGCGTTTCTTGGCTCTTCGCTTGTGAGGTTGGTGTGTTTCCCCTTTTAGATGGGGGAAGCATTTTGCTTGTTTGGTCTTCTCCGATACCCTTTTGTTTTGGGTTTTTCTTTTTTAGGCTAGTCTTTCTTTGATTTTGGTAGACTTGCTTTTGCATACATTTCATCATGTTTTCTAGTGCATTTTAGAGCTTCATGTTTAGATCCATGAGAATGAGATTATGCTCTTTTTGGTATGCCCTGTTTATTCATGATGATGCTTGTAGCTTAGTGTTGACACTCACTAATGCTCATAATTAACCATCAACTATTGCATGAAATGACACTAAATGAATCATAAAGCATAGTTGTAGGGTTTGAAACTAACAAGTTCCATGAGTTTTGGTGCTCTCACTTGTTTTGTAGGACATCCATGTTTTTACCTTATAAAAGTATCTCAAGTGATGAATTGGAGTGCACCATTGCGAAGAGCTCGTCGAGACGATCGAAACGGACATATCATTTGCTATATTCGGAGTCCCGGATGAAAAGATATTAATTTTGCAATGAAACCTGCAAAAGAAGGATCTAGAAGACACCAGAAGACACCACGAGGTGGCCCGCCACGTGGGCCCACTGGGCCAGACTGACCGGTGGGGCCCATAGACCGGCCGGTCGGCCACGGAGGCCGTTTTGCCTCCGCCTTCTGGAACCTTCTTCCACCGCCTCCTAGGATGCATCTCCACCGTCCCTGAAGTCAGTTTGATCCTACGACCACGGTTCCTCCTCCAGGGCTATATAAATAGCCCAGACCCCCCTCTCCAGGCATCTCCATCTTCATTATTCATCTCCACATCAGAAACCAGGGTTTCAATTAGAAGTAGAGGTCCCTCTAGATGAATCTCTTCTAGTTCATCTAGAATTAGATCTAGTTCTAGTTCTAGTTGTCTAGTTCATCTAGTTGTAATTAGAGATCGGATTAGAGAGAGGAGGAGGAGAGAGCTGAGAAGGAGCTCCGGCCTGTAGGATCAACTTCTTCATCTTGTACCTGCGGATTCAAGTTTATCTTCAACTTGCTTCAGCGATTGTTTCGGTAATCAACGTCTATATTTAAGTTTGAGCCATTGTTCTTGTTATTCTTAAGGTTTATGACTCTCTTTTGAGTACTTTAATTCTAGTCATTCTAGAGTTAGAGTAGTTGGATAGTGTAAGCGTGGTGCTTAGACTTGATAGCTCATAAATGCCTCCTATAACACCGGTAGTAGTGGTTGTTCGCAAGGGTGACTCTTATAGCCTTGTTGATTCTTCTATAGTCCACTTAGGATTATACATTTGCATAAAAGACTCATACTCTGTTTGTGACCTTTTATGGCAACTTCCCCACTAAGAATAATATAAACATATCACTCTTAAATTGGAATTAGACAACCTTAGTGATCCCCTCTATACTTCTAGATTCTCCGTCCTTGTTAGCTACTCACGGGTTAGACTTTAAGGCTTAACACTATCCGTTCCTTTGGGTTCGATATTAAAACTGGGTTACTCCGGTGAAGTGCTACATCGGTAGATTTTATCTGTGCGCTTGCGGATAAAGTAGAGTGTGTGTTAATTTATACCAACAAGCATTTCTGGCACCGTTGCCAGGGAATGGTAGATCATCTTAAGTCTTAGTTTAACCCTGTAATCATACTTTTATCTTTTCCTTTTTTGTCCCAGTCTTTTCATTATTTTTGTGTTCATTCTTATGAATGTTGTTTTTGAATTCCACTCTTATCTATCATTACCCATGAGCGCAAGCTATAACCAGTAGAATCCTTACACCCTATCATAACATCTGGTTATTAGCTACGCCTACCTTTCCGCTGCACTTCCTTCTGTAATGAGCATAGAAATATAATTATGAAATTATTCCTTCGGGTATTGTTGTCACTAACCTTTCCAGGTCTGGAGCAGAAAAGAACGAAGGAACAACAAACACAAGGTATGGCCAACCAATCACCATGTAACATTGAATTACATTCATCCAATCTTGATTTGCAAAATCCAAGCTTGGGGGAATAGACTTTCTAAGAGCATCTCTTGCTGTGTTGCTATGTTGGTTATCCCTACCTTTAAGATATGCTCATATACTAATCATGCTCTTTCATCACCATCTGAATAAATCTCTATAATACTTTCATGCTACCCTCATTCGTTATATTATATGTTTAGGTTTGGAGTACTTTCATACATCTCTTAAATTAAGCATGGTGCCTAGTTTAGGAGTGGTGATCTTGCTTTCAAAGGCTTTTAATTTAAGCAATTAAGTTAAAATGCCTTCCTAGATCAAATTAGACATGGTGTCTAGGTTGATTTTTGAGCCGATAGTATGCTATAGTGGATGTTGGATATTTTGTTGGACTAACCCCTGCAGGGAAACTTTCAATATCAATTTGGGAAAGTCCGGAGATGAACTCACACTGGAGATGAAGCAAGGCGTACAATGAACTTCAACAACTTTTGCACAATGAAGACTCAGCTCATTCATCATGGATGAAAGAACTATGAGTATCAAAGTTTATTTATTTTGTCTTCTATTGCAAGTTATCTTTTGCCTTGAATCATGTTAAAGTGCAGCCAACACATAAAATACTAGTCTATGCTAAAGTAATCCTAAAAACATCTTTTTTATTAGCATAGATGCAAAATACATAAGTTGTGGATAATAACCCATGCTTCAAATTCTTGCAATCCTTCGGGTATATGTCCACTAACATTACGCAGGAGAGAGATTTTATTCATCCATAGTTTGGTCTAAACATTGAAGATCCAAAACCCAAACCATAAACACACAAACCTACTCTCAGATCACAAATGGTGCTAGCCTAGTTTTGAGTCTTGCTTGGGCACTAATGACAAACATGATGCAACTTACCTCATATGAGACAACTTATGCCTGCAACCATCATTGCCCAAGACATCAAGACAAGAAGTGGGAAGTTATCCTCTTTTCCAATCAAGAGCGAGCTTGGGAGATAAGATGGTACCACTACAAAAATAATAAGATCTATAAATCCAACACATGAACATGTTGTTTGGGAATCCATCTGCATCACAAGCCAGCCCGGGAGAGAATTCCGTTGTCTAGATGTGTTTCTCAATCAAAGGGGGGAAGGAGAAAACCAGCTTCAAGACATATTGATATCCTACCTATCACTTTGATCAGTACAAACCACTAGATGCTACCCCAGTCGAGAAGAAGAATATGATCCACCACACATTCTTGGAAGATCGTTCTTGAACACCATCAATGTTATCATCTTTGTTGGACCTGGAGAAGTCAACTTTTGGATCTTTCACTGAATCTTCAACATCTACATCACTTATGAGCAGCCAAAGAGAACCAAGAGAGTACACCGAAGGGAGAACCAACTGCCAAGAATTGAGGAGGGATCATGAAGGATGAAGCCATTGCACCACAAGAGTTAGAAGATGGAGAGATAGTACCTGAGCCAGCAAATCAAGAAGAACAACCGATAAGATCTCCATCATCTAGACACTGTTAAGAGGACAAGTCTCAGTTGTGACATTACAAGACAAAGACTCTCATGGAGGCACTCGAGTAGCAGCTCTAAATTCAAGTCTCTTGTCAACCCAATAATTAAAAGAAAAACAAGAAAGGTTGACAAGAGAAGAATGCGGAACTGTCCCTACATCCTCATAGTACAGAATTAATACAAGAAAGAGAGAGGATCCTAGACAGCATACTCGAGGAACAATGTGCCTTCACTGATAAGTCGACACATAGAGAAGGAAGGTCGATACCTATAAAGATGATTCCACCGTGATCTTCCTCCTCTCAAGCACACTGTGAGACAAGCAAGAGAAGACAAGCCAGCTAGACAAGAGAAGCTTCCACAAGGTGGTTCGACACATCACTCTTCAATGACAAAGTAACATTTCAAGGTAAGTGACCATCACTTTAAAAGCTTCTTCTTGATTCTAGTATGAACATAAATAAAGAACAAAACATGTTTAAGTTGCACCTCACTTGATCCAACCTAATCAACTCAACATGTTCAGTCCTTTAATCTTTGTTCTTAGCTTTACTCTCTTGAATCTCACTGTCTTAACTAAATAAGCTAAAATGTTTTGCATCTAACCTTTGGAAGATGATATATCTCAATCATGAAAAGGTCTACACTTTATGCATAGATTATCCATCCTTGGGTTAAGTAATTTGATCTGTTAAATATTTTAAGATGCTACTTTCATGCTCATCCTCTGATCCTATCACTCATGTTAAGATTGAATAGGACACATAAACAACAAGTTTGTCTTGTGCAATGTGCCTAAGGTTAGAGGGGAATAAACAAAACTTTTGGTTCTGTTGGTGTTTTTCCACCAACAGACCCCATGCACTTGATCTCTACCTTGTCTTTATGAGCAGGACACACTCTTGAGAAAAACATGGAGAAGTCACTCCCAAATTCTACAGAGTGAAGGTCCTAGATCTACAAGAACATGCACACTGAGAATGATGCTGCCAGCGTCTACAATTAACGCTTCACTTCAAACTGCTGAACGAACAAATGACATGAGTGACACCATATCAAGAGGCATAAACAAGAGGGAATGATGGAAGACGTCATAGTCAGAATTAGAGGTCATGATGTCCCCACAGACTTGTTGATCCTCGACATGAGAAGACGATGATGTCCACCTCATCCTAGGAAGACCATTCCTCTACGCAACAAGTACAATCATCTACAAGAGGAAATCCATTTTTCACTTTCCTGGAGAAAAGACACGATGCAACTTCATCAGCTACATGCCCAATGAAGCACCTAAGAAGAATAGAATTGAAAGACGCGGCTCTCAAAGCCAAAGAAGACAAACTATCAAGAATAGAGAGGCCAATCATGAAGAAGAAGCTATCGACACTTTCCTAGAAAAGAAAGGAGAGAAACCTCAAGACAGTGAACCACAGGAAGTGAAGACTCAGACCAAGAAAGTATGGGAGAAAATGTCTGCACCTAAGAGGTACAATCAATAACAACTTTCCAAACGTCTGACATACCTTGGGAGGTCTGAACCAAGGGAAGGTCCGGTTCGTTGGACCTAAATATCCGAACCTTCGCCAAAAGGTAAAAATCGGTAGTTATCTTTATATTCACTTTGCTGCATATTTCTCATATTTAATCCATAACCATTCCTTGCATCATCATATTTAATTCACAACACATTTTAATTTCTGCATTACATTAGAAAACAAAATAAAAATGTTTCACTGCATCATAAAGCCCCATGTGAATAATTCTATGGCTTTTAAAAACCCGCAGGAATGTTCACCGTGGTGGCATAAAAATAAATAATAATAAAAATAAATATGCATGCATTCATCCTGTGTATTTTCTCCTGCATCATAAAAATATAAAATACAAAAATATTGAGAAAGAGATCTTACTGAAATTCTAGACAACTAAGGCTTAAGTGGCCAACCACTAACGCTTAATCTGTTCCACAAGTCTTGTTGTCTATTTGAGTTTCACAGGATTGAAAGATCAAAAAAAGCTGACGAGCAAGTGAATGCTCCATCTACTGTTGGAGCACTATTTCAACAACCATCAACATCAATCAATGCTCTGATGGAGGAAGAACATTTTCACTGCCAGTCTGCTATATTGCAAGATCGAATGACTACGTCAGCATTCTGCTTGGGGGAAAGCACCCCCGTGTATCCAGGTAAGTATCCATATCCTCTTAAGTTTTCCTTCTATACATAAATGAAAATAAAGTATAAAACAAAAACAAAAAAATGTGAGCACATGAAGGCTCACCATTAATTAAAAAAGAGACAAAAATATATGGGCACATGAATGCTCAACGCTATTAAGGGAACCAGTTTGGGGGAGACGCACCCTCGTTATCTTCGTGATCCAGGTATGTCTTATTCATTATCTTAGTTATTTATAATAAAGTGTGTTAGGTTAAATAAATACTATGTTAAGTTTGCTTACATTGTTTTAAGAAGTTAATGATAAAAGAAGAACTCTCTCTCTGATCTTTTACATGGAAATGATGAATAGTTGCTCTATCTAATTTCTTTCAAGTACCTAGCCTTCAAAGCATGAGTTCTCCTAATTAATAATGATGCTTAAAAATGAAATTAAATTTATGGGTAGTAAAAATGCTTGATCCAGAGTCTAGGTAGTTGACAGATATGACATGTGATGATCTGAGCTGCTATTATCTTGTTCTAAACAACACTAGAGATCCGGAGAGTTTCCAATATTAATATGACTAATAATTGCATTGAGTTAAATTAAGCTTTGTTGATCCTATGAGAAGTTATCATGCTATTGAATTGAGATCACTTACACATTTCATCCATCTTCCGCATAAATGCTCATGATTATCTGTTGCTATCCTCTCAAAAGTTTGGAAGCACATGGCTACTAAAAAAAGAGAGAAAATCTGAGGAAATAAAAAGGGACAGGTGTCCAAAACCTCAAAAAGAAAGATCCCAAGGAAATAAAAAGGGACAAGTGTCCAGAACGTCGAAAAAAGAGAAAAAAATGAATATCATAAAAAAAAGATAGGCATGTGCCTGCCAGTAGAATTAGCTTGATAGCAATGTGTCTCTGATAAATAGAAGAGAGTGATATATTCAAAAGAGCATCCGCCTCCCTTTTCCATACACATGCACTTCTCGATTCAATGGTGTGGTTGACTTTCTCTTTGGATTAATTGTTTAATTTGACAATATATGTTTTTAAGCTTTTTGAAAATTCATAAAAACTCCGGGATAATAGTGAAGTAAAAGAGCAAGAGATATAGTGCTTGATTTGATCGTTCTATCTTTCAATTACTCAGGATTCAAGGTAAAGAACTAAGCCCATGATGAATAATATGATACTTTTTCCTATTCCATATGAGAACTTCTGTTTGAATACATGTGTACTTGTTGGAAGTGAAGATATTGTAGCAACTCCTGATCCATTGTTGAGATTGGCTTTGCTCAGGACTAGCAAAGGGTAAGCTTGGGGGAACTTGTTGACCCTCACTAATTCTCATAATTAACCATCAACTATTGCATGAAATGACACTAAATGAATCACAAAGCATAGTTGTAGGGTTTGAAACTAACAAGTTCCATGAGTTTTGGTGCTCTCACTTGTTTTGTAGGACATCCATGTTTTTACCATATAAAAGTATCTCAAGTGATGAATTGGAGTGCACCATTATGAAGAGCTCGTCAAGACGATCGAAACGGACATATCATTTGCTATTTTCGGAGTCCCGCATGAAAAGATATTAATTTCGCAACGAAACCTGCAAAAGAAGGATCTAGAAGACACCAGAAGACACCACGAGGTGGCCCGCCACGTGGGCCCACTAGGCCGGACCGACCGGTGGGGCCCATAGACCGGCCGGTCGTCCACGGAGGCCGTTTTTCCTCCACCTTCTGGAACCTTCTTCCACCGCCTCCTAGGATGCATCTCCACCGTTCCTGAAGTCGGTTTGATCCTACGGCCACGGTTCCTCGCCCAGGGCTATATAAACAGCCCCAGACCCCCCTCTCCAGGCATCTCCATCTTCATTATTCATCTCCACATCAGAAACTAGGGTTTCAATTAGAAGTAGAGGTCCCTCTAGATGAATTTCTTCTAGTTCATCTAGAATTAGATCTAGTTCTAGTTCTTCTAGTTCTAGTTCGTCTAGTTCTAGTTCTAGTTGTCTAGTTCATCTAGTTGTAATTAGAGATCGGATTAGAGAGAGGAGGAGGAGAGAGCTGAGAAGGAGCTCTGGCCTGTCGGATCAACTTCTTCATCTTGTACCTGCGGATTCAAGTTTATCTTCAACTTGCTTCAGCGATTGTTTCGGTAATCAACGTCTATATTTAAGTTTGAGCCATTGTTCTTGTTATTCTTAAGGTTTATGACTCTCTTTTGAGTACTTTAATTCTAGTCATTCTAGAGTTAGAGTAGTTGGATAGTGTAAGCGTGGTGCTTAGACTTGATAGCTCATAAATGCCTCCTATAACACCGGTAGTAGTGGTTGTTCGCAAGGGTGACTCTTATAGCCTTGTTGATTCTTCTATAGTCCACTTACCCGTGTGTAGGCTCGGTAGGATTATACATTTGCATAAAAGACTCATACTCTGTTTGTGACCTTTTATGACAACTTCCACACTAAGAATAATATAAACATATCACTCTTAAATTGGAATTAGACAACCTTAGTGATCCCCTCTATACTTCTAGATTCTCTATCATTGTTAGCTACTCAGGGGTTAGACTTTAAGGCTTAACACTATCCGTTCCTTTGGGTTCAATATTAAAACTGGGTTACTCCGGTGAAGTGCTACATCGGTAGATTTTATCTGTGCGCTTGCGGATAAAGTAGAGTGTGCGTTAATTTATACCAACACTTAGGCTCTTTTTGATCACTTGATACATGTTATGAGCTAAGCTATTTTTGCAAATGGTGAACTTGATTAATCAACTATGAAACCTTTAATTTGTTCACCATTGAGAGTGGCAACTAGCATGGGTAGGATGTGTTGAGATCACTTGTGCTATCTTTTGTTTGATAGGTTGCTATGTCTCTTGCACTGAGTCATTCACTTGCTTGGATTGTTCTTATTTACCTTGTGCTTAAAATTTGATCCAAGGCTAGTGAAATGAAAAGATCGAGATGGAATTGCATGTGTCAGCACCTCACGGTATCGAGACTGTTTCTCATTGCACAATTGAGTTAAACTTGAGCCGTGTAGTGTAAGACCGAAACCGGTGCTTTAAGCTTCCAATTGCTTTTCTTGCATAGGCTTAGCTCGGTTGAAAAATTAGGCAATGACCATGCTTTTAACCTCTCGCAATCACATGCTTTAATTTGAACTTGTGTTAATACCGCTGCAATCTCCGATAAAATTTTGAAAATAACACAAGTTTAAGCTTCATTCCATGGCATGATGATTGAACTTTGCTAGGGGTAGTTCACCTTTTATACTGGAGTTAGCACTTGGTTGATTTCCTGTCTATTCATGCTTAGTGCTATTTTAGTGGTGAACTCCTTTTCAAATGGCTTAAAACTGCTC
Source organism: Coix lacryma-jobi var. lacryma-jobi (assembly GCA_009763385.1). Lineage (NCBI taxonomy): Eukaryota > Viridiplantae > Streptophyta > Magnoliopsida > Poales > Poaceae > Coix > Coix lacryma-jobi. Next base: position 103,111,626 of record CM019822.1, on the reverse strand, counting down.
ATATGCTCAATTGTTCATATTTCGTATTCATTTGATCAGTTTTAGCCTTTGCTAGCATTTGTATTGGTTGCTACACTTTCAGGGTAGCACCCTTTGGAGCATCTTTTCTTTCTGATTGCTATACACTTGAAGCTGTTGCATTGTGCATATCATGCATTGTTAGCTTAGTGTTTATACCCCCAGCTCCGATACTCTTTGTGGTCACTTTCACTGCTTTTCTCTACCCCCATATGCTTTTGATTGATGACTTGTCTTGTATTTGTGTCAACTTTGTGAAAAATATCAAAACCCCTCAGCATGTTCCCTTTTGTCAAGGGGGAGAAGCTGTTTGCAAGGGGGAGTTTGTGTGTTGGCACAAAGGTGAGAGTCGTGCACTTTGGGGAGAGCTTTGAGCTAGGGGGAGTTTACCTCTTTTATGTGTTTCAGTTGGTATCCATCATTTGGTATGGAGTGTATTTGGTATAGTGAGACTTGTTGCATAGCCTTTGTATGTAGGCTTGCTTTCAGGGGCAGTTGCTTTTGCTTTGCTGCTTCTTCGTGTGCTCCAAATGTTTGTGTGCCATTTGGTATGGAGCCTTCAGCTAGTTGTGTCGAGCCTCTGTGCCTCTGTCTTGAGGAACTAGCTGTTTTCACCAATTTTTGGCTGCTTGTGATTGGTATCGAGTTTTCTGCTAGTTGTGTTGAGCCTTTGTGCCTCTATCTTGAGGGACTAGCAGTTTTTGTATTCTTATGCATTGATTCAGCCTCAATTGGTATCGAGCCTTGTGCTAGTGGTGTTGAGCCTCTTCTGCCTCTTCTTGAGGGCTAGCTCATTTTTGACTTGGTTGTGTCGAGTCGTTGCCCATGTCTTTGGGAACCAAGTCTTTCGCTCCTTGTCTGAGTTTTCGCTCTTTTGTAGAGTTTTGCTTAGATTTTGCTTGGTTGCGTTGAGCCGTTGCCCATATCTTTGGGGACCAAGTTTTCAGTTTTGGTATCTCAAACCATCTCTTTGTGCCTAGTTTTTGTCAATTCAATCATCAAGGGGAGAAATTTCAAAACCTAAGTGGATAAGAACCTTCCAAGTTGATAAGAACCTTGGTTTCTTTTGTGATGATTGTTTGACAATTTATTTGGGAATGGTTTTTGAGTGCCTTTTGGGATTTCATGAACTCTTGTTTTCACTTGACTCTTCGGTTGTGTGGAGGCATTGCCCGCTTTTCCCGTTTCTGAGAACACAAGGTTGATATGCGCCCTTGTGGTTCCCTTCCTGAGTGATGAGTGATCGATCAACGGGCAACATGTCTCTTGGCTGTGTTGATGTGCAGGTGCGAAGCTCGGACAGTGGTCAAAGGTGAGGTGAAGGTCAAGTAGGGACGTGTCGTGCCGACGGACCTGGAACGGTGAAAGGCGGACGTGGAGCTTGGACCGACGGACCAGGAGACCTGAGGACCAGCTGTGGTAGCTGGCACGTGGCGTTGACAAGCAAGAGCACATGGGGATGTGCGGTGCATCGGCCAAGTCAGGAGGACGGTGATGGCGTCGTGACACTTGGCGGGAGGCCGAGAAGGATGGCGAATGCACTGTGCCCGGCGTGGAGGCTGGACATGCTCCGGCATCGGTGCTGGAACTCGGGGTGTGCGAACCACATCCTGCCTACGGCACGGGTTCGGTAGCTGAACCTCGAAAAGCTACCCTCGACGGTTTCCGAGTTTGGGCCTCAAAACTCGGGGTGGCCGGTTTCCGAGTTTGGGCCTCAAAACTCGGCACAGACGGTTTCCAGGTTGGGGCCTCAAAACCTGGGCGCGCGGGTTTCTAAGTTTGGGCCACAAAACTCAGCCTGAGGACAGGTTTCCCGGTTTCGGCCTCAAAACCGGGGGAAGGCCCAGGTTTCCCGGTTTCAGCCTCAAAACTGGGGGGGAGGTCCCCAAAAAGGACGGTCGACGCGTGGCGGCGTGGAGAGGCTGGCGCGGAGGCGAGGCTATCCACGAGGTAGGCGCGGCGGTCGATTGGGCGGCACGTGGCAGCATCCTGAGGCTTGCGTCGAGGCGAAGCTAAGGGTGAGGAAGGCGCGTGGCCGTCAGATCAACTATCAGCAGAGTTGGATCAGGATACCCCTAGGGTTGGCCGCTTCGCTCGTGTATCTAGGGGTAGTAAGGAGATTATTGTTTTAGGCTATAAATAAGAGAGGCACCCCTCCTCTCTCTCCATCCTTGCAGTCATTTGTTCCTGAGCTCTCTCTCTCTAGCCCTCGCTTAGGTTCTAATCATACCTCGCTGCAAGCGATCCGCAGAGACGGAAATCATACCTCTGTGTATTTGGATCTTTTGAGGAAACAAGACCGTATTCTCATTGTCTCCTCGTGTGGAGGAAATTCGGCTGAAATCGAATCGTGTTCTGTGTTCTTCACGTTTTGGTTTTTCTTCTCCCGGAGATTTGCATCGTTCTCCCTCTCCGCGAGATGATTTTCGATTCCACTTGAATCAATTCGTTCTTGGTCGTGAGCTTCATCTTTCCACCGAAGGATTTCTTCTATAACCTCACAAGCTCATAGATCGGGTCGATTTCGTGTTCGTTCCTCTTTTCTTCCCCCTTTCCGGTGATCCTCGGATTTCTCTCAATTGGCTTGGATTGGTGCGATGATTTCTTAGGATTAGCACCCCAATACATAGAGGAGCACTTGGGAGGAGTTTGATCGAAGTTCTTCTCGATTTGGTGGAGACCAATTTGGATTTGGCTTTGAACGCGAGCAAGTTTGTGTTTTCTGGGTGGTGGCGGATAGTCCGCACCTCTAACGGCGGACAGTCCACGAATCGGGTTTCTTCAGGTTCAGTTAGGCGCAGACCCTTGACTGTTCACTGTCGAGTGAACGACGGACAGTCCGCGGTACAAACCCGCGGACAGTCCGGGACCTATCCAGCAGACTTGCAGAACATTTCTGTTTCTCGTCTTTTGCCGGCGGACAGTCCGGACTTCCAGTGTCGGACAGTCCGGCGTTGGGCGGACAGTCCGGGATCCTGACCCCGGACAGTCCGCAAACCTGCAGACTTTGCAGTTTTGGTCCGTGGCTTTGGCAGTTGGTTTTGGAGTTTCTCCGGAGGTTCCGCTGTACCACTAGGACATCTCCTAGGGTATCCACCTACTCGTAGGTCGAGAACTCTCCGGTCGTTTCGAGTCTCTGTTTTTGGGGTGACTTTCTGGGACAAGGGCCATACTATTCACGAGTTGAATTTGAGGCTCCCATTCACCCCCCCTCTGGTCGCTAATCCGGTCCTTCAATTGGTATCAAAGCCGGTTAAGGATCTTCTCTACCTTAATCGGTTTCGGATCCTAAGGGCGACATGGAACGAGGGAACGACAAGGCTCCGTGGTTCGATGGAACGAACTATCCCTATTGGAAGATTCGGATGCGTGCTTATCTCAACAGCATCAGATCTTCTGTATGGGAGATATGTGAGAATGCTGAGTACGTAGTCCTTGCGGCTCGTGTGGGTCAGATCCAGATTGACCAGCACGAGGCCAATTCCAAGGCTCATAACGCTCTTTTGGCCAGCATCTCCCTTCCTGAGTTTGAGCGTGTCTCTGAGCTTGAGACGGCACGAGAGATCTGGGTGAAGCTTCAAAGCTGGGGACCGCTCAGGTGAAGACCAGACTCTTCGAGACGTACAAGCGCGAGTACGAGAACTTTGTTCAGTTGGAGGGAGAGACGATTGACGCCATGTTCGCTCGTTTCCAAACGATTGTGAACAAGATGCGAGCCAATCGGGCTAACCTACCCTATGACGATCATGAGAGGGCTCTCAAGTTGCTATACGCCCTGGATCGGAGGGTATGGGAGGTGAAGGTGTCGACCAGCATAGAGTCTACATCTTATGACACCGTCACCGTGGATGAGCTGTTCAGCAAGCTCAAGTCCACCGAGATCGATCACCTGACTCAGGCCAAGCTGAAGAACCCATCTTCACATACCATGGCTTTGGTCTCTGGCACAGGTGGATCGACTTTCTCTGCTGACCCCTCACCTCCTCTGTTTTCGTTGTCATCTTTGCTTACAGTCACGGAGGAGCAGTTGGAGGCGGTTGGAGATGACGAGCTCGCCCTCGTCATCACCCGGTTCTCGCGGTTTCACAACAACCGCCTGAATCGCCGGCGTGGTGGCGCACGCGAGGGCTGCTACAAGTGTGGTGATCTAGACCACTTCATGGCGAACTGCCCCAAGAACGACAAGAACTTCCCCGGCAAGAACCGCAACTCCAAACGCAAGGGCAAGCCGGAGAACGAGACCGGGAAGAAGAAGAAGGGGGGCTACCGCCGAGAGGACATGGAGAAGGCTTTCGACACCGGTCGGCGCGCCTTCCTCGCCACCATGAGCGACGGCGAGAAGACCTCCGACGGCGACTCCAGCGACGATGGGTCCGAGCACAAGACAGAAGAACGCTTCAACGGACTCTGCTTCTTCGGCCACTCCTCCAAGGGCTTGTGTACCATGGCCCTGGACGAAGAGGACTCCAAGTGCCAGGCAAAGGACGCCGACACCGACGACGACGACGACGACGATGCTTCTGAGGTATCAAACTCTTCTCTTGTCGATCGTCTTACCAGTGAGCGCGATTCTCTAGTCGACATAGTTCTCGCTCAGGACATGCAACTCAAGCGAGCTATCTGAGAGCGCAACGAGTTTAAGGCTAAGATGAATGAGATGCTTTAGGAGCTTGAGTCTGCTAGGTCTGAGGTGAAGGTGACCGATGAGGAGGAGTGTGAGGAGTGCACGATGCATATGACAAACTTTGCCACCCTGCAAACCAAGTATGCCTCTTTGATTGAGGTGTATGATGAGCTGAAGAGTAGGCTAGACTTGGTGGGTGATTGCAAAGAGTGTCCCTCCCTGAAGAAGGAGCTAGAGGAAGTGAAGGCGAGACCTTCTTTGCTGGGTGCTTGCAAGTCCTGTCCTGGCTTGCGTACTGAGTTGGCAGAAGTTAGTGCCAAGCTTGCTGAAGTCTTGAAGGCCAGCTCAGTTAGCACCTTGTCCGCTCCATGTGAGCGATGCGTGGGGATGGAGCTTGAGATTGCCAACTATCGGCATGACAGGATGCAAACCGAGGAAGAAAACACATACCTTCGGTCCATCCTGAGTTGGGTGTCATGCAGTGAGCCGCAGTTGGGCATGATGATCAGTCAGTTCAAGAGGGGAACTGATTGCTCGGGAGTAGGCTTTGCTTCAGGTGGGAAGGGCGCTAGTATCTTTGGCAAGATCGGTGAGTTTAGCGGAGTGAACCCGAGTGAGAAGCCATCCGCTATCCCTAAGCTTACCAAGATCACCCCACCTGAGCCTCCCAAGCCTATCACCAAGGATGCCATCCTTGATGAACCTCCCAAGGCTCCACCTCGCAAGCAAGTGTGGATTCCCAAACCTAACCATCTTAGGAACACACTTGACACCCTTCCTGACGTCTCTAATGATCCCCTTCCGAGAGGCAAGCAGCCAGCCAGAGTGAACAACCCTCGCAACAATAGGAACCAACAACCCAAGAGAGTGGTGAGGTTTGAGTGCGAGTACTGTCACCGTGAGGGTCACCTAGCTGAGTTTTGCTTTCGGAGGAAGAGAGACGCTAGGAAGGAGTTGGAGCTGAACAACCAGGCCAGGCACCACCCTCTCCATGGTGTGCAAGGTCAGGGAGTTCAGAGGCAGGGCGCTAGACCTGGAGGAGCACCCCCTCAGGTTGCTAGGCCCCAGGCAGCGAGACCACGGGGTGGTGGTCGTGCCCGTCGCGGTTCAGGTCGTCCTCAATATGACTGTGAGCCGGGTGTAAGAGGTTTTGCTGCTCAGTCCCATAGCGAACCACCTTTTCAGTATGGTGGTGATCACTTTGCTCAAATGGGACAAGTAGGTCAGTATGGAGGATTTCCGTTCCATAGCGGACCACCATTTCAGGTTGGTGGTGATCGCTATCCACCCATGGGACGAGGACAGTTCGGTGTTGCTTCTAACACTCTTTCTAGGCCTATGACACAACACTGGTATCCTTCTCAGTATACTAACCCCAGTGTTGTGCCATACACTCACTTCCTGCCTTTCTATTGATGCAGGAACTTCGGTTGGAGAACATGTGGCTCATGGATTCTGGGTGTTCGCGCCACATGACCGGAAAGAAGGAATGATTCTCCAGCCTTAGCCCCGTGATGCACAAGGAGTACATCACTTTCGGGGATAATAGTAGAGGTAAGGTTGTTTCTCAAGGAGCTATTCGGCTCAATGAGAACTTTGTCCTTAAGGATGTTGCTTTGGTTTCGAACTTGCATTACAATTTGCTTTCTGTTTCGCAACTTCTTGAGGATGATTGTGAAGTGCGCTTTAAGAAGGGTTTGAGTCGTGTTTTAGACCCTCGGGGAGATCTTGTTTGTTGGATCGTCCCTTTTGGCCGTGTTTTCAGAGCCGACTTTTCTCGTTCTTTTGGCTCTGCTAGATGTTTGAAGGCTGGTTCTTCTTCTGATTTGTGGAAGTGGCATAGGAGTCTCGGTCACTTGAGTTTTGACTTGCTTGCAAGACTTAGCTCACTTGGCCTAATCCAAGGATTGCCCAAGCTTAAGTTTCAGAAGGACCTTGTTTGCCATCCTTGTCGTCACGGGAAGATGGTTGCTGCTTCTCACCCACCTGTTAATCAGGTGATGACAAAGCGACCCGGCGAGCTTTTTCACATGGACACAGTTGGTCTAGCTCGGGTCTGCTCAGCTGGTGGGAAGTGGTACGTTCTAGTGATTGTTGACGATTTTTCGAGGTTCTCTTGGGTGTTCTTTATGAAGGGTAAGGATGAAGCTTTTTCTTTTGCTCGTGACTTGATTTTGAGGTTGAAAACTGAGTTTCCCCCTGATACCATTAGAGCTATTCGTAGCGATAATGGCACTGAGTTTGATAACTCTCAGTTTGCTTCCTTCTGTTCTTCTAATGGAATCGAGCATCAGTTTTCTTCTCCTTATGTCCCTCAGCAGAACGGTGTTGTTGAGCGCAAGAACCGGACCCTTGTTGAGATGGCCAGGACGATGCTCGATGATCATAGGACTCCTAGGCGTTTTTGGGCCGAGGCGATCAACACCGCTTGCCATGTTTCAAATCGCATCTTTCTTCGTGCTTTGATGAAAAAGACTTCTTATGAGTTGCGTTTTGGACGGGTACCCAAGGTGTCTCATTTTCGGGTGTTTGGGTGTAAGTGCTTTATCCTGAAGCAAGGCAATTTGGACAAATTTGAATCTCGCTCTGCTGATGGTGTGTTTCTTGGTTATGCTTCCTATTCACGTGCTTATCGAGTACTTAACCTGGAAACTAACCGGATAGTGGAGACCTGCGAGGTCACATTCGATGAAACTATGCCTTGTGTTTCTTCTGTTTTTGATGTTGCAGGAGAACAGGAGCTGGGAGAGCCTATCTTTGTGGAGGAGGAGCAGGAGAATGCCGATTGGGGTGATCCCGAGCCAACTCCACTGGCTGCCCCCGTCAACCCTGCGACGTCTACTTCAGCTCGAGGACCGGATCCCACGACATCTTCTTCTTGGGGTCCTCTTGAGCCACCTCTTAAGCGAGCACCCGCTGCACCTGAGGGAGCAACAGCATCTGGCGATGGGGAGGCGACTTCGGCGAGGCAAGCACCCCGAAGCGTTCAACAAGTTCACCCTCCGCGTCAGATGATCGGCGGCATCGACCAGCGAGTCACGCGGTCGCGAGCGTATGAAATCTCTCACTTTGCTCATTCTGCATTCGTTGCTTCTTTTGAGCCCAAAGATGTTGGACACGCACTTTCTCATCCTAACTGGGTTAATGCCATGCATGAGGAGTTAGAAAACTTTGAGCGAAACCAAGTTTGGACCCTAGTTCCACCTCCACCAGAATGCCACCCTATAGGTACCAAATGGGTTTTCAAAAACAAAGAGGGTGAGGATGGGATGGTAGTGAGGAACAAGGCTAGGCTATTAGCCCAGGGTTTCTGCCAAAAAGAGGGGATAGACTACGAAGAAACCTTTGCCCCTGTAGCCTGTTTAGAAGCCATTAGAATCCTTCTAGCCTTTGCTGCTTCGAAGGGTTTTAGGCTTTACCAGATGGATGTCAAGAGTGCTTTCTTGAATGGGTATATAGAGGAAGAGGTGTATGTTAGGCAACCCCCTGGTTTCGAGGATCCCAAGTTAACAAACCATGTTTATAAACTTTCAAAAGCTTTGTATGGTTTGAAACAAGCCCCGAGAGCGTGGTATGATCATTTGAAAACCTTTTTACTCTCCAAGGGTTTTAAAATGGGACGGGTCGACAGAACTTTGTATCTCCTCAAGCAAGGCATTGATACTCTGTTAGTCCAGATTTACGTGGATGACATCATCTTTGGTGGCTCTTCTCATGCGCTTGTTGCAAAGTTTTCAGATACTATGAGCAGGGAGTTCGAGATGAGTATGACGGGCGAGTTGACTTTCTTCCTCGGGTTGCAAATTAAGCAAACCCGAGACGGGATGTTTGTGCATCAAGGAAAATACACGAAGGATATCCTGAAGAAATTCGACATGGGCGAGGCCAAGCCTCTTACGACGCCCATGCCGACGACTGCGGCGATGGATGCGGACCAGGACGGAGAGCCGGTTGACCAGAAGGAGTACAGAAGCATGATTGGCTCGCTTCTGTACCTGACGGCGATGAGGCCGGATATACAGTTTTCTGTGTGTCTGTGCGCTCGTTTTCAGGCGTCCCCTCGGACTTCCCACAAGCAAGCAGTCAAGCGCATCATGAGGTACCTCCGATACACTCCTGAGTTCGGACTTTGGTACTCTTCTTCTTCGACTCTTTCGCTTTGTGGTTATTCCGATGCGGATTTTGCCGGCTGTCGACTTGAGCGCAAGTCTACTTCTGGGACTTGTCAGTTTCTTGGCTCTTCTTTGGTCTCGTGGTCTTCTCGCAAACAGTCGAACGTAGCCCAGTCTACTACAGAAGCCGAGTATGTTGCCGTTGCTTCTTGTGCATCGCAGCTTTTATGGATGGTTGCTACTTTGCGTGATTTTGGTCTAGATTTCAGTCGGGTCCCTTTGCTTTGCGATAGCACTTCTGCCATTAGTGTACCAAAGAACCCTGTTCTTCACTCCAAGACCAAGAACATCGATGTTCGCTTTCACTTTCTTCGTGATCACTATGAGAAAGGCGACATTGATCTTAGGCATGTAGACACCCATAACCAGGTTGCAGATATTTTCACCAAGCCTTTGGATCTCTCAACTTTTGCTAGGTTGAGAGGTGAGCTTGGTGTGTGTTTCCCCTTTTAGATGGGGGAAACATTTTGCTTGTTGTAAAATAAACTGACTTTCTGATCCTTTTTGTTTTTGGGTCTTGAGTCTTTCTATTTTTATTTTGGCTCCGATTCTGACTTCATCATGCATATATCTTTCATTTTCAAGCTTCATGTCTATATTCCTTAGAATGAATTTATGCTCTGATTAGTGTATGCTTTGATGATATATGATGATGCTTGTAGCTTAGGCTCTTCTTGATCACTGCTAAAATCTGTGAGCTAAGCTAATTTTTCAGAACGCTGAACATGCTTAATGAACTCAAAACTTGATACATGTTCACCATTGAGTTTGGCAACTAGCATGTGTAGGATGTGTTGAGGTCACTTGAGGTATTTCATATATGCTAGGTTGCTATGTCTCTAGTTCTGAGTCATTCACTTGCTTGGACTGTTCATATTCTGCTTAAAATGAACCAAGTTTTAGTGAATTGAAAAGATCGAGATGGGATTGCTTTGTCAGCACATCACGGTATTGAGACTGTTTCTCATAGCACTTTGAGTTAAACTTGAGCCGTGTAGTGTAAGACCGAAACCGATGCTTTAAGCTCCTGATTGCATATGCATAGGCTTAGCACGTTTGAAAAGTTAGGCAAAGACAAGCTTTCAACCTCTCGCAATCACATGCTGAATTTAAACTTGTGTTAATAACCGCTGCAAATTCTCTGATAAAATCTGAAAACACAAGTCTATGTTTCATTCTATAGCATGATGGTTGAACCTTGCTAGGGGTAGCTCACCTTGTATACATGTTTAAGCACTTGTTTGACTTCCTGTCTATACATGCTCAGTGCTAATTTGATGGTGAAACTCCTTTCTGAATGGCTTAAAACTGCTCACTTGGCTTATGCATTCATATCTTGTTTTCGGTGATCAGTTTGAGCCTTTGCTAGCACTTGTGTATGCTGCTATGTAGTCGGGTCAGCACTCATTAGAGCATTCTTTCACTCTTTCGAGTATATACTTGAAGCTGCTAACATGCATTTTTGACTCATGTACATTTTCTTGACTCCGATAGGCATGACCTAACTCCGTTCTGCTGTTTTGAGCTCCTTTCCCCTCTCTTTTGTTTGCAAATTGCCCCCAAGGGGGAGAATGTTTCCAATGATGAGATTTTTCGATTTTCTGTGGTGACAATTTGCAACTTATGCTTCACTTGCTGAGGGGGAGTTCTTTGAGTGAGGGGGAGTTTTTCTGCCTGCTTTGAGTCATCTCTTATTTGATGGTTCTTGATTGGTATTGGGCTTACTGCTGGTTGTGTTGAGCCTCTGTGCCTCTATCTTGAGGGACTAGCAGTAGCTGCTTCTTATGCAGTCTTCATTTGGTTTCAAGCTTTCAGCTAGTGGTGTTGAGCCCTTTCTGCCTCTTCTTGAGGACTAGCTTGTTTCTGACTTGGTTGCGTCGAGCCGTTGCCCATGTCTTTGGGAACCAAGTCTTGTGCTCTGATGAGTTGTTGCTCTGATCTTCTGCTTGGTTGTGTCGAACTGTTGCCCATGTCTTTGGGGACCAAGCTTCGCTTATCTTGAGTTCTTCCTCTTCGGCCTTTTCTTTGGCTTTTGGACATCTCGAGTAAGTTTTCTCCTTCTATCTAATTTTGCTTTTCTTTTATTCTGGTTACGGATACTATGAGTTGATGATGCACTCATCAAGGGGGAGATTGAGAACACAAGGTTGATATGCGCCCTTGTGGTTCCCTTCTTGAGTGATGAGTGATCGATCAATGGGCAACATGTCTCTTGGCTGTGTTGATGTGCAGGTGCGAAGCTCGGACAGTGGTCAAAGGTGAGGTGAAGGTCAAGTAGGGACGTGTCGTGCCGACGGACCTGGAACGGTGAAAGGCGGACGTGGAGCTTGGACCGACGGACCAGGAGACCTGAGGACCAGCTGTGGTAGCTGGCACGTGGCGTTGACAAGCAAGAGCACATGGGGATGTGCGGTGCATCGGCCAAGTCGGGAGGACGGTGATGGCGTCGTGACACTTGGCGGGAGGCCGAGAAGGATGGCGAATGCACTGTGCCCGGCGTGGAGGCTGGACATGCTCCGGCATCGGTGCTGGAACTCGGGGTGTGCGAACCACATCCTGCCTACGGCACGGGTTCGGTAGCTGAGCCTCGAAAAGCTACCCTCGACGGTTTCCGAGTTTGGGCCTCAAAACTCGAGGTGGCCGGTTTCCGAGTTTGGGCCTCAAAACTCAGCACGGACGGTTTCCAGGTTTGGGCCTCAAAACCTGGGCGCACGGGTTTCTGAGTTTGGGCCACAAAACTCAGCCCGAGGACAGGATTCCCGGTTTCGGCCTCAAAACCGGGGGAAGGCCCAGGTTTCCCGGTTTCGGCCTCAAAACCGGGGGGGAGGTCCGCAAAAAGGACGGTCGGCGCGTGGCGGCGTGGAGAGGTTGGCGCGGAGGCGAGGCTATCCACGAGGTAGGCGCGGTGGTCGATTGGGCGACACGTGGCGGCATCCTGAGGCTTGCGTCGAGGTGAAGCTAAGGGTGAGGAAGGCGCGTGGCCGTCAGATCAACTATCAGCAGAGTTGGATCGGTATACCCCTAGGGTTGGCCGCTTCGCTCGTGTATCTAGGGGTAGTAAGGGGATTATTGTTTTAGGCTATAAATAAGAGAGGCACCCCTCCTCTCTTTCCATCCTTGCAGTCATTTGTTCCTGAGCTCTCTCTCTCTAGCCCTCGCTTAGGTTCTAATCATACATCGCTGCAAGCGATCCGCAGAGACAGAAATCATACCTCTGTGTATTTGGATCTTTTGAGGAAACGAGACCGTATTCTCGTTGTCTCCACGTGTGGAGGAAATTCGGCTGAAATCGAATCGTGTTCTGTGTTCTTCACGTTTTGGTTTTTCATCTCCCGGAGATTTGCATCGTTCTCCCTCTCCGCGAGATGATTTTCGATTCCACTTGAATCAATTCGTTCTTGGTCGTGAGCTTCATCTTTCCACCGAAGGATTTCTTCTATAACCTCACGAGCTCATAGATCGGGTCGATTTCGTGTTCGTTCCTCTTTTCTTCCCCCTTTCCGATGATCCTCGGATTTCTCTCAATTGGCTTGGATTGGTGCGATGATTTCTTAGGATTAGCACCCCAATACATAGAGGATCACCTGGGAGGAGTTTGATCGAAGTTCTTCTTGATTTGGTTGAGACCAATTTGGATTTGGCTTTGAACCCGAGCAAGTTTGTGTTTTTGGGTGGTGGCGGACAGTGCGCACCTCTGACGGCGGACAGTCCGCGGATCGGGTTTCTTCAGGGTCAGTTAGGCGCAGACCCCTGACTGTTCACTGTCGAGTGAACGACGGACAGTCCGCGGTACAAACCCGTGGACAGTCCGGGACCTATCCAGCAGACTTGCAGAACAGTTCTGTTTCTCGTCCTTTGCCGGCGGACAGTCCAGACTTCCAGTGTCGGACAGTCCGGCGTTGGGCGGACAGTCCGGGATCCTGACCCCGGACAGTCCGCAAACCTGCAGACTTTGCAGTTTTGGTCCGTGGCTTTGGCAGTTGGTTTTGGAGTTTCTCCGGAGGTTCCGCTGTACCACTAGGACATCTCCTAGGGTATCCACCTACTCGTAGGTCGAGAACTCTCCGGTCGTTTTGAGTCTCTGTTTTTAGGGTGACTTTCTGGGACAAGGGCCATACTATTCACGAGTTGAATTTGAGGCTCCCATTCCCCCCCCCCTCTGGTCGCTAATCCGGTCCTTCAGTTTCTTTCGGGACCGAGAGCTTTTATTTGGAGTTTTCATGATCCTTCCTCATATCAAGTGGCCTTGTGTTTGCTTTTGCTTGGCTTTTGGGCAGTTGAATGAGTCTTGCCTTCAAACCCTTCCTTTGTGGTTTTATTGTTAGTCAATGCATTCATCAAGGGGGAGATTGAGAACATATATGATGAATGATTGACATTTGTGAGGAAGGTTTGAGGCTTTTCCCGGTTAAGTCCATATCTCGCTATGCGCTTAATGTTTATGACTAACCGGTGGTGTTGAGTTGTGGTGTTTCTGTGTTGGTGTGCGTGTGCAACATGTGTCTCTTGGTTGTGTTGATGTACAGGTGTTGAGCTTGGATACAGTGGTCGATGGCAAGGTGAAGGTCAAGTAGAGACGTGCCATGCCGATGGACCGGGAGCGGTGAAGGATGGGCGTGTCGTGCGGCGGACGTGCCATGCCGATGTACCCAGAGCAGTGAAGGGAGGACGTGAGGCTTGAACCGACGAACCGAGAGGCCAGAGGACCAGCTGTGGTAGCTGGCACGTGGCATCGGCGAGCGAGAGCACATGGGGAAGTGCGATGCATCGGCTGAGTCGCGAGGAAGACGATGACGTCGTGGCACTTGGCGGGAGATCGGACACGGGCTTGCGTGCGACGCAAGTGCCGTCGGCCGAGTCAAGAAGGATGGTGAAGGCGTTGTGCCCGATGTGGAGGCTGGACATGCATCGGCATCGGTGCCGGTAGTCGGGGTGTGCGAACCACATCCCGTCTATGGCGCGGGTTCGGTAGTTGAGCCTCAAAAAGCTACCATCGACGGTTTCCGAGTTTGGGCCTCAAAACTCGGAGTGGACGGTTTCCAGGTGTGGGCCTCAAAACCTGGGCTCGCCGGTTTCCGAATTGGGGCCTCAAAACTCAGGGTGGACGGTTTGCCAGGTTTGGGCCTCAAAACCTAGGCTGGCGGGTTTACCGGTTTGGGCCTCAAAACCGGGCTGAGGTTCCTATACGGAACGGTTGACGCGTGGCGGCACCGAGAGGCTTGAGTTGTGGCGAAGCTATCGGTGAGGAAGGCGCGGTGGTCGACGATGACAGCACGTGGCGGCATCCTGGAGCTTGCGTCGAGGTGAAGGGAAGGATGAGAAGGCGCGTGGCCGTCGGATGGAAAATGACCGAGTTGGACAGTTTTACCCACGAGGCGGTATTTGGGTCAGTGCTTCATGAGAGGGCGTTTTGGTCTTCGGACGTGCGCCTATATATATATGAAGGGGGCTGGTTAGGGCAGCCCATCCTTGGAGGTGTCACTCTCATTTTGTTTAGGTGAGAGGAGGCTAGGGCTAGAGGAGGAGTGGCTCTTGTTCTTGAGCTTTTCGCCATCCACGCTTTGTGTTGTGAGGAGTGGCTTGTAACCCGACATCGAGTGCTACACAATTTATCATCTTGTAGCAATCCAAGGATCAATTTCGCCCTCCTCTTTGTTGGCTGCAATTTGGATCGTTTTCGCGTTTTTGTTCTTCGCGTTTCGGTTTTTCCCTTCCCAGAGATTTGCCTCCTTCTCCCTCTCCGTGCGACGATTTGCGATTATGTTTAAATCAGATTGTTCTATGTCGTGAGCTCCTTCTTTTCACCGAAGGATTTCTTCTCTAACCCCACGAGCTCATAGATCGGGTCAAAATCGCGTTCGTTCTTCGTTCTTCCCCCTTTTATAGTGTTCTTCGGATTTCTCATGGATTAGTTGGTTTGAAGCGATGGTATCCTAGGATTAGCTTCCCAACACGTAGAAGAACACTTGGGAGAAGTTTGGTTGCAGCCCCATTCGATTGGGTGAAGATCCAATCGATTTTGGTTTTGTCCCGAGCTGTTTTTGGGCTTTCTGGTCAGTGGCGGACTGTCAGCCCCTTGGTGGCGGACTGTCCGGCCATCGGGTGAAGGACCGAGAATGCACTAGCAAGGCGACCAGAGGGGGTGTGAATGGGAGCTCAAAAATTTCTCTCGAAACTTTGGCCAAATGTCCCAAGATCAACCCCCGAAAGCTATGATCGAAACCGTGATGCCCACGACCCTTGGAAGAGGGTGGATGATCCCTAGGATCACAGCGAGGCACCACAAAGCGATAGCAAACCAAACACCGAAAGCACCGAGACAAGTTCGACCCCCAAAAACCAAGTCCCGAACGTAGATAGACAGCTACGTCGAGAAATCCCTAAATACCGATGCTAACGAGTAGCAAAGATACCTAGAAGAGTTTCTTGATCAACTCTAGGGGCAAACAAGAAGTCCCGAAACCAAGCGAGCAAGCCGGGAGAGCAAAAACACTGAACCGGAACAAACAGCAGGATCCCGGACTGTCCGCCGGTACGGTCCCGGACTGTCCGGCTCAACCGCGGACTGTCTGCGGGGGGATGGCGGACTGTCCGCCGGCAAAATCCCCGAAACAACACAGTTGCTGAAGTCTCCCTGCTGGGGCCCGGACTGTCCACGCCTGACAACTGCGGACTGTCCGCCGGTCACCCGAGGCAAAAACAGTCAAGCCACGCGACCACTACTCGAGTCGAAACCCGATGCGCGGACTGTCCGCCGGTCAAACCGCGGACTGTCCGCGAGTGCGCAGAGAAGGCGATTTCAGTCGCCTTCTCCCCAAATCTCTCCAAATTCGATCCAAATCAAAATCCCACGTTCGCAAACTTGGAGGAGATGATCACGGAGTAGTTAGGAGACTATCCCCAAGAAATCATCCGCTCAAATCAACTCAAACACCGGGAAATCATAAAGGGAAGGAGGATGAACCGAAAAGCGCCACAAAAACAAAATCAACCCGATCTACTTGTTCGTAAGGAGTTAGATAAATTCCTTCGGTGGAAATGATCTCCTTTCAAATACGAACAAGTTGATTCAAACGGATTTCGCAAAGACGCACGAGAGAGGGATATCAAGTGACGGGAAAATCACAGAGAAACGAAGAACGCGAAGAACACGAACAAAACGCGAATCAACACATCGATCTGCAACCGTGTGGCTACCACACGCTACAACAGTGAGGTTACGGCTTCACTTCCTCAAAATCTCCAGTACACAGAGGTATTGTTCTCTGCGGATCTCAGCTAGCTACAGCAGGGGATTGGGAGAGCAGGAAACCCTAAGAGCAAAGAACAAATGAACTGAGATACGGAAGGGAGGTGGGTGTCTCCCTCTACTTATCCTAATTCTAACTATTCCTAATTCCCACTCTACCCCTAACTACTTACAGAGCGAACCAGCTAAACCCTAAGGTTATTCTGGACCAACTCGGTGGTAGGTGGATCCGATGGCCATGCCCGCACAACTCGTAGCGTTGCCTCGACGCAACCTCCCGATTGCCGCCACGTGCCGCCCTCACTCTGCACCCCCGGTTTTGTGGCCCAAACCGGGAAACCAGCCTTTTCCAGCCAACCTCCGGTTTTGAGGCCCAAACTGGGAAACCAGCCCACCAGCATCTGAGTTTTGAGGCCCAAACTCAGCAAACCCGCAGCGCCCAGGTTTTTAGGCCCAAACCTGGAAACCGTCCTCAGCCCGAGTTTTGTGGCCAAACTCGGAAACCCTCAGCACCCAGGTTTTGAGGCCCAAACCTGGAAACCGTCCACCCGATGGTTTTTCTCTGGCTCTACCACCAAACCGACGCCGTAGATGGGATGCACCGCCTGTGCACCCCATCCACCGACACGTGTCCCCAAGTCCACGACTCAGGCAACACATGACCGCAAGTCTTCGCTCGTCGCTGTCCAAGGCTGCCAGCCACCACAGCTGATCCTCGGGCCACCGGTCCCTCAGTCCAAGCCTCACGTCCGCCCTTCGCCACTCTCGGTCCATTGGCATGGCACGTCTCTACTTGACCTTCACCT